>CM072810.1:190000-740000 GCA_037013495.1 Hippophae tibetana
TACGGGATAGCGTCAATCGAATAACTCTGAGGGCTTGTCTGTCTAGAAGATTCCAATCTTCTTCCTTCATAGCTTCTGGTTTCTTCCCTGAGAGAGGTTGATATAGATTTCTTTGATACAGATAATCCTCTATCTGCATTTTCCAAAACCCAAAATCTGTGCCATTGAATTTCTCAAGTTTCACCCTTCCTTCATCTGCGGCCATTGCTCCCACTAAAATCTGACTTCCTCTGGATTGTTTCTGACTATTTCTGTAAACCACCATGTATTAGAACACCTACGTCAACGAACAAATATCGTCGACAAAATGTTCACTATTCACGTAAATAGTAATCTTGCAGAAAATTGACAGAAATCACCACCAATAGCTCTGATACCAGTTGTTGGGAAATTACGCAAATTTCCGATAAGCCAGATTTATGAGAAAGCAAGAATAGAAAAATAACACACAAATTTGATAACGGAGTTCGGCCAATCTTGCTTACGTCTCCGGACCTGCTGCAGATCTTTTTACTGAAAGGGGGAGAAATTACACAAGGTGTTTACAACACTCACAACTCACAACCCAATTACACCCAAGAAAATTACTCTCAATTTTCTCTCACAAAAGCTTTTCTCTCAATTGGAATGAACACTTTGGATGATTAATTCATTACAATTACACATCTATTTATAGGAAAATTCACTCCTTGAATTACTCCTTAAATTAATGGTTCCTTAAATTGCTCCTTGAATTAAGCTCCTTGTTTTGCTCCATGAATTGCTCCTTGTTTTGCTCCATGTTTTGCTCCTTAATTTAAGGAGCTTTATGATAATCTCCAACATAAAGAACCAGAAAAAGCATCTTCAGTTGTAGGCAAACAATAAGAGAAAATACCTCCAAATAAGGAAAAAGTTTGAGAAACCAATGAAAATTTACTTCGTCCCAAACCCATTAGACCTGAAGCTCCTCCAAATAGGCCTTTATTGTCTCTGCCACAACCAAATACAAAATCATTCACAAGTGTGCTTCCAATATTTAGCTTCTCAAAACCAAGGTCACCATGTGTATAAGACCCATCACCATAACTAACACTATAATTACATGTTTGAGGATTGCTTGCTCCACATGCTCTTGAATTACCAGAAGATGATTGAAGGGATTGACAGGTTGTTGAATTACATAAAACTGATTTGTATGAAGAAGATTGAGAAGGGTTAAAGAGAGATTCCTTTTGATTATAACAATTTTTGCATGGTTGACATTGAACCCAGCTCAAATCACTTCCAGTGTCTACAATAACACTCATATTTCTTCCTCCTAATTCTATAGTCACAAGGTAGTTTAGGGTCTCTAGTTTTATACCACAAGTTAATGGGATTTGAGTTTTTGATACTTTTTCTTGATCATCTCTGCCAAAAACCCTTGTTAATTTAAATTGAGATTGTAGCGATTTGACGTGAAGATTATCCAAAATTATGGCATTCTGTAGTTTCCTGTTCCAACCACCAATGTTTCCAAGGCAGTAATCTTTGTGTTTTATTTCCAATAGGATTGTACTACCCTTTAGCTTCCCTGAAATTAAACAGAGAAAAAAAATTATGAACTTTAGAAGAAAACACTTTCAGGAAGAGACACATCATTTGTGCTTCTATTGGGAAGTACAAAACGTGTTTTCTTTTAACACTCGCTTGATTTTTGGAAGAGGCATAGTGGTACACCACCATGGTCATCAAGTTCCTTCCATTGAAATGACTTCAAAATGAGGAGGACCATCTTCTTCTATGCATAATATTGAAGTCCATTTGTTGAACTAATAAGGCAATGAAAAAGAAGAAAAGGCAATAGTACCAACAAACTTGGTTTTGATCTCAAATATTCCACCATTGTTTTGAAGAAAAATAAGAAAGAAACAAGTGTGTGAGTCTGTGAAAGAAAGAGATAGGAAGCTGAAGTAAGAGTATGTGTTTTAAGAGAAAGATTATTGAGAGTTGGAATTTGGAATGAGAACAAAAGAGGAAGGGCTGTTTTTTAAGGGTACATCCCACTCGCTATAATGCATGAGAAATTATTGGGGTTTCACGTGCATATAACTCTGAAAGAAAAAATAACAAGTTTATGTGTTTGCAAATGTTCTGTTGGTAGAACAAGTTGTCATTAACAATATGACTTTTATTGGTTTATTATTGAGGCTCCCCTTAAGTTAGATACTGACTCACCCGTCACGGATTCTACTGTCATATGCTACTTGCATATAGAATATCACAAACATATGAACTTTTTCTTCATTAATACTAAAATTGGTTTTAAATGATTTGAAAATAGATCAAACAAATTATAGAGGTATTTTACAGTTTTTAAAAGAAGTGATTTAAATCATGAAAAACATTATTAATAGTTTGAAGAGAATCAAATAATATTTATTTTGAAATTAATTTAATTTATGCATACTTCTCGACTAACTTCTAATATTTTTATACTAAACTTGCAAACACCTAAATGCATCTAAACGTAAATAGCATAAATATCAATTAAACTTTTTTCGTATTCTTTTTTTGTAATGAAAGGTTATAGCTAGGGCTGTTCAGCGGATTGAAACCGCTAATTTTATATTCATCTTATCTGATCCGATTCGATTATCTACTCAGATTGAAACATCTTAATCCGCAATCGATCTGATCACCTTTACATCCAATCAATCCGATTCGTAAACTATTCGGATGACATCCGATCAATCCGACCAATAAACTTAATTAACTCTATTTTTTGTATTTTTAAATAAAAACTTTAAATTTTCACATAAATCATAACATAAAATTATTTGACTGAAAAGAAACATTAAAAAAGTAAATAAATATATATTATTATATATATATATAATTAATTTCGGTCAGATAGGATGAGATCAGATGTGATCGGATGAATCGTAGTGAAATCCACCATCTGATCCGCACTTAACAGATGAAAAATCAATGGATTAGATCGGATTGATCAAATGATCAGATTTTTTGCACACCCCTAGTTATAACTTATTGGTCGAAGTAGTTATACTCTGATATCCCAACTAGGTTGGTACCTCCTTAACACCCTTCTTAATCAGCCCATCAGTTAAGAGAATTATCAAATAAAGAGAAAAAAGAGATATATGACAAGTCTCTACAAAACTTATTATTAGGTTTGCTACTAGCATCTAAATAAAAGAAAGAACTAGCGAATGATGGGAGCATCCCACCACCAAGTCATTGTACAAATAATAAGGGTCCAATATGCTATATTATCAGCTACAACATTAACCTCTCTATAAATATGGAAACCATAAGACTATATGTAAGCAACTTTCTCTAAACAGTTAGCTCAAGTAGAGTATCATCTTCATGACTCTGAGAGTGATCTAATCTGAAAAGGAGTAACAATATAAGCCTGGTCTAACTCCAGTCAAAGTTTCCTTCACCTAAAGTTATGTGTCAGGTTCCAACCCCAAAGATTAACCTATTAGGAGGAATAACACATCCCAATTTGCTACTTATATTTTTTCAATGTGAGACTTGTTCGCACAACTAACGATCCCTTCTTGAATAAGAACACATTACCCTCTTAGACTCCAACCATGTCCCAATACTAAAGATGTGTCATTTAAATGCATCCTCAAAATGGGCATCCATACTTCATAGAGTTCATATGCATGGTAAGAAATGGCCAAAGAACCCATGCCAGCTTAATCAAATCTTGAGAGTTCAAATAAGTATAGAACAATATCCCTTAATTCTCATCACAATCTAATAGGAGGCCCATCATCCATTCGGACTTGGGTCACATTCGTTACCTATACGAGTCCCCTTTCACCTTAGGAATCCATTTTTGTGCTCCCATGCAATACAAATTAGGCCCTACCTCTTATACCACTTGTTGGGCCTAAGGTTTCAACACAAAAGATTAACCTATTAAGAAAAGTATCACATCCCAACTATATACCCAATTTGCTACTTATATTTTTCTAATGTAGGACTTGTTCACACATTTAGACCGCCTAAGACTAGTTTTAGCCATTTATTGCTTCCATATTTTTCTTCAAGTATTTAAATTATTTTTGAACAAAAATATTTGAAAAACAATAAAAATACTTATGATTCTGTAAAGAAAAATTTATATAAAAATATGATAAAATCATAAAAATCTAAATATATTTAATCAATTAAAATACATTAAAAAATGGTAATTTTAGTGTTTTTTAAACATTTATCAACATGTAGTTGTTATGGGTGACAATTGAGTGGTTTATCCTATAAGCATAGTGTTGCATGTATTATGGATAAAAGGTATAAGATTGAAGACTAAGTACATCCATATTTCATAAAGACTACGTATTTGAAGACATGTTTCTCTTTGATTCATCCTGTTTCATTTGAAGAAGAATGGGT
Organism: Hippophae tibetana; assembly: GCA_037013495.1. NCBI lineage: Eukaryota > Viridiplantae > Streptophyta > Magnoliopsida > Rosales > Elaeagnaceae > Hippophae > Hippophae tibetana. The sequence continues at coordinate 194,399 of CM072810.1, forward strand.
TATGATGTTTGGTGAGCAACAAATACTTCCACTATTTTGTAACCAAAGAAAGGTAGACCATCAACTGAGAGATATAGAGAAACTAATGAACTAGAGAAACATAAGAGGTCACAAGGATTGAAATATGGGTATTGTAATCAATTTAGTTATAATGAGAGGATATGTAAGGAGAAGTTAAAGAATCTAACTAATGAAACTTAGGTAAAATTATAACTATTCATTTATTAAATATATTTGATTGATTATATTTAACTTTAAATTATATTTAGGAAAAAACTTCAAAGAAAGTGGTCAAGAAAAAGCAAAACAAAAAAAACTATTTAAACTCAGGTAATGTATTGTATAATATATTCATTATGCATTACTTCTTATAAAATGAATTAACTTAATGTTCATAAATCAGGTGATAAACAGTGATGAGGGGTGTCCATAAATTGGTCCGGATTGGACCAAACCGTAAAATTGGATCGAACCGAACCGAGCGGAATGATTTTACAAACGATCTAGTCCGGTTTGTATTAGTTAAAACCGTTTTTCAAACGGGCTGGTCCAGTTTGTATTAATTTTTAGACCCGTCAAACCGTACCAAACCGGTTTAATAATATATTAAAAAATTTACATTATTTCTCATTAAATGTGTCAAAAAACTGAACCAAATTGGAAATCGAACCGAACAATTTTATAAATCAAACGGTCTGGTCCGGTTTTTATTAATTAAAATAGTTTCAAACGGTTCGGTCTGATTAAAGTTTTTTAACCAAAACCGGACCGAACCGGACCGGTGGACACCCCTAGGTGGTGCAACCAATAAGAAGCAAAAGATGGGAGAATCAACAAGTAAAAGTGGGCATTTTGAAATGGGATTCTGATTTGATTACTTCATCACAGATGACCATATATGTTTGTGTTTTTTTTCTATAATTTTTAGTTTAAAATATGTAAGTAAATGGGACAATGAATATGATTTGAAAGGAAATGTTTTGTAACTCAAAGTTCATGTATATACCAGGTTTTGAGGGACATGACATGAACTTTGTAGTTTTTTGTGCATTTAAACTCATTTATAGTGTCCCCTCTCCTTAAATATTATAAGAATTTAGATTGTAATATAGACTATGAACTATGAACTATTATTGTGTAGGTTAGTATGAAATGTGAATTTGGATGTGTAATATGTAAATGTAGATATGAATGTGTGGAATGTGAATGTCAATTATTATTGAGCAAATTAATATGGTATGTGAATGTGGATGTATAATATATTTTGAATATTGTACTTTGGGGATTATTACCGTAAATACCCCCGAGGTTTTGCATTTTTTCAAAATTACCCCTGAGCTTTATTTAAAATCAAAAATACCCCCGATGTTTTCAATATCTTCAAAAATACCCTTAACATTTTAAAAAAAATTACAATGCCCCTGAGGTTTAAGATATCTTCAAAAATACTCTTATTATTTAACAAAAGCATAAAAAAGCCGTTAAAAATCACATCAATATCTAAAAAAAATTATTTTCTACCCCTACCTATATAGCTTTTTGAATATTGTCGTTGAAAATATTATCGCAAATACCCTTTGGTTTTGCTTTTTTTAAAAATACTCATGTTATAATAATTAATTTAACTTTATCAAAAATACATCTACTATAATAATTAATTTAACTTCATTGAAAATACCTCTGCTACAATAATTAATTTAACTTCATCAAAAATGCTCACACTACAATATTTAATTTATCTCTATCAAAAATACTCATGCTTCTCAATAACACGATATAAAATATTTTCCAAAAATACCCTTGAAAATAAATTAAGTTAACAAAGCACACAATATGAAGTTAAATATTTTTGGATAATATTTTATATCGTGTTATTGAGAAACATATGTATTTTTTATGAAGATAAATTAAATATTATAGTAGGGGCATTTTTGATGAAGTTAAATTAATTATCGTAGCAGGGGTATTTTTGATGAAGTTAAATTAATTATTATAGTAAGAGTATTTTTGATAAAGTTAAATTAATTATTATAGCATGGGTATTTTTGTAGAAAAGCAAAACCTAAAAGGGTATTTGCGATAATATTCTCAACGACAATATTCAAAAAGCTATATAGGTAGGGGTAGAAAAGACTTTTTCAGACATTGATGTGATTTTTAACGGCTTTTTTATGGTTCTGTTAAATAATAAGGGCATTTTTGAAGATACCTTAAACCTTAGGAGTATTGTAGCATTTTTTTAAACGTAAAAATATTTTTGAAGAAATTGAAAACCTTGGGGATATTTTTGATTTTTTTCCTGTACTTTGGATTAAAAAACAATGGTATTTTTTATGAATATGTATAACAGGTTATTAAGCATAGGTATTTTTGATGAATATTTATAGTAGGTTATCGAGCAGAGGTATTTTTGATGTCTATAATTGCAAACAATATTACCAATAACATTCCAAAAATCATAGACGTAGGGGCATAACAAACATTGTGTAATAGTGCTACTAATTTTTCAAGATTTTTCTAACATCTGTTATATATTAAAGATATTTTTGAAGATATTGTAAACCTCAGGGGTATTTTTGTTGTTTTCCCAACTTTGAACCTTACAAGTTCAACTTTTTAATACCATATTTTCTTTTATACATCCATCTACACCCTAACAATTTAGATTTCTTAGGATTTCCAACTAAACCCCATTTATCAGTTTTAATTGGTGAATTATATTCATCTCTCATAGCAATCAACCAATTAGAATAATCAATAGAATTCATAGTATCAACAAAGGTTTTAGGTTTAGAATCATGTAACTTAGATACAACAAACAAAGTATAAGCAATTAAATCATCACATATAGTTTTAGAAGAAAATAAAGAGTCAGAGTACATTTTAGGAGCAATAATGGACTTTTTAGACCTATCTCTGACTAGAAGGTAATCTGTCAACTCAAAGGAACTACTAGGAGGACAAGAACTATCCTCACCAGTTCCATCATCATCATTGACATATGTTATATCGGTTGTAATATCAATGGGACAAAGGGTTACTAGTACCTCTACCTCGTTCTTAGAATTGCTATTTTGGGAAGGTACCCCACCTCAGTTAAATAATACAAAATATTAGAAGTAGAAGAAGTGGATTTTAAATCATAATAAAATTAGGTTCATTAAACACAACATTTCTACTTGTGATACACTTCTTATGAATGGGACACCACAATTTATATCCTTTAACACCCAAGGGATATAAAAATGCATTTTAATGATCTAACTTGAAGTTTACCTTGATTAACATGATTGTATGTAATGCAACCAAAAATCATAAGATTATTATATTCTATAGGTTTTCCAGTCCAAAGTTCTTTAGGTCTCTTAGGATCTAGGGTAATAAAGGGACACCTATTGATAAGATAAGTGGTTGTAAGGTCAAAATCATTTAGGTAGGCCAAAAAGGGATAATATATCCCTAACTCTTTCTAAAATGATCTTATTTATCCTTTCAACTAGGCCATTTTGTTGAAGTGTACCTACAATAGTGGTTTAGTTATTTGTTAACCTGTGGATCTTCTAGTTGTGCAATGTAGGAGTTACATGTGATAATGGATATTTGGTGGAGTAGTATATAGTTGAGATATAAGGGATTTGATATGTTGTAATGCTACCAATATAGCACGAATAATAACAAGATTTCTCACATGTGATAATGATTCATAAGTGCGGGTATTTGCCATATGTGATAACAACCTTTGGTGGAAAATTGTATAACCATTAAAGAATTTTTTTGTTAGAGAATTTAAGGCAATTGGAAGAGCTTTGTTCTTCTATATATGCATCATAAAATAATGCTCATATGTGCATTAGTATAGCCTATAAATAAGATAACTGCATTAAGAATTTTGTATCTCAATTTTATTCTTAATTTTCAATACAATTAAGAGATATGCTTTCAAGATTTGTCTTCTCCTTTCTTTCTTATTATTCTTATGTTAAAAAATCAAGAAATATCTATTGTTGTGAAATATTCCTATGTCTACTAATCCATTATTCCTTGCAATAATTGTCAAAGAGTTCATTATAGAACTCTATACCATTATCAGTTTTGAGTACTTTAACCTTACTACTCTTTTGGTTCTCTACTAGAACTTTCCAATGTATAAAGGTATCAAAGATTTCATATTTTGTCTTTAAGAAGATAGTTCAAACTCTTCTAGTATGGTCATCAATTAAGGACATAAATTATCTATTACCACCTAAGGATTGGATAAATACAGGCCCCCTATAAATCAAAGTGAATATAACTAAGTGCATATGTGGTAGTATGCTAATATTTAGAAAACTCAACTCTTTAGTATTGTTTAATAAAGACACAATGTTCACAAAAACTTTAAGAGTTACAAAGGTTCACTACCTAAGACACCTTTTTTATATAGTTCACTAAGATCCTTACCATTTACATGTCTTAATATCTATTCCAAAACATTGCACTATCTAAATATTGAGCTATACTAACCTTACCACTAAGATCTAAAGTAGAACCTTGCAATAAATACAAGCCATTAACTCTACTAGCCCTAAAAGTAACCAAAGAGCCCTTTATAAATTTCATAACCCCATCGCTAATCTTAATATAGTAACCAGGGCATCTAAGACATCTAGTGAAATCAAATATCTCTTAAGATCAGGAACATACCTAACTCTATCTAAGATTGTAATGGTCCCATATGGAAAAAAAAGTTTAACTGAGTTTATACCCTTTACCTAAAACTCATGATCATCACCTAGAAGTACTCTACCACCATTAACTTCTTTTAAATCACTAACCTCCATCTTGTTTGAGCTTAGTCATCTTCCTCTAGAGATCGTAGACCTATGAAGTGTTGGTTCCATCAAAATATGTGGTAGTGATATTGTCTTATACTACTTTCTCCATTGGGAAATCTAATGTTGCTGATTAGTTTTGAATCTATAGTGTTAATTAGCCATTGCTTCACTACTGTATTTTTAGTTCTCAATTTTTTGAAATTAGGATCAACCTCTTGGGGTTGTGGAGATCCCTATTTCTATATCCCAACTTGTCCTTGATTGAGATGTACATATCAACAACTTGGGACCAAAGTCCATAATTGATGTCGTTTAGTTTGATGTTAATTAGTGCAGTAACAGGTTCATGACTTGGTGAGGTTAGTATTTGGTTCAACATATGTGATATTATGGATGTTAGGTATGAATAGGTTGAATTCTCTAGTAAGGAAGGAGTACGTTCTCCCATTCTTCTCAATCTTTCTATGTTTTTTGCTTTTTTTCCTATTTCACAGGAAAAAGAAAATAATATAAAGGTCTTAAAATCTTTGCTTTGATACCATGATAAAAAGGTATTTCTTATTCATATTTTCAATATACAATAAAATGGTGCTTATGTAACTGTTAAATGTTGGCCTAAAACATTCAAGCCCAAACCATTATTAACTTATTAAAAAGCCTAACTCATTTACCTTATATATATATTTCAATTATTTTCTCAGTTGCGTTGGGGTATCAAGTTTGTAGCCGCTTATTTTTTTTTTTCCAATAACTGTGTTGGACTGAAGAAAACCAATTAAGTTTTTTCTATTGAATGGGAATTTGATTAAAAGCCAACAGTAACCTACTCTTCCTTTTATCAACATTGTGGTAACTTTTGATTTGTAATATTTGTTTAATTTTTGATGCTTTACTGTTATTGGTTATTAGGAGATTTTTGGTGGTTATTTGAATATTGGTGTTTGTATCTCCATTTGATTATTAGTGAATTTTTTCTTTGTGTGTTGTTGTCAATGGAATAGACTTTTCACATTGAAAGGTTGAACTATTTAAATCATTGTGTGCCATATATTTTTCTCACTACTTATTATTTTACCGTTATCCATAATTATATATTTATGCAACTACATTGGACCCAAACTTCATTTCTGCTAGTGCTAATTTATAACAAATTGGTATCAGAGTATTGAGTTATTCTGTTATTTATTAAAACTGATCAAGTTTTCTCTTTTAGATTTATTTTGAGCTTCTAGTTATTTAATTGATTTCATATTTTTCGGGTTGTGTTTCTATTTATTTAGTATTGGGTTTTCTATCATGGTGGAAAATACAAAATTGAGAAATTCAATGGTAGGAATGATTTCTGTCTTTGGAAAATGAAGATGTGGGTCGTATTAGATAAAGAATGGCTTGTTAAGACACTTGAAGGAAAGGATAAATTGTCAAAAAAAAATTGATTGATGAAGAAAAATATGCATTGATGGAAAATGCTCTCAGTTCAATTCAGTTATCCTTGTCTTATGAGGTACTATACGAGGTTGGTGATGAGGAATATCCTATTGGGTTATGGCTTAAATTGGAGAGTTTGTATATGACCAAGTTTTTGACAAGTCGGTTATATTTGAAGCAACGTTTGTATACATTCAGAATGTCAAAAGCTACATCTTTACATGATCACCTTGATGAGTTTACTAAAATTATTCGTGATCTAAAAAATGGTGGTGTTAAAATTGATGATGCGGATTAGGCCTTAGTTCTATTATGTTATTTACTTCATTCATTTGAATATTTTGTTGATACCATACTATATGGGCAAAACACTATTTCTTTAGAGGATGTCAAAGTATCTTTGAATTCCTGAGAGTTGAAGAAAAAAGTGTCTACTATTAACAATGATAATAGTAGTGGTTTATTTGTTAGAGGTAAAAGTTAAGAAAAAGGATCAAGCAACAATAGAGGTAAGTCTAGATCCAAATCTAGAAAATGAAAGGATAAATGCAACTATTGTCATCAGGAAAGGTAGTGGAAATTAAATTGTCCGAAACTTAAAGGAAATTAAATAGTACTAATGATGTTACTAGTGTTGTAGATAGTTCTGGCTCCGATTGTGAAAATATTCTATCAGTATCTGTTGGTTCTCCTAGAGATGTTTGGATTCTTGATTCAAGTTGCACTTATCATATGTGCCATATTAGGCACTGGTTTGATTTTTATCAGTCTATTGATGAAGGTGTTTTCTTTATGGGAAACAATGTGTCATATAAGGTTGTTGTTATTGGTACTATTCGAATTAAGATGCATGATGGTATTGTTAGGACTTTGAAAGATATTCGCCATGTTTTAGATTTGAAAAAGAACTTAATATCTTTGGGTAATATTGATTCACAAGGCTAGAAGTATGTAGCTGAAGGTGGAGTTTTAAGAGTTAGTAAGGGTGCTATCGTTGTTATTAAAGGGCAATTTTTGCATAACCTCTATATGTGTTAGGGTAGCACTATTATTGGTAGTATTTTAGTTTCTTTCTCGTCAGATCAAGATTCAGATACTACTTAATTATGGCATATGTGGTTAGAGCATATGAGTAAGGCAACGAGATTTTCTTGATGGTCAAAAAAATGGGAAGCTTGATTTCTATGAGCATTGTATCTATGGAAAGCATCATAGGGTCATGTTCAATACAACCATCCATAAAATAAAAGGTATTGTTGATTATATTCATTCAGATCTTTGGGGTCCTTCTCGTGTTGTGTCTAAGGGTGGTGCTCGGTATATGTTGACTTTTATTGATGACTTTTCCTATCATATTTAGGTGTATTTTCTTAAGAATAAGAATGATGTGTTCTAAAAAATTGTAAAGTTCAAAGCTTGTATAGAAAATCAAGCATTTTAGGACTAACAATGGTTTGAAATTTTGTGAAAATCTGTTTAATGAGTTCTATGAAAGAAATGGCATAGTGAGACATCGTATTATGCGTTATACACCACAATAAAATGGAGTTGCAGAACATATAAATATGACTCTCTTTTTAGGTTGAAGCTTGTAACCATGCCTACTATTTGATGAATTGGTCTTCATCAACTACAATTGAGTTAAAGACTCCGTCTGAGGTATTCTCTGGTACTCTTGCTCATTATTATGATTTAAAAGTTTTTGGTTGTCCTGCTTATGCTCATGTTAATGATGATAAGCTTGAGCATAGAACATTGAAGTGCTTATTTTTGGGGTATCCTTCTCGGTTTAAGGGTTACAGATTATGGTGTATTGAACCCAAGTCACCTAAATTTTTGATTAGTAGAGATGTTAAGTTTGATGAGTTTTCCATGTTGTAAAAGAAAAATGAGTCTATTGTTATAGGTAAAGACCACAGTGTTAATGAGTAGGTGGAGTGAAAGTGAAGCTTCTAGTCAAGTGCAATAGGGCACTTAAGATCTGCCATCTGTGGTTGAGATAAATGATTATGCTCATGATGTAGTAGAAGAGCAACATGAGAAACCATATAGTATCGCTAAAGGTAAAGGAATAAGAGAGATTCGACACCCTCAGAGGTACGTAGATGCAGAATTAGTTTCTTTTGCATTATCTATGGCAGAGTGTATTAAGGTGCATGAACCTTCTAGTTATCATGAAACTATCACTTGTGATGAGTCTGTTTAGTGGTTGGTTATTATGAATGAAGAGATTGAATCATTTCATAAGAATCATATTTAGGAATTGACAAAATTGCCTAAGGGCTAGAAGATTGGTGGAAACAAATGGGTCTTCAAGATAAACGAAGGTATACCTAATGTTGAAATAGCCAGGTTCAAGGCACATGTTGTTACAAAGGGCTATTATCAAAAAAGGTATTGATTTCAATGAATTATTTTCACCTGTTGTGAAACATAGCTCCATTGCTTGCTATGGTTACATTGTTTGACATGGAATTAGAACAACTTGATGTCATGACATCCTTCTTACATGGTAAACTTAGGGAACAAATATGCATGCATCAACCAGAGGGGTTTGTTGTTCTAGGTAAGGAAGATCATGTTTTTTATTGAAAAAGTCTTTATATGGGTTGAAGCAATCCCTTAGGTAGTGATATAAGCGATTTTATTCTTTTATGATTGATCAAGGTTACTCTAGGAGTGATTATGATAGTTGTGTTTATCATAAAATATTCTATGATGGTTTATATGTCTATTTGTTACTTTATGTCGATGACATGCTTATTGCTTTTAAGAATAAGTTTGAGATTTAGAAATTAAAGTCTTAACTTAGTGGTGAGTTTGAGATGAAAGATTTGGGTGCAATGAATAAAATTTTGGACACAAAAATTTACAGGGATAGATAGGTGCAAGCTTTATTTGACTCAGAAAAGTTATATTGAAAAAGCTCTTGAACATTTTGGTACGAAAAGAGTCTAAACTTGTGAATACACTGTTAGTTGCACATTTTAGGCTTTCTTTGGATTTTTCATTACAGTCAAAAGAAGAAGAGTAGTACATGTCTCAGGTTCCATATGCTAGTGTTATTGGTAGTTTGATATACACTATGGTTTGTACTCATCAAAAAATTTCACATGTAGTTAGTGTTGTCAGCAAATATATGGGTAATCCTGACAAGGGTCATTGGTAAGCAGTGAAATGGATACTTCGGTGTTTGAGAGGCACCTCTAATTTTGGTTTGGTATGTGATGAAAGTTCTAATACTAGTTGTAGTGTTATTGGTTATGTATATTTATATTATGTTGGTGATTTGAATAGAAGAATATCTCTAATAAGTTATGTATTCACTCTTTCTCATTGTGCCATTAGATAGAAGGATATTTTACAGTTTATAGTTGTTTTGTCTACCATAGAGGTAGAATATATGGTAGCAGCAAAAACAATGAAAGAAGCCATTTGACTTAGAGGGTTGGTTTGTGATTTGGATTTATAATATGATACTTCTGTTGTATTTTGTGATAGTCATAGTGAAATACACTTGACCAAGAGTACTATGTATCATGAAAGAACCAAACATATTGATGTCAGATATCACTTCATTTGTGACATTGTCTCTCAGGGTACTATTGTTATCAATAAGATAGTCACTGCAAAGAATTCAGTTGATATGTTAATCAAACCAGTTATATTTAACAAGTTTAAGCATTGCTTGGACTTGATTGGTGTTTGCAGTAAATGATCACCCTTCAGGGCTTTGGACGACACTTATTTAGTAATTTGAGGAATTTCATATTTGAAGAACTTGTTTTCGTTTTGAGCTAAGGTAGAGATTTGTTAAATGTTGGCCCAAAACATTCAGGCCCAAACCATTATTAACCTATTAAAAACCTTATCCCATTTGCCTTATATATATATATATTTCAATTATTTTCTCAACTGCGTTGGGGTATCAAGTCTGTAGTGGCTTCTTCTTTTCTTTGTCAACAACTCTGTTGGATTGAAGAAAACCAATTAAGTTTTTTTCTTTTGATCGAGCATTTGATTAAAAGCCAACAACAACCCACTCTTCCTTTTGTCAACATTGTGGTAACTTTTGATTTGTACTATTTGTTTAATTGTTGTTGCTTTACTGTTGTTGGTTATTAGGAGATTTTTGGTTGTTATCTAAATATTGATATTTGTAACTCTATTTGATTATTAGTGGATTTTTTCTTTGTGTGCCGTTATAAGTGGAATAGATTTTTCACATTAAAATGTTGAACTACTTAAATTATTGTGTATCATTTATTTTTCTACTGTTTATTATTTTACTATTACCTATAATTATATATTTGTGCAACCATATTGGACCCGAACTTCGATTCCATTAGTACTAATTTATAATAATAACATATACATAAATCTATTATAGGAAGGTATTAAATACTATACACACTTCTAGAGTTTGGTATTCCATAATTAGTGGAAATGAAATAAGTACACCAAAAATCCATATGATCACTTTTCATTTAATCCCTATAATAGCTCATGTCAACAATTTTGAGTGATTACCAAGGGCTAAATGGCCAGAGGTGAACATTTTTCAGACATTTTTAATTTAGATGGTTGAAATTTCTTGTAATTCTGGTGGAAGATTTTTTTTTTCGTCAAAGACAATGTACTATTCATGCTATAAAATTTTGTTTATGTTATGTATGTTTTTTAACGATGAATGATATACTAATTTCATTAGTGTTCGAATGACATCTAATAGAAAGGAAATCAAATTTCCATGATACTACAGCACCCAACAACAAGATTACAAGCTTTGGCAGTTCTATAATTACTATGATTATGTTGCTAGGAAGGGATCTCTAATGACTTTGAATCTTATTGCTCTGAGTAACAAATATAGAAAACTTTACTATCCTCCATAACTTAATCAATGTAAATAGAGGATATCCAAGTCTGTTATACTCAGCGAGCTAAATGATGATTGCCTAATTCACAAAACCACAACGTTCCTTTGCAAATCCAACCTTTGACTCTCTGTTATCGTACACAACTCTTTGATTCTTCTGTTGAAAATTTCCAATAATACTAACCTGATCTTCATTAGAGAGACTAGCAAAAGCGAAACAAACTTGAGACAAATCAGTCTTTATAACATATAAAATCCCAGTTGCATCAACATTTAGCTCAACATTACCCTCAAAATGCATCTTTATATTTGGGACTTTCACTTCCTTTATTCCTCTGAGGTTAAAACACGTATCCAAGACTCGAACACCCGGTGCTTGAGGGAACCAAGAAAAATGTTTCAAAAACTCAGCCTTTAGAGCCTTGTACACTGAAGGCACTAGCCATGAGATAGTTGTTCCAGAATCAATTAAAATTACAATACTACTTAAAGGCCTTAAATACACTCCTTTAACACTTAGACCAGTGAGAGTGAGAAAATATAAAGAACTCATTTGTGGTTTAAGAGCCATTTTAGTGTAAGAAATGGGAGTAACATTTTTGTAAGTAGAAAAATCACTACCCATTACTAAAGAACCAGAAGAAGCAGCTTCAATTGTAGGCAAACAATAAGAGAAAACTCCACCAAATAAGGAACCAGTTTGAGAAACCAAAGAAAGTCCACTTCTTCCCAAACCTGTTAGCCCTGAAACTCCTTCAAAAAGGACTTTATTATCTCTACCACAACCAAATACAAAATCTTTCACAAGTTGGGTTCCGAGATTTAGATGCTCAAAACCGAGTTCACCATGTGTGTAAGAGCCATCAACATAATTAACAACATAATTACATGTTGGAGGATTGTTTTTTCCACACGTTCCTGATTGGAGGGATTTACAAGCTGTCGAATTGCATAAAACTGCTTTGTAAGAAGGAGATTTAAAAGGGTTGAAGAGAGGTTGATTTTGATTATAACATTGTTTGCATGGTTGGCATTGAACCCAAGTCAAGTCACTTCCTGTGTCTACAATAACATTCATATTTCTTCCTCCCAATCTCACACTGACAAAGTAATTTAGAATATGTAGTTTTACACTTAGTGAGATTTGAGTTTTTGATACATCATCTTCTCTGTTAGACATCCTTGTTTCAAATTGAGATTGCAATAATTTAACATGAATATCATCTAAAATCAAGTCTCTTTGTAGCTTCTTGTTCCAATCACCAACAAAACAGTAATCTCTGTGCTTCATTTCCAATAGAATTGCACTACCCTTTAGCTTCCCTGAAGTTAAATAGGGAAAAAAAACTAATTTACAATTTTACCGGAATGTTGTTGTAGCTTAGTAAAATGGTCCAAGATATGTTATTAAAGAAATTTTCTTAAGAGTATTAAGAACCTTGGATTGCTAGTGTTTAAAGTTTTTTTTTTTTTTTTTTTTGTTCTCTAACACTCACTTGATTTTGGGGGGAGGCATTGTTGTGCACCACCATACTCATGTTCCTTCCACTGAAATTGCTTTAAATTGAGGAGGGTCATCTTCTTCTTTGCAGAATGCTGAAGTTCATTTGTTGAGCTGATAAGGCAATGAAAAATAAGAGAGAGTAATAGCACCAACAAACTTGGTTTTGATCTCAAACATTTTTCCATATTGTTGGGAGAAAATAAGAAAAAGGAAGAAGAAACAGTTGTAAGTGAAATTGTGTTTGTAAGTGGCCGTTAATATGGTAGAACAAGTTGTGATTACGAAATTAAATGACTTTAATGAACCTCAAAGTGCTGAAAACCTTTCATGATTCAAAAGAGTTACGTAATAGGCTACTTCATAGCACCAGATGAGGCAATGAACTTTTGAAAATGACAACTTAACAACCAATATCTAGTACACTTAGAAAAGAACTCTGTTTCTCTTTTAGCTTATTGATAAATATCTGGTTGTATAGTATTTAGATGAGTCCACCTTCTATCCAAAGCCACTAAGAAGCCAAATGCTTATTACCAGCAGCATTCTTTTTATTATAATAGGAAAATCTTGGTTCGATTCCTACCTTGATTATCGTTTGGTTATTGAAAATAAATAAATTACTGTTTGGTTATTATTAGAATTGTTATTTTTGTTATCATGAGTTTTGAAAGTGTTATTTGAGGTATTTTTTTATTATCATTTTTCCCAAAAATCTAAACATATTACCACAAGATATGATGTCCTCAATGTTAGGAAATTTGGATCAAATGATATAATCACAAAGTTTTACTCCTAAGATTCTACTTAGCAAAATATCAAATAATAGAGAAATAAAGAAATAGAGAATACACAACATAAGAATTACAGTGAAAACTTTAAATTGGAGAAAAACCATTTTCGTTGTCAAAAGACAACCAGAGAAAAATTCACTATGTGAAAAATTGTTACAACCACACTCTCAATAATTTTCTCATACACCCAAAAGACGAGCAATAACAAGCCCAAGAGAATTTTTTCACAAAATTCTCTACCTCAAAAATTTCTCATATAAGTTTTTCTTTATTTTTGGGATGATCAACAATGAAGAAATGAAGTCATATTTATAGCATTCAAGTTCCCATTTCATATATCAAACATTTCTTCATTCAACAAAATTAGGCTATCTAATTTTTCTATTCTTTATTCAAACAAGGTTAGACACCTCCATCTTTGACAATATGATAAGCCATCTTTCATGAATTTTCTTCTAAATTAGGCACCTCCTATTTTGACTAACAAACCTAATATTATTTTTAATCAATCACAACAATCTCCACCTTAATTAAAAATAAACATAGTTACCATTACAACACTGTCTACTCCAAGAGTCATAATTCTCTACACCGAGAATTATCATACTCCACCATAAAGAGTACACCCACTTAGAATTAATCACCAATTTTAAGAATTTCACATCGGCTCATGTCGAAAAAAAAAATTGCTAAAATTTATGGTGCAACTCTCACACTTGGTTTTCTCGAGAGTTCATCAGCCATCGACATCCTTTCCACCACACACCTTGCATCTATACCAAGCCAATGCCCGTGTGCAAACTTGTGGACCCGTTACCAGTAACACACCCTCTTTTATAGCAATATTTAGAGACTAGCAGCATGCCATGAGGATGTACACACTCTTTTCAAAGAGCATCACTATAGTCTTTGAAAATAAACATACTATTAGCGTCACCATTAGTATTTGAGCTTCTTGTCGAATCAGCTCCACCCTTCGGACAATTTCTTTTGAGGTGCCCAGATTGTCCACACCCCCAACACACTATCTTCTTTTTCATGAATTTTTTTTCTTTCGGTTGTCAACTACCAACGCTGAGTTTTCAGGCGAAACATTTCTTTCACCACTCAACCTTTTTTCTTCAGAAAATAGCTTGCTAGTAACTTCTGAAAAAATTATTTTCTCATTTCCATGAATCAAGATAGGTTTCATGTGATCATAAGAAGATGGAAGAGACCAGATGAGCCTTAAAACCTTATCTTCATCATCAAGTTTAACTCCAATGGTTTCCAGCTCAGAGATAATACCGTTGAAAACACTGAGATGATCAGACATAATAGTTCCTTCATTCATACGCAAAGTATGAAACTTCTCTTTCAGATACACCCAATTTGAAACGCCTTTTTCATGATACAATTCTTCAAGCTTTTCCCAGAGTTCTTTGGCCATAGATATTCCATGCACATTTGTAAGAATATTTTTGGCCAAACAAAGTCGAATTGCACTTGCAACTCTTAGATCAAGATCTTCCCAATCTTCATAACTTATATTGGTTTTATTGGACTCAATACCAGTAACAGGGGTGGTTTCCCCTTTAATGCCTTCTATAGCCCGTATTGGATCAACAAATCTTTGACTTGTACTTGTCACAAGCCAAAATTGATTCTCCCATCAAATTTCTCAATGTCAATCTTGACTCCTCACATTTCTCCTTCTTTCTTTGAAATTGGCTCTGATACCAGTTGTTAGGAAATTTGGATCAAATGGTATAATCACAAATTCCTCCTCCTTAGAATTATAGTGGAAACTCCAAATTGGAGAAAAAACACTTTCATTGTCAAAAGACAACCAGAGAAAAATTCACTATGTGGAAAATTGTTACAACTACACTCTCAATGATTTTCTTACATACCCAAAAGACGAGCAATTGCAAGCCCAAGAGAATTTTCACACAAAATTCTCTCACTCAAAAACTTCTCATATAAGTTTTTCTCTATTTTTGGGATGATCAACAATGAAGAAATGGAGCCATATTTATAGCCTTCAAGTTCGCATTTCATATGTCAAACATTTCTTCATTCAACAAAATACCTAATTTTTCTATTCTTTATTCAAACAAGGTTAGGCACCTCCATCTTTGACAATATGGTAAGCCATTTTCTATGAATTTTCTTCTAAATTAGGCACCTCCTATTTTGACTAACAAACCTAATATTATTTTTAATCAATCACAACACTCAATGCGATTATTAAGGACAAGATAAGATTTCAAAGATCAGGCATCAAGACTCTCAAGGGAATAGAAAAATAAGAATGTAAAAAATACCAATATCAAGATCCATAAAGAAAATAAGAAAACAAAGATATTGGCTTCCAAAAAAATGCTAAACGTGCATAACTACAATTATATTAATTGAAAACATAAGATTTGCATCTCTATTATAACTCTGAACCCTTATAATATTGTTAATACAACATTTGCAACTCAATTAAAATAAATTTGAGGCACAAAGGAAACCTATTGCGGGAAGAGGAAGATTACTTACTCTTTTCAAACAAACGTATAAAAGAATAATCAAACATATAATCGTCAGGATAATTTTCGTCTCCCACCATGTTCATAAGCATGATTACTTGATCTTGAAGAATCTTGTTTTCTCCCTCCATCTTAGCACATTTGCTGCACTCCTACAGAAGCTGAATTTATAAGTGTTCTAAATAGAGAGAGTCTTCGTCCAGTTGCTCATTTAGCCCATCAATTTCTTTGTACTGTAACAATAACTAAAATTCATTCCCTTCATGCAGAGAACAATATCTTCTGCAAGAGAATTCCTATTTAACTTAACTTGGTTGTTTTATATTCATAACTCATGTGGCACATTATGATGGGATGTTTGATATTCTACCACATGGGTTGTTAACATGCAATAACTTGAGATCATTAAAAAATAAAAATAAAAGGATTCTTGATTCTGTAATAGAACATATCTATTCATTTCCTAAACAACAATCCTTCTCATGCTTTTAACAACATCAACATTATCTAACTTTCTCTTCTTTCCTATTACTTGCCTTAGAGGATAGTTAGTGAGATCAAAATCAGGAGGAGGGTGTAAGGATTCATTTGATGGTCGTTGGCCATTGGTTATGGATTCCAATGGTTTAAATAGTGCCTTACGATGCTCAGAAATCTCAGGAATTGCAGTTGATTCCTGCATTGTTTCCGCCGTCATTGTTTTTGTTGGTGTGTGTTATGGTGCATACTGCAACAGTGGCAAACACCAATGTTTAGTGGAGCAAGGAATGACATACAATAATATTAGTGGAACCGTAAAATATGGGTGTGCAACAGCTAGGGTTAGGTTTTAGTTTTCGTTTTCCTTAGTATACATAAACTAAGACTCTTGTACAAAAACAGAATAGAAATGATATGAAATATATATGATAATTATCAAATAAACACAATATTTTTCATGGTATCAAAGCAAGTTATTGCTAACTAATGGAATTACCTGCTACACTAATTTATGTTCTACTACCATTTTTTATTTCTGATTTCTGGTGTGGCCATTCTGGTTTACATTTTCCTAGACACTGGTCAATCTAGGGTGGTCATTTTGGTTTACTCGTTGAAACCAATCAGTTGCAATATTGAAAAAAAAACACCATCAAACCTTAGAGAGGTAGTCAAAGATGAAATAACCTGAGAAACCAAGCGGTTGAGGTTAGTGTAAGTTGGGCGCTCAATGTCTAGGGATTGTCGGCATATATCATAAATGGCCACATTATCAAGAAAAACAACAACATCAGTGTGCTTAAGAAAGGAATGAGTAGAAAGAACACTGTTGTAAGGCTCAACCACAGAGGTTGAAACTTGAGGGGACAAATAGACAGTGAAACCTCACCAGTGTTGCGACCATCTAGTATCTAGAGTTGCCATTTCTGCTCAGTGTCATTTCCGTTGGGCGACCTCAACAGAACCCTTTAGGGAGCCATACTGATCTAGCTACTCGTTGGAGCCATTGCAGCTTACTTGTGTTTTAGGTCTATCTACTCGTTGGAGCCGTCGTAGTTGCCCAACGTTGCTTACTCGTTAGGGCCGGTGAAATCTCTCTACTTACCAGTCTAGTTTTCGTCGTGGGTAGCTGTGGAGAAACTTGGAATGAAGTAGAAGAAGAGCACCACTCCATAGATATAGAGACTGAGACAGAGGACCAGGTGGAAATTTGACTCCATCTGGATGTTGTAGTTGGCTAGGGTTTGGCCATCCTGATCTACCATCAGAAGAAGAAGGGCGTCGCTCTACGCAAATAGGAAAAAATTAGGGTTGCATTCTAGAGATTTAACCACCAACTCCATATTGAATGAGTTGACTACAAAAATGACGTAAGTTCTAACTAGAGCTTAGATCATCTCACACCTTCACTAACTGAAGCGTCGACTACTCCCATTAGTATCAAGTTGGAAGGATCCAACTATGCCTTGTGGTCCCAGGTGATGGAGATGTATATCTCTGGCAAAGACAAACTGGGATATATTAATGGGGATTTTCCTCAACCTGCTGAAATCGACCCCTCATTCAGGAGATGACACACTGAAAATGTCATTGTCAAAGGATGGTTTATCAATTCGATGGACCCCTTCTTGATTGAAAATTTTATTCGATTCCCAACTGCAAAATAGGTTTGGGATTCTGCTACTACCACCTACTATGATGGGACATACACGTCTCAAGTGTATGATCTTTGCTGTCGAGTTACTCGTATGAAACAAACGGGTGGATCCATTGAAAAATACTACAATGACCTTTAAGGGTTGTGGAGAGAAATTGATTTCCGTCGTCCTAATCCATTGGAGTGTGCAAATGACATACAAAAATACAACTCTATCATACAGAAAGATCAAGTGTATACCTTCCTCGATGGACTTGATGATAGACTAGATAAAACTCGAAGTGATGTGCTTCAAATCAAACCATTCGCTATGGTGGAACAAGCCTATGGATTCATCTGTAGGAAAGAGGTCTGATAGACCATGATGATCACGGGTGCAGATATGACACCCGAAGCAGTTATGGTTTTCAAAGGGATCAAGAGACACCATATATGAAAGGTTTTTTGTTAGGCTGAAATGAGTGATTAAAGATATTAACAATAGTTAGCTTGAAAGGCTCAATCAATACAAATAAGGCCTAAATGATATCTCTTACTAAATACTATTTAGAATTTTGCCTTAAGGGATGATCAAGTAGATTCTAAAACATGCTAGATCTCATTAACTCACATAACTCACCCCAAATTTTCTCTCAATAAGAACATCAAAATCAATCATGAATATTTGCATAAAAAATTAAATCAATCCAAACATATCACATGATCAATGTAAGTATCTTAACGAGTATGTTATATTTCTTATATTAGTCATGGCAACCAATTTTAACATTGAGTTCATATGTTTCATATCAAGCATGCATGTATTTAATTTTCATATATTTATCAATTTCTACCCAAATCATAGTTAAAATAATCTTCGAAATAATTTTTTTTTCTAAAAATTTAAAATGTTTACTAAACACTAAAGTAGAGAATTAAGCTTATTCTCCCAAACTTAAATAGCAAATTGTCTCAAATGCACATATATAAATATAAAAAAGTGAAAGGAAAGAAAAAACCCGTAGTTCTAGCACACCATATATGTCGTTGAAATTGCTCAATCTTGTTATGTCATTTCTATTCACATTTATTCACCAACAAAATAAAAATATAAGTAAAATATCATTGGGTTACCTCCCAACCAACGTCACGTTTAATATCCTTGACTAGACGGGCTTATCAAGTCCTAAGGTATATTCTTCTGTATCCATTTACTATTGACTTTGCCCGGAAATAGTTTGAGTATTGATTTTTTCAATAATAATTTATGTTTCAGTTAAAAAAAATAGTACTCATTTCTCTTATGATGCATATTTTTGTTTTCTTTTTGTACTTTTTGACATTCTTATAAGCACTCAACTGTAGCTCATCTAATTTATGTATTTCCCACATCTTTTTCACCTCTTTATTGGACTCTTCCACTTGCTCACTTGATTTTGGGGTAGGATAAAGGTGTGAGGTATAAACTTGGTGGCCCTTCAATTGATGATTTGATCTTGATCCTATCTCAAAATTCTTTACAACAACATTAGATAAACACATGAAAGGTGTAGACTCCAAATAATTCACACAATCAACAATATCAATCATAGATTCCATACTTTCAAAATTAGAATAGATCAAGTTGTTTCTTGATAACTTTACTTCATTATTAACAAAATCATGTGTAATAGTCTTAAGTGTGAATGAATCAACAAATGTTTTTAAGTTATCATCTATTCTAAAGCATCCATTAGCATTATAAATATCAAGAGGTTCAGATACTTTTAAAAAATTAATTGTTACTTGTTCATTTTGCATTCTCATTGTAAGCTCATATTTTTATACATCAATAAGTGCTCTTTTAGTTGCTAAGAATGGACGAGCAAGTATTATAGGAATGTTACGATTCTATTCCATGTCTAGTACTATAAAATCCATTGGAAAGATGAACTTGTCTACTTTTAGTAGCACATCTTCTACCACACTCCGGAGTCACTTAATTGATCTATCTATCATTTGTAAATTTATTGTAGTGGGTTTGGATTTGCCAACCTCCACTCTCTTAAATATCAATAATGGCATAAGGTTAATGCTTGAACCTAAGTTACATAGCGCTTTCTGAAATTTCATGTTCTCAATTGTGCAAGGAATGTCAAAGCTACCCAAATCTTTCAATTTTTAGGGGTATTTTTATAGCAAGGATGACATTAAAACCTTCAATCAAGGTTATTATTTCATTATCTCTAAGCCTCGTTTTCTTAGACATAATGTCCTTTAGAAATTTGGCATAAGAACACATTTGTTCAAGTGCATCTGCAAATGGTATATTTATGTGCAACTTCTTGAAGACTTCTAGAAATTTTGAAAACTACATGTCTAACTTTTGCTTTTACAGTCTTTGAGGGAAATGAATAGTCGGCTTGTAGATGTTTCTTTTCTTTGACTAAATTATTTCCTTTTCAGTGCTCTATTTATCCAATTGTTCCTCCTAATCCTTTTTAATTTTTTTTCTCCCCATTCTTTTGAGTCTTATGTTCCTACTCATCCCTTTGAGTCTAATGTTTCTCCTCATCCCTTTGAGTCTTATGTTTCTCTTCATCCCTTTGAGTCTCATGTTCCTACTCTAAATTTTTACCACTCCTTAAGACTATGACATTACACTGATCCTTACCTTATCTTCTTGGGTTTATAATTGTGTCACTCGGAAGGTTACCTTAAGGCCTTTGACTTATGGCCTAGGCAAGTTTTCCTATTTGGGTCTCTAAATTATGAATTGAAGCTTCTTGAGTGGAAATTTTTGTATTTACTGATTGGATGAAGTCTTTCATCATCCCCATTAAAGAATTTTTATTGTCCTTAATATGTGGCTTCTTTTGTTGGGCTTATGATTGTTATGGTTTTTGAAAGCGAGGTAGTGAAAATGATTGATAGTTGAATTGATTACTACCTTGATTGCTGTTATTACTCTACGAGAAATTTGGATGTTTTCTCCATCATGGGTTATATGTGTTTCGAGTATAGATTATTGTTTCGGTTCACATTACCCATATAGAATATTGATTCATGATTATTTGAAAAATTATCAAACAAATGAGTTCCCCCATAAAATAGATAGGACACTCGTGAATCTTGGAACTGGTTTATACTCGTTGGTGGGTTTTGAGCCTTCAAAAGATTCACCAAAGATGACACTTGAGTTGTAAGTTCTGTGATATCATTTACCTCATACACTCAGCTTACTCTTCTTATGACTATCATTCTGTCAACTGGCCATTAATAGTTATTATTACCCATTTTCTCAAGTAAATCATAAGCTTGATTGTAAGATTTGGCTAATAGAGCTCCATTAGCGGATGCATCAACAATGATTTTTGTTTGAGAATTGAGGACCATTGTAGAAAGTCTCCATTTAGATCCAATGAGGGATACCGTGGTAAAGACACTTTCTTAGTAATTCTTTTAATCTTTCTCATGCTCCATATAAAGATTCTCCTTTATATTATTGGTAGGATGTAATGTCATTCCTAAGCTTAGAATTCTTTAATGGTGGGGAATATTTCATCAAGAATTTCTTTGCTTAGTTATTCCAAGTTATAATGGAATGAGGTGACAAAGAGTTTAGCCAAGTACAAATACGATATCACAAAGAGTAAGGAAATAATCTAGCCTAAATGTCACTTCAATTACTCCACTGAATTTAAATGAATCTATAACTTCAATAAACACTTGAGATGTAAATAAAGATTCTTCATTGGTAATCCATTGAATTTTCCAACTGTTTGTAGCATTTGAAATATCATTGGCTTTAGTTCAAACTAATTAACTTGAATGTTTGGCATTGTAATACTTGGATTTCATCCTTCCAACATAGGTATTGCATATTCATTCATAGCTCTATCCTCATTTGATTGTTCAAATTTAGCTCATTATTATTTATTTATAATAGATTAGTCATTTCTTCCACTTAGGTGATAACTTCTTATTTTTTTATTGATCTAAGAGTACACTCGATTTTGGAATCTAAAGGAAAAATTTCTCTCACAGACTCTCCTAAAGTAATAGACTCAAATGTGTTTCTAATAGTACTAAAAGAGATATCAAAATTTAAAATAAATAAATAATTAACTAAATTTAAATTTTGAAAAATAAATAAAGAAAAAATAACTAAAATAAAATAATTAATTTTAATATTTATAATTCTCAACGACGATGCTAAAAACTTGATCGATGCGAATTGTGTGTAATAAATAGACAAGTATATGTAATGTAATAAGTAATATAATGATGGAGATTATGTTATTAGAAATTAATTTTTAAAACTAAAAAATAAAAATCAATTTTTTTTGTGTTTTTATGTTTTAAGAAAATAAAATTAAAGAACTAAAAATAAATAGCAAAAAATAACTAACTTATATTTGGTAGTTAAGAAGATATATGAAAAAATATTTAGGAATACTTGATCTTCTCGTTTTCTAAACATGTGAATCATTAAAATCCCCCCAATATAATTATCAATCAATTACACGATCAATTAAATATAAGCTAATATATATTTTTCTCTCAAGTAACCCACACTCCACAAATAATTAACCTAATTATACTCTCGTGTCAATTAAATTATATACTGCTCATTAAGTTCATCAATTATGGACCATATACATAAGAATTATATTTCTACGCTTATAAACTATATATGTTATTTAATCAAGACAAACAATTAAATAATTCTCTCAAATCTATTTAATTACCTCTATAGATTAATTGTTAGTCAAACAATTAATAATATAAAAATTAGATTAAATAATGTAATTAAATTGAAATCATAATTTGGGGTAAAATATTATATCATCACATGTAGAAAATTGGATTTATAAAGCCCATATAATAATAAATTAGTTACACATAATTTTGTTCATAAAGCTCTATTTTTCATAAAAAAACATAAAAAATGATAAATAAAGGAGAAGAAGAAGAAATACAATCAATCTCTTGAATTGTAATACCAATCTCTTATTGAATCTTTACCAAAATTGTATATATTTTGATTTTTTTTGAATTTTTCTATCTTCTTGACTCCAAGATCTAATAAAAAATATGTTATTTTGGTTCATTAGGATCTATGAGGTAATTAAGGGGTTAAATTATGGTTAGGAGAAATATGAACCATTAGATCAACTTCAGAACAATGGTTGAGATGAAAAAAGAAAAAAATAATAGTGATGGCGAATAGAAATGTGACATATGGCATATGGGATTTATTGGGAAAATCAGTGTGCAACGTGTGACACATTTGATTAGTTATGGTTAGCGCATAATGAGTCAGTACCACGTGGCGTGAAGTGCTTAAATGTTATAGATTACGTGGTGTTTGGGTGGAAAGAATGGAGGAATTAGGTAATGACACTTGGCACACAAGTTGACCATGCTGTCAAACTCGAAATGAATGTCGTGCTGACATGTGACTAGTCATGTACATGCAACATTGCATAATTGGGCCTTTTTGCTTACATGTCATCCACGTGACATCTTCTGATTGATCTTACATTAAAAAATCCAAAATAATTTTAAAAATTATATTTTCACCCATTTTCTCTAGAAAGTTCATATTTTAATATTTTTAACCTCAAAAGTACTACTTTTTGAATAAAATGAGCAAATATTAAGTAAAAAAGTATACTGATGACTCTACTTTCATAGAATCATCATAATCACGCGAACATCAACGTGAGGTGGTTGTCCTAGTCTGTTGTCTTCTCTCTGAAATGGAAGTTGTTAGGGAACCATGTCACTTCTTGGATTACCTCATCTATTATCTTGTCTTGGTCCTTTGTTTCCTTCCACTATATCTCCCAAATGTCCCCCAAACAAAGGTTATTCAATCTCCTACTTAAGATGTTGAAAATCCTTGGTCCACCTTGTGTCCTTAAAGAAGGCATAATATTTGTTAGTGTCTCTTTAAGGAACTCTTATGGGTTGTGGAAACCTCACTTGGTTCATTCTTTCCATCCTTTGCATTGCATCATCCAGGGAAATTTGTAATAATGGTCCTAAAAAAGGGGACAAATCCCTTCTCCAAGTCCTTGGCCTTCCTTTTTGTGTTATTATTGGCTTGAAATGGGATGGGTTAAGACGTGTATCAACAAACAATTTTCTTTCCCTACTATCTTTGCTTATGGTGGATTTTTTTGATGATATGGACACCAAAGTTCTTAAAGGATTTAATTCCCACTATACATTGATAAACTTTTAGGCCTCCTCATAGACCATGCCAAAAGAGTGTGGGATGGTCTTGGTCAACTCAACGAATAGACCTATGCCCCTTTTTATTCCTTTTTAAAAGCCTCGATAACTATGGAGATGGGAAATTAAGAAATCTCAATTAAATGATATGACTCATTTTGGATAAGTTTGTTGCAAGCATAGTTGCTAATGAACACTTTAACTAATTATTTAAACTTATTGATGCTTTTAGAAATAAGGTCTATGAATATTTTTGTGCCACATTCTTTTCCATCTTGGCATCTCTTTCTAAGGATGTGTCTTCAGAACTAAAACTCATTGAACTAACAGCACGTGAAACCATCTTTGTAACCTAAAACTTCTTAATTTTTGGGACTGAAGGTTAAGTGGGGGTCGTACCCCAATCTTAGGTGTGGTATGAGATTGGATGCACGGTGAAGTACATGATTACTAGTCATATTGACAGGGTGGATTTTCCTATAGTAAGAGATGATTCTTCTGATTTTCTAATCTCAAATACTTATAATAAAGTGAAAAAATTTAAGGTCCTACTATGAATGCCAATTGTTTGAGATAATTGCAAGTGTTACAAAGTACTTAGAAAGGTTTAATGAGATAAGCAAATCTCTTTAATGGGTTACTGATGAGTGCTTAAAAAACACTAAAATTATCATGATTTAATGTATTTTAATTGATTAAATAGATTTATATTTGTATGATTTTATCATATTTTATATAAATTTGTCTTTTCGAAATCACTTGTATTTTAATATTTTTTAGGTATTTTCATTAAAAAATAATTTAAAGACTAAAAGAAAAATACTAGAGACAATGCATCATAAATATGTTGAGAAAAAATGAGGAAAAATAAAAAAAATGGAAAAATTGGACAAAATGGTTCAAAAATGTCCCAATCTACTGACGTTTGCGTGCACCATGTCAAGTCCAGTTTGCTTGCTATGTCGAGCTATGCACGCCATATTGTGTCCCGTGCGGGCCAATATTTATCTTGTGCGCAGTCACGTGCATGCCCAGCCTGTCCCATACATACCTGCGCGTACCACACCGAGATCCAAGCCTCTATCTGTGCCTATCTGCTGGCACCAGTGCCCAACCATACGCACTTCTGCCAACACGTGCCGGCCTATTTGAAACGCATCCAACACCCATTTTCAAGATATTTTTTCCCACTTTTTAACTTTTTCCTTACCTATAAAAGGAAACTCTATTTTATTGTAAAAATCATCCCTCAAAATCTCCTCTTTCTCTCTCTAACTTTTTTTCTCTAGAAAGTTTTCTTAGTTTTTTTCGTTTCAAAATTCTTCTTTTTTTAGATGAATTAGTTATGTTTTTGTAAATTTTTAGTTTTTTATTCAATAAACAAAAATGCAAATTCGTTTGGAGGTTTTCCAAAAACGGAATTAGTATCAAAGTTCTGTAAGAATTTTTTTGAGGTATAATTTTAAAATGAATTATTTACAGTTATTTTTACGTTTTATTCTTATATGTTATATTTAATTTGTCTGTGATTAAATTTAGCATGATTGTCTATTTGTAAATATGATATAATAATAATGTTGTTATGCTTGTGAAATATTAAATAAGTAAAACATTTTTATAAAATACATTGATTTTGTTTTTATTCAATATTTTATATTAGGGATGTTAGAGAGAAATATATCATTTTTCATTACAAGCTTAAATCTAAAAATTAGATTTTAACTTTTAATTATCCGGTTTGATTTAGAGTAGTGCTCTTTTATTTGTTAGTACAATTGCCCAGTAGTAAAAGTGAAGCTTTATTCACTATTACAAAAAAAGGTATTTAAGTCGTTGTGTAAAGTCAATATTTGGAAAAAACCGACTTATAATGAATTTAAAGTTGGTTCGGTGTAGAACTGACGCTACGTCACGTGGATAGCGTCGGTTCGCCCCGTCAACCAGAACCCAATTTTCTTCCTCATTCTCCTCCATTTTCTCCCAAAATCTACACCGTGTGCCATCTTCTTTCTAAATTTCCGGCCACTTCTGACCACCATTTGTAACGTCAGTTTGTAATTTATATTCCTCTTCTCATTATCTACTATTTTTTGAGCGAAATATTAAAAAAACATTTATACCCATTTTTGTATAAATTCTTGATTTAGGTATGTTTTTTATTTTGTTTGTTATTATGTTTGACTTATTTTACGTGGAAATAATATCTGAAATGTTGTGGGTTTGATGGATTATATATATTTACTGTGCGTGGATAAATTTATTTATATATTATAAATAATTATATTTTATTAAGTAGAATTTTATACCTTATTATTTAGTTTGTTTTATATTTTGTATAAATTTTTGATTTAGGTATGTTTTTTATTTTGTTTGTTATTATGTTTGACTTATTTTATGTGAAAATAATATCTGAAATGTTGTGGGTTTGATGGATTATATATATTTACTATGCGTGGATAAATTTATTTATATTTTATTAAGTAGAATTTTACAGCTTATTATTCAGTTTGTTTTATATTTTGTATAAATTTTTGATTTAGGTATGTTTTTTATTTTGCTTGTTATTATGTTTGACTTATTTTATGTGGAAATAATATCTAAAATGTTGTGGGTTTACTATGCGTGGACAAATTTATTTATATACGTATAATTAATATTACTTTTTAATTATGATATAGTAACATGCTTAGAAATTAGAATCAACCAAAGTGCGTGATTGGTTTTTATATATTCATGCTAACATGTTGCTTATTTTTTAATTTGTATAGAAATGGTTTTGTAAAATGATTAAAATGATAATTGTTTTGCATTATGTATGTTTTGATATATATTCTAATAATTAGGAAATTTATATATAATAATACTTGAAATATATTCATTGTATACATAATTAAGTAATATGTTTAATTAATGTCATTAATAGAAAATGGACAAATCTTGGATGTCAAAGTGTAGAATTGAGCAAGATTATATTTCTGGAGTTGAAAGTTTCATGGAATTTGCTTGTAGAACTAGTATTACTGGAAGTAGTATGATTCGATGCCCATACGTTAAATGTAAAAATATGCGATTTCATGAATTTGATGAGGTTAAGTATCACCTTATCCGTAATGGTATTCTATTGAGTTATAAATGTTGGTATTATCATGAAGAAAATATTGATAATACTCATGGGGAAAAGATAAATAAGAATGTGAGTAGATTACATACATCTTATCATAATGTACAGACATAAAATATGTTTCATGGTGTTGAAGATGAATTATGCGAGGATGATCCCGAAACCTTTACTAAACTTATAGAAGATGCCGAAAAACCGTTGTATCCAAAATGCAAAAAATACACTAAAATGTTGGGATTGGTTCATTTGTACAATGTGAAGGCAAACCATGGTTTTTCTGACAAGGGATTCACAGAATTACTAAATCTACTAGTCGATATGTTTCCTGAGGGTATTGAATTGTCATCTTCAATGTATGAAGTGAAGAAATGATTAATAAAGTGCTAATATGAGTTCGTCGAATGTTGTTGTACGTGGTAATCTCTTTTTGATGGTAATATTTATAATGATTTAATTTCTTTATTCATATGTCTGAAGTTTAGATTGTTTTTTTTATGGATGTTTTACGTGCTCATGTATGTAGGGGAATATGAATTGTTATATGGATCAGCTGTTTTTTTGTCATAATGCTTGTGAAGGCCAATCAAGATTCTAAGCCAACCAAGCTTACTCGATCGCATAATTACACTTTGACGACATTATTTTATTTGTAATTTAAGTTAACTATATGTATTATATATAAATTATTTGTTTTTGTAATAAATTTAATTATCAAGTAATTAAATATATTTAAATTTTTAATTATTTGTATTATTATTTATATTTTAGTTTTTTTATGCTATATATATATTGAATAATACGAAAAATGAAAATAAAAATAAAAACAAATCATTAAATGTACGGGTAAAGTCGGTTCACACGATGAACCGACTTTACATTTTAAGTCGCTAAATTTAAAGTCAGTTTTTAACCGACTTTAATGCCTATTTCTGTAGTAGTGATTTCAAAAGTTTTTATAAGAACTATTATTTGAAAATGTATTGACAACATATTTTCAATAATGATTTTAAAACTTGAAAGTTAGTATTCAGATAATTAAATTCTTAGGTTTAATTTGGATACAATGAATAAAGTTTAAAATATCTAACCTCACCAAATGTGATATTTAAATGGTTCATTTTTAATCTCTTAGAAAAAAGAAATTAATTTAATTAATCAAATTAATTATCGATCCTACCTATAAATATTAATTGATTTGTTTAATTAACAAAGAATATCTAAACTCACCAAATGTGATATTTATATTAAAAAGCGAGAATCAATAAATATCAATTTATATCTTTAATAACCTAAATAATATGAGCAAATATAATTAACTTAATTATTATATTAATAAATACTCAATTTTTATGAATGATAAAAATTTGCATAATTGTTTATTGAATTCATATCTATATTTTTTTATGTTATTAGATTAGGAAACAAAGAATCAAAATATCGTGAGAAGATGTTTATGATTTAATTTGAATAATAAATTAAAAATCACATATATTTCTTCCTTAAATGAACCTTAAGAATACATTTGTCATTTTCTATAAAGTAATTCTTATACTTACGAGAATTTTATAAATATAAAATTAAAATATTTATAAAATATATATTTCTAATCCGATGTAAATTTTGCTCATCATTTATATAAATCCATATATGCAGGCTTTTCTAGCTATAGGTATTAGCATCCTGTTGTCACATCTAACTTATGCTAATATAAATGTTATTATAAAAGTTCATTATCCTAAGATTAGATCATGACAAATAAACCTGTAATGTATGTCTTATGTCTCATGGTCAAGTCAAGTACCCCCATTATTAGGTACCTCGGATCGAGTATCACATGTACCTCTTGAACATCAGATTCTCTTGGATCTCCTCAAATAGGTATCTCAAAGTACCCCATTGTCGCATACACGAAAATATCTCATATGGATACACTCTCTGGTCACAAAATACATCGTTTTTTATATATATATATATGGACAACTTTTAAAAAAGGTACATGGTTAGATGTCGGCGAAAGAAAATGTAAGGAATTTTGGTGTTTGAAGTCATAACTCACCGTGTATATAAATTGTATGCAAAGTTAAACAAGTTGGTTAAATACTAGTTACTGAGCATTTAATCCTTCTTGGTAAGGCCCAATATAATAAAATGATTTTGTCTATTTTTATTTTTTTCTGTTTTTTCCCACTCCTCTAAAAATATTCGTGGTTTTGTGTATAAGAGCCAACTTTTAGATAATAGTTTAAAAATTGACATAATTAGGATTTTTTTTAAAAATAGTCAAGATCTTACCTTAAACTTGAAAGCAAAATTTTTAATTAATTTTATTTAAAAAAAGATATATTAGCTCTATTTTACAAAAAAATAATTATTATAAACATAAAAAAAATATTAACATCTTATAAATTTATAATTAATTTTAAATACATAAATATTTTTTATCATATCATATATTAAAAAATTTATTTTAAAAAATAAAAAATAATTTATTTTACAATAAAATAAATATAAATTTATACATATATTGAAAATCATATGCTAAATATTTTGATAATTCATAAAAATATAATAAATTATTATTATTATTATTATTAAATATAATTATAATTATATTTAATAAATAATTATAATATTAATTATAATTATGATATAAAAAATAATATTCATAAAAATAATTAAATTATTAAAAAAATTATGAAACCTCTCTATTTAACTTTTTATAATATACAATATAAACATAAAATATTATATCGTAAAATTTGTGTGAACATATTATCTAATATAATATTATTATAATTATTAGCCCAGTTTTTATAATTTATTTTATAATAATAATTATTATTAATTTTGTAATTATTTTATAATTTATTATTATAATTTTAAGTTAATTTATAATAAAATTTTGATAAGTTATTTGTTATAACAAATTATATACTTATTATTAAATATATTTTTGTATTTTATAAATATAAATTATTTTTTATTCACTAAAAAAATTATTTATTAAAAAATTATAATTTTTGTATTCGACACTTTAAAGTTGCAAAGGATAATTAAAATATTTTTTTTATCTTTTTTTTTAAAATAAGAAAGAGAAAAAAAATGAAAAAATTAATATGATAATTGAAAGAGGAGAGAGAAAAAAATGACTTACTACTTGATTGAGAGGTTAGAAAAAGTCTTTTTTAAAACTAAATTAACAAATAGCTTCTTTTTAAACTTTTGAATGAGATATGCCCATTATAGACAAAAACTCAAAATAGAATGAGTGAAGTGTAAAGAACATGAAATGGAACCCAAGAAGCAAAAGAAATCCATTAAGGCAGCGAAGAATGTCTCAGTACCCAACGACGAGGTGTTCGTGATCCATCTTATCTCAGCCCTTGGATTGGCCGTCACTTTTTGGATTGCTCAGTATATATACTCCATCTCCTTCGTCTCTAATCCTTATCACTTCCTCTTTCTGATATGGGTATCCAATATATCTCCATTTTTCAGGTATTTTTCTTATGATTATTCTAAAAAAAAATCTTAATATTTTTTGTATTTTTTTAAAATTATTGAGCACCCAATTGTGATCTTTCTATATAGTTGTTATGGACAAAACCCACAACAATGTTCTGTAGGCTTTTATACAATTCATATTCTGTTTGTCTGGTGAGTGGTTGTTGGAAATGAATTTCAATAAAACAAATGATAAATGTTTGTATCTCTTTGTAAGTGTTTAACTAGAGAAAGGATTTGTAATTGAGATTTAGCTCTAAGGATACCCACTTTTGTAGAAGGGGAAATGACTTAGATAAATTGTGATTCCATACGTACGTTGTAGCCGTCGTCGACTGTGCCGTGTAGAATCCGAGTGCGTGTGTGAGATAGCATTTTATTTTTATTAAAAAAAATTTAAAATCTATTTTTTTTTCATACATGATTGTTTTTTATCTACTCAAACATGACCGTTATTTCTCATGATTGTGTAAAATTTGTACATCCTTCTTCAAGTTATAGATAGAGTACCTTAGCTCTCAGTTTAAACACACAACTTATAATTTACTCTTAGTAGCTAAGTAGAGAAAAAAGTATACTAAATCATTTTTTGGAGTTTTTCGAGCAACATAAATTCTTTAGAGGTGTAGCATTCCGGACTTCATCAGTACAGCGAAGCTTCAAGACAGAGAATAAAGATTTTGGACTATTTTATTCTGGAGACGATGAGGTTGTATTTGATTACACAAGTTTGAGCAGAGTCACGAATCGTCTCAAAGAGAGCGAACTAATCCGCGACTTAACCCAAAAAATACATTTTATTATATTGGTAACATTGTTCTTATCTTGTGAGATAATGAGCTTGAGATGCAAATTTATTGTACATATTTTTGTTTTGTCTCTTATCTTATAGTACTTGAAAGTTGTGGGTGACATCCTTGGACATACAATTGGTAGTTTTCTACTCATTGTAAGAAAATATTATCGACCCAAATGCAGAATGAACAAACTAAAGGGATCGAAAACAAGTAAAGCAAGGATTTTACCTCTAATCATTGAAATTGTTCTTCAAGCTCCAAAACAATCAAAATTGTTTTGTTCTATGTGTTAGGAACTTTTAAGCTCTTAACAACACTCAAATTAGATGGTGTATTGTGTTAGAATTGTGTGTTGAGCTTAGGGATCATAACACCATTTTTATAGCCATGTTTCCCATCAAAACATCAGCACTGTTACCAAATTTCAGCCATAACCGATATATTATGTTCTGTTTGGACCACACTTGAATGATCCGTTAAAGAAAAACGTATTAAAAATTGAAAATTGGAGAACAGATGAATCAGTTACATTCTCCCACTTGGTCCAACAGTTCAACTTAATCCCATCGACTATCTTTCTTAAGAAATAAACATATGAATCATGGCGATAGGTCCTCTAAGAACGAGTATTATCTTCCATGTATTATAACGTATTTAGTTTCTCAAGTATTTATATGGTAACAAAACATAATGAATAAATCCTATATTTATTCTTGGCCCTATACAAATACATTTTCTCAAATAAGTTAAGGTGCATATGAATATGAGAAAATATCACAATATATAAAAGTTTAAGTAATAAACTGTATATATATCTTTACATAGTGGAACCAAGTCCCCTTTTTTCTACATGATCTTTAAATTTCAGTGGTAGCATGCCCTTAGTCAAAGGATCAAGAATCATCAACTTAGTACTAACGTGTTCAATGACCACTTTCTTCTACTTAAGACGTTATTTTATGGCCAAGTATTTGATGTCGATGTGTTTACTTTGACTATCACTCTTATTATTCTTAGCCATAAACACAATATATGAGTTGTCACAATACAATCTCAATGGCCTAGAAATAGAGTTAACTACTCTAAGCCTAGAAATGAAACTCTTCAACCACTCACCATGTGTTGTAGCCTCAAAGCATTACATGAACTTGACCTCTATAATGGAAGTAGTAGTCAAGGAATACTTTGCATTCTTCTAAGGCACAACTCAACTGATAAGCATGAAAATGTAACCAGATATTGATTTACGTGAATCAACATAGCTAACAAAGTCCGCATCAGAGTAGTCAATTACTTCCAGATCGTCGATTCATTTATACATGAGAAGATAGTCCTTGGTTCCTTAAAGGTACCTCATCACTTTTTTTGTAGCTCTCCAGTGGTTCAAATCTAGATTACTTTCATATCGTCCCAATATTCCAACAACAAATGCAATGTCAGGCCTTGTGCAAGCCTGAGCATTCATCAGGCTTCCGACAACAGAAGCATATGGAATTTTCTTCATTTGTTCTCTTTCAAAATCATTCTTTGGGCATTGGTTCAAATTGAACTTATTGTCTTTCATAATGGTAACAACACTTGGTGAACAATTTTTCATTCAAAATCTCTCTAAAACTTTAGAGATATAGGTTTCCTAAGATAAACCCAAGATGACCCGAAGTCTGTCTTTATGGATCTTAATTCCAATGACATAAGATGCCTCACTCATATCTTTCATATCAAAATTTTTATAGAGAAATTATGTTACCTTGTGTATCAAACCCTTATCATTGGTTGTAAGCAAAATGTCATCCACATATAAAATCAGGAAACATATCTTACTCTTACTAACCTTGTGGTATATACATCAATCCATGGGGTTTTCAACAAATTTGAATGAATAAATTACTCCATGGAATTTAAAATACCATTGATAGGATGCTTACAAAACAAATGCTCACCATCACTATAGAGAAATCCTTCAAGTTGTTTCATATAAACCTTTTCTTATAGATCTATGTTGAAAAACCTATTTTCACATCTATTTGTTGCATCTCAAGGTCAAAATGGGCTATTAATGTGAATATAATATGCAAGGAATATTTCTTAGATGTAGGGGATAAATTCTATGTAGAATCAATTCCTTTTTCTTGAGTGAATCTCTTAGCAACTAATCTGGCCTTGTATCTCTCAATGTTGCCCAACGAGTCTTTCTTTGTCTTAAAGACCCATTTACATCCAATGGATTTTGCACCATTAGGCAACACAACAAGGTTCCAGACTCCATTACTCTTCATGGAACTTATCTCATCCTTCATAGCATCATACCATAATTCAGACTCTACAACTCATGGCTTGTGAAAAGGATTCAGGATCATTCTCAACTTCAATGTTACAATCAGATTCTTGTAGATACACAACATAATCACTAGAAATTGTTGACCTTTTTAGCTCTAGTATATCTTTTTAATGTCGCACGATCATCTTCTTGGAAAGTATGAGATTTAACTTGTTGTTCAGAAGTTTCATGAATCTCCTGAATAGTTTGATTTATTAGAATGTTGTCAATAACTTATGGAATTTCAATGATTGGTTGTTTAACACCAGCTTGTACTTGAGGGGTGTTGTGAACAACAATCAATCTATCTCCTGAAGTGGAAGCTTGAAACTCTAAATGATCAGTATCAGAAACTATGTTCTTGATTTGATCGCTCCCACTAAATAAGTAATACTAAAAAAAATGTGTTTCTTGATTCCACAAACTTAGTGCTGTGAAATGGACAATAAAATATATAGCCCTTAGATCGTTTGACATATCCAATTAAATACCATGGTTCTTGGGTCTAGCTTATTCTATTGTGAATTATAAATCCTTACTTCAAAAGGGCATCTCCAAATGTGAGTATGTCACAAACTCGATTTTCAACCTTTCCATAATTCAAATAGCATCTTTGAGACAACCTTGGTTGGAACTCGGTTTAATATATACATAGTCTTCTTTAAAGCTTTAGTCTACAAGGATTTAAGAAGATTGGAGTAGCTAAGCATACTCCGTACCATGTCCAATAATATTCGGTTTCTCTTTTATGCTACACCATTCTAATAAAATGAATTAGACATAGTATATTTGGCAACTATCCCATGCTCTTAAAGAAACTTAGCAAATAGACCTGGCGCTTGTCCATTCTCAGTATATCTATCATAATATTCATCACCTTTATTTGATCTCATGAGCTTTATTTGCTTTCCACATTGTTTCTCTACTTCGGTCTTAAAGATCTTGAAGGCATCTAATGCTTCACTCATATTATAAAGCATGTAGTGATGCATATATCGAGAAAAATCATCAATAAAGGTGATACAATATTTTCTGACTTTGTATGTCTATGTTTGGACATCATATATCAATATATATGACTTCTAATATGCTTGAACTTTTATTAAAATCTTTCTTTGACTTGTTAGTCTGCTTTTCTTTAATGTAGTTCACACATGTCTCAAAATCAGTAAAATCTAGAGTACTAAGTACCCTATCTTTCATTAATTTTTTAATTCTTTCTATAAAGATATGTCATAATCTCCTATGCCATAATATAGAAGAGTCGTCGATAATAATACACATTTTAGTGCCAGCTTGAACATGCATAACATTATGAGTGGTATTATTTCATAAATTAATGTAGTAAAGATCATCAGATAAAATACATTTCCCAACACAATCAGATTTATTAAATAAATTGAAAGATGCTTCTAAAAAGTGAAAGGAATAACCAGAAGGTACAAGTCTTGAAATCGAAATCAAGTTTCTAGAAAGGCTTGGAATATAAAAAGTCTTTTCTAATTCTAAAACAAAACCATTACTTAAAATCAAACTGCATATCCCTATTGTCTCCACATGTGAGCCCATCTGGTTGTCGGTTAAGATGTATTGTTCACTTCCCACTAGCTTCTTTAGGTTTTTAATACCTTGTAAGGAGTTTGCAACATGGATTGTAGATCCAAAATAAATCCACCAAGTGTTGATATTAACATTAACTATATTAGATTCATAACAAACAAATGAGGTTGGATTACCTTTATCCTCAAGCTATCTATGGAATTTGATACATTTCTTCTTCATGTGTTCCTTTTTTTTAACAGAAGAAACACTTGGTTTCTTTCTTAATATCAGCCTGAGGTGGAACTATCCTTTTCCCTTTTTGTTTGTTTTGAGATTTTCCTTTCCCGCGCATTGTAGCCAATATTGCACTTTCATTAAGCTTCATAACAAGCCTCCCTTCCTCTTGAACACACATGGTCATTAGTTCATTGATTGACCATTTATCTTTATATATGTTATACGAGATTTGAACAGCCCGTTGTGTGAGAGTGTATAGGATATAGTGCACCAAGAAAGATTTTGACATCTCAACCTTGAGATTCTTAAGTTGAGCCGTAATGTCCCTCATTTACATAATGTGCTCATGCACACCTTTCACAATGGTGAGTCTTAAGGAAGAGAACTGATGAGTGCTCAAAAAGAACTAAAATAACCATGATTTTATCCACATTAATTGATTAAAAATATATATATCTATATGTTTTATCATATATTTATATAAATTTGTCTTTTTCGGAATCACTGGTATTTTTATTGTTTTTCAGGTATTTTGGCTTAAAAACGCAACTTAAAGACTCAAAGAGGAATACTTGAAGCAATACATCACAAATATATTAATAAATAAATGGGGAAAGGTCAAAAAACATGGAAAAATTGGACAAAATTGGTCAAAAAGGTAAAAAATGTCAAAAAAGAGAAAATCGCGCCCAGCTGCCCAGCCGCACGCCCCAGCGCCCACACCCGCGTGCGCCAGCCTTCCAATCCGCATGTGCCCCAGCGCGCGGCTACTGTTCACGCGCGCCGAGCTACGCGCAGCGACAACCTCTCGCGTGCGCCGACGCCTTTTCGCCCCATTTTTCACGTGCAGTCGCCCCATGACGTCATGCTGACGTCATCAATGACCTCAGCATTTCCATTACGCGTTTTTACATTTTTTTACTTATTTTTTCTCTCCATCCTCACCTATAAATACCCCCCTTCCTTTCACTTCAAAATACACCTTCAACACCTTCAAAACACACTTCTCTCTTCTTTCTTTCTCTCTTTTCTTAGATTTTTAGTTTTCTTTAGTTTTTTCTTAGTTTTTCTTAGTTTTTCTTAGTTTTTAGCTTTTGTTAGTTAATTTCTCTTAGTTTTAGAGTTCTTCTCTTTTTGGGAAGAACTAGTTATGTTTATGTAATTTATTAGCTTTTTGATTCAATAAATGGGAGTGCAAATTCCGCTTGGAGGTTTTCCAGCAACGGGAATAGCGTCGAAGTTCTGTAAGGATTTTATTTTCTTTACAGTTATTTTTTATGCTTTATTCTTACATGTTATATTTAATTTGTCTGTGATTAAATTTAACTGTGATGGCTGTTTAGTAAACATGATGTAATAATAACGTTGTTATGCTTGCGAAATATTAAATAGGTAAAAATCTCTAAAATGAATTGATTTTGTTTTTATTCATGATTTTATATTAAGAATGTTAGAGAGAAATATATTATTTTTCATTACAAACTTAAACCTGAAAATTAGATTTTAAGGTTTAGTTATCTGGTCTGATTTAGAGTAGTGCTCTTTTATTTGATGGTACAATCGCCCGGTAGTTAGAGTGAAGCTCTATTTCAAAAGTTTTTATAAGAATTATTATCTGAAAATGTATTGACGACATGTTTTCGGTAGTGGTTTTAAAACTTGAAAGTTAGTACTCGGATAACTAAATTCTTAGGTTTAATTTGGACACCTTGAATAAAGTTTAAACTGTCTAACCCCACCAAAGGTGGCATTTAAATGGTTCATTTTCAATCTCTTAGAAAAAGGAATTAATTTAATTAACCAAATTAGTTATCAACTCCACCCATAGGTGTTAATTGATTTGTTTAGTTAACAAAGGATATCTAACCCCACCAAAGGTGGTATTCATATAAAAAAGGGAGAATCAATAAATATCAATTCATATCTTTAATAACCTAGATAATATAAGCAAGCATAATTAACTTAGTTATTATATCCATAAATACTCCACCATTATAAATGATAAAATTTTCATAAATATTTATTGAATCTATGTTTATTTTTATGTAAGTAAATTAAAAACACAAAACCCAAAATATCGTGACAGGATGTTTAGGATTTAATTTCGTTTTTAAAAGTTTGAATAATAAATTAAAAACCACATACATTCCTTCCTTAGATCGACCTTGGGAGTATACTTATCATTTTCTTCGAAATGATTCGTGCACTTGCGAGAGTTTTATAAATATTAAAACCAAAGTATTGGCAAGAATCAGCGATGCCGGTTTTCGCTCATCAAGAACTTCATAATAAGGGTGCTTGTTAAATCCGTATCTGAAGTGACGAATTGATCATTAATGGTTTTTAGTAGGTCCCGAACATTGTTATGCTGATTAACAGAATCACAAATACCAACAGATATCTTAGTTTTAATGAATATCACGCTAAGGCGATTATATCGCTTTTATCGTTCATAAAGCATGATATTCACTGGAGTGTTGGTTTCAGTAACTTTAGGTTGTTTATTTTTT
The DNA here is from genome assembly GCA_037013495.1 of Hippophae tibetana. Classification (NCBI taxonomy): domain Eukaryota; kingdom Viridiplantae; phylum Streptophyta; class Magnoliopsida; order Rosales; family Elaeagnaceae; genus Hippophae; species Hippophae tibetana. Next base: position 232,697 of record CM072810.1, read on the forward strand.
AATAGCATAGTCAATATCCATCCACCCTAGATGAAGGAGAATTATTATCTTTCATACTTTATAATTATCCCCTTTCAATTCAGAAATGTCACAACAAATATCAAAGGAACTCACAGGTTGTGAAGCTGCAATTAAATATTATATGCTTATTAAAATTTAAGACCTAAATTAAAGTCATTTTTACCGATGTAAACCATGAAAATATGAATCTAGTGCATAAAATTTGCATGTGGGTTAAAGTTCTAATTCAATTAGATTAATCTTAACTTTACGATAAAACTATCAAATTATGTTCATTTTCTTATTCCCTATTGGTAAATTAAAAAATATATTTTGATATTCTATCTTAATTAATCATACAAAAATATAATAAAAATCCATGTGAGATAAGATTTATTATATTACATATGGTTAATCACAATTAATGTTTATTTTCTAAATGTGATCCTAAATTAACCTTATTATATAGTTTTAATTAATTAAAGATGTTGTTGCTACTACCTAATTAATTAAACTACATGGATCATTTAATCATTAATTAAATTCTTAGGCTTAATTATTGCATAAAATCATAAGTAATATTAATTTAATTCTAAATGTACAAATATTATCTAACTTAAGCTTGCATGTATAAAGAAATGACAATAAATTATACCAGTAAAATAAATAATATAAGCACAAATTAAATTTATAAAGAGCTATTAACAATTAATTTCATTATGCATAAATTATTTAACTAAATTTTATATGTATAATTAATTACAAAATTTATATATACAAATACCAAGACAAATCATTCAAGCATAATGTATTTAAACATTGATAAATTTTAATGTGCCAAAAATTATTTAAACAAATGTCACGTGTATAAAAAATATTCTACACATGAAAAATCTCAATTAAATAAATTAATCACATTAAAATTATATATTTTTTAATTTAATAAGTAAATAAATAAATAAACAAATTTTGAATATATATAAGAAGTCTTTAGTATATCAAAATAACACAAATTTGTTGTAGTCTAGTGGTCATGATGCTCAATTCTCATGTAGGAGACCTAGGTTCAATTCTTGAATTTTTTTTTATCAAAATTCTCAAAATTGAATTTTCAAGTGATTCATGATCCTAATTTGAATAAAAAAAGTCATTTTAAATAAATATTTAATTACATTATTCCAATGAATGCGAATAGAAAATTGTATTTCATGTTTTAATTCATAGAATTATTGGAATATCAATATTGAAATAATTTATAATTTACATTTGCATCAAAACTGAGCCAAATAAAAAACCCAATTTCAAGGTGTTCGATGAAACAGAGCAAAACATAGATGAATATAAACTAATCAAGACAGAGGTAATATGAGCTCTGATACCAAATGTAAGCAAAATTTATCAACTCAAATGTAGAATAAACAAACTAAAGGGGTCGAAAACAAGTAAACTAAGGATCTTACCTCTAACCATTGAAATTGTTCTTCAAGCTCCAAAACAATTAAAACTGTTTTGTTCTATGTGTTAGGAATTTCTAAGCTCTTAATAGCACTCAAATTATATGGTGTATTGCGTTGGAATTGAGTGTTGAGCTTAGGGATCATAACACTCTTTTTATTGTTGTGTTTCCCATCAAAGCATCGGCATCGTTATTAGCTTTCATTCATAACCGATAAATTATGGCTCTTTAATGGCAGAAAAATTGAATATATTGGAAATGTATTTACAATCACACTATACAATGAATACTAATACATGTTTAAATACATGAAATAAGAATATGCTTTTTGGAAAAGTGCTTTTTAGGAAAAGTATATTAGTTGCATACAACTAATATACAACTGATAAAGTATATTAGTTACATACAACTAATATACCATTAATGATTTATTAACACTCTCTTTCAAGTTGACGCGTAGATATCGATCATGCCCAACTTGCTTAGTGAACCGTATAATGCCTTCTTGGAAACTCTCTTGGTAAGCATATCTGCAAGCTGCTCTTCTGTGGGAACAAAAGGAAAAATAATAAGTTTGGCATCTAACTTCTCTTTTATAAAGTGACAATCAACCTCTACATGCTTAGTGCGATCATGTTGTACTGGATTTTGTGATATATCAATGGTTGGCCGATTGTCACAATACATCTGCATAGTATTTTTGAGTTCGAAACCCAAATCCAATAACAAAGTTCTTATCCACAGCAATTCACAAACCCCATGAGCCATACCTCTATACTCGCCTTCAGCACTAGATCGTGCCACCGCTTTCTGCTTCTTACTTTTCCATGTAACCAAATTTCCTCCCACAAAGGTGAAATAACCCGATGTTGAATTTCTATCTGTAATACTTCCTGCCCAATCTGCATCTGTGAATCCACAGACTTCAAGATGATTGTTATGTTTAGAGAACATTACTCCCTTTCCTGGAGCCGATTTCAAATACCTTAAAATTCTCAAAACAACATTCATATGGTTCTCACTTGGATTATGCATGAATTGACTCACCACACTTACTACATATGCAACATCTGGTCTAGTATGAGCTAAGTAAATCAAACGTCCAACCAATCTCTGATAGCGAGCTCGATCAGTTGGTATCTGATTTGGATACTCTACTAAACAATGGTTTTGCTCAATAGAAGTGTCAATAGGTTTGCAATCCAACATACATGTCTCTGTTAGCAGATCAATAATGTACTTCCTCTAACACAGATATATTCCTTCTCTTCCCCTGGCTACCTCAATTCCTAAGAAGTACTTTAGTTCACCTAAGTCCTTCATCTCGAATTCAGAGGCTAGCTGTCTTTGTAATTTACCCATCTCAATAGTATCATCACCAATGATTACCATATCATCAACATAAATGATTAGGGTTGTTACCTTCCCTCGTTGATGTTTGAGAAATAGAGTGTGGTCTGAATTAATCTATCTGTAACCAACCTTTTGCATGAACTGTGAAAACTTTCCAAACTAGGCTCGAGGGGATTGCTTGAGGTCATACAAAGAATTCCTCAATTTGCATACAAAATTACCAGGAGAATCAACTACATACCCAAGTGGAAGACTCATGTACACCTCCTCGACTAATTCTCCATGAAGAAACGCATTCTTGACATCAAACTGCCGAAGTGGCTAGTTTAGGTTAACAGCAAGTGAGAGCAGAACCCGAATCATGTTCATTTTGGCAACAGGAGCAAAAGTCTCATTGTAGTCTACACCATACGTTTGAGTAAACCATTTTGCTACAAGACGAGCTTTATACCGATTTACGGATCCATCACCATTATGTTTTACAGTAAACACCCATTGAAAACCAACTGCCTTTTTTCCTTGTGGTGGTGGCACAAGTTGCCAAGTATCGTTCTTCTTTAACACATCCATCTCTTCAGCCATTGCCTTCCTCCATATTGGATCTTCCAATGCATCCTGCACTTTGTTAGGTACTAATACACCAGATATTTGATTCACAAATGATTTATATGACTTAGATAATCTTTTAGTGGACATGTAATTGGCTACTGGGTATTTTGATTTTGCATGAATATTTGGTTCATACCTTTTGGTTGGTTGACCTCGAGTAGACCTATTTGGTAACATATATTGTCCAACATTAGACTCGATGCTATTAGTATGAGTAGGTGTACATACCTTAGATGAGTGACCTTCAGTACCATGGAGTTGTTGATCAAGGGTAGGAGTAATGCCTGAGGGTACAGTTGTGTCTTCAATGTCATTTGTTGTAAGTGAATTTGGTGCTTGAATACTTGGAGCATCTGCTTCTGCAATGACTAGATTCAATGAATTAGAAGTCTCATCTAGTCTCATTGAAACATCAGTTGGTGATTCTCCTAATGCCTCCCACTCACCATGATACAGTTCTTCGAAATATGTATTCTCCCCCTGACGAGCAGTATCAGATGAGGAAAAATAACTCATGTCTTCAAAGAAGGTAACATCCATAGTAACATAATACTTTCTGGTTGGTGGATGGAAGCACTTGTACCCTTTCTGATCACTTCCATAACCAACAAACACACATTTAATTGCCCGGGAATCTAATTTAGACCTTTGATTTTTAGGAACATGCATAAAAGCAACACAACCAAATACACGGGTAGGAAGATTATGGAAGGATGATAAGGAGACGTAAGATGCGAGAATTTGGAATGAGATTTTTCCGTTAAGGACACTAGACGGGAGACGATTGATGAGATGGGCAGAAGCTTGTACAACATCACCCCAAAGGTATTTTGGCATATAAGCACTAAATAAGAGTGCACGAGCCATATCAAGTAAATGACGATTTTTTTTCTTTCAGACACTCCATTTTGCTCCGGTGTTTACGGACAAGTAATTTGGTGAATAATCCCATGTGTTTTGAATTTTTGTTTAAAAACATGATTAACATATTCCCCCCATTGTCAGAACGGAGGATCCGAATGATGCCATTATATTGTGTTTGAACGAAGGTATGAAAATTTTGAAAAACTGAAAAAACTTCATCTTTTGTTCTAAGAAGAGAAATCCACGATAACCTTGTACAGTCATCGATAAACGAAACAAAATATCTCATACCCGATATAGTGGGCTCTTTAGATGGTCCCCAAACATCAGAATGAATTAATTCAAAAGGAATAGTACTTTTATTAGAAATACTAGGAGAATAAGTAATACGATGGCTCTTGGCCAAAACACAAGTCTCACAATGTAAAATAGTCTCACTAACACCAATAAATAAAGTGGGCATGATTTTTTTCATAAGACTAAAAGACGGATGCCCTAAGCGGCGATGCCACAACCAAATTTCACTTAGCTTATCGGAACTAGAAGTCAATGCAATGCTTGCCCGTGCTCCTGGTTTCTCCCCTCCGTACATCTGATCCAAACGGAACAATTTGCCCCTCAGATACCCTCGACCAATTATTTCCCTGGTAAGAAGATCCTGAAAAATCACATACATAGGATAAAAGGTTACAAAGCATTTAAACTCAATATTCAACTGTGGGACAGATATTAAGTGATGAGATAAGTCAGGTACATATAAAACATTATGGAGTTGTAAAGATGGAGTGATATGAATTGACCCCTTTCCTAAGACATGAAAGGCCTCACCATTAGCATTCGTAACATAAGACACTAGTGGGGGAGATAACTCATTAAAATAAGATTTATCATAAGTCATATGATCAGATGCACCAGAATCAATAATCCAAGTATTAGACCCAACAGAGTGAGAAACATTTAAGGTCATACCAATCTTACCACGACCAGTTATTGAAGTTGTAGGGATACCTCCACATTCTATAGGATGATTCTGTCCATAGTAGTCTGGTTCTTGGATAATTTGCACGACAACTGCTTTTGCTTTAGAACGATGCCCATGTTGTCGTTTTTCTCCATAGTAGTCTGCTTTTGGTTTCAAGTGTGGATACAGTTTCCAACAAGTCTCACGAAGATGCCCCTGTTCATTGCAATAAAAGCAGGGAGAATGAGGGCGATTGGTAAAACCTGGTGGAGGTCCCTACTGATGAAGTGGAATTGAATTTTGCTACTGGAGGAAAGGTGCCTTTGATTTGGCTTGAATGGCTAGGCTTGATACCTCAACATGTGCCTGATGAAGACTCTCTTGCTGAGATTCATCTTTACGGATGTACGTAAAGGCAGTAGTCAAGCTCGGAGGGTCTGACATTCGAAGCAATTCGCCTTTAGAACTATTATGTTTTGTATCAAGGCCTCTTAAAAAGGCATGTACTCGTTCAAGCTCCTTCTCCTTCTGGTACCACAAAAGATCTTCTGGATTTTTAATTTTACACGGGCATTTCTGGTCAATTTTAGCCCATACATTTTTCAGCTTGGTAAAAAAAAGAGATACTGGTTGCCCATTTTGCTGCATGCCAGCAGCTTTGCACATGAGTTCATAAACTTGAATAAAGTCAGACTCATTTGTATAAAGATCGCTTAAGGTATTCCATATGGCCTTAGCAGTTTCACATTCCTCCACCATTTGTAATATATCATCAGTGATGGCTCTAAATAGAATTGACATGACAAAGCCATCATCATCTTCCCACCTAGTATAGGCTTCTATATCATCTTGACTAGGATCCCTAATTGATCCAGATACATGTCTCATCTTATGCATCCCACGAAGATAAACAGACATAACTTTTTTTCATGTTCGAAAATTTGTACCATTAAGTTTAGTACCACCGAAATAACCAATTTCTGAACTCTTAACAGAAACTTCAAAATTTGGAACTTCATGAATTCTGGAAACTTGATGTTGTCTTGAATCTTTCATTGAAATAATAATAAAAAAGATATTGTGCAGCGGAATAAAAATTTTGGATTTTTTTTTGGGCCGGGGTGGGCTGATTAATGGGCTGATAAGTGTTTGGGCTGATGGACTTGGGCTTGGGCTGATAGGCTGATGAGCTAATGGGTTGTTGGGCTTGGGCTATTGGGCTTGGGCTGATGGACTTGGGTTGATGGGCTTGGGCTGTTGAGGGCTGATTAGGGCAGAACTTAAAACTGAAAAAGGAAAAAAAAATTCAAAACTGAAGATGTGCGCAGAACTTCAATTAGTGCTTTCTTGAGAAAAAAAAATCAAAACTGAACAGCGCAGTGTAGTAGATGTATGGACTCATAAAAAATGCAAGGGTGAAGCTGGACGGCGCGCAGGGGTGCGCGAGTTGGATGACGCAGGGTGCGCGAGCTGGACGGTGCACAGGGGTGCACAATCTGGACGGTGCGTAGGGGTGCGCGAGCTGGTGCGCAAGGCTGGACGGCATAGGGCAGGACGACACAGGGCTGGTCGACACGGGTTGAACGACGCGGGCTGGACGTCGCGAACTGGACAGCGCAGACTGGACGACGGATCTGCAACTGCGACGCTAACTGAACAGTGCGAGAATGTTAACGGAACTGCATAAAAAACTGGCGGCGGCACTAGGCGGCGCTGCTTGCTCAGAAACCGGTAAGAAAATTCTTTTTTTTTCTTTCCTGCTCTGATACCAAATTGAATATATTGGAAATGTATTTACAATCACACTATACAATGAATACTAACACATGTTTAAATACAGAAAATAAGAATATGCTTTTTGGAAAAGTGCTTTTTAGAAAAAGTATATTAGTTGCATACAACTAATATACAGTTGATAAAATATATTAATTGCATACAACTAATATACCATTAATGATTTATTAACAAGAAACGTTTGGACTACACTTGAATAATCCGATAAAGAAAAATGGATTAAAAATTGAAAATTAGAGAACGGACGGATCGTTTACACTCATTACTCGCACGTTGTTTTTGTTAATTTATATTTTGCTCGGTATCCGTTTGATAAAATTTCCCAATGACTTGGTTGGTAGAAAGTTTATGCTTTAGTGATCATTGAAATGGAATTATATTAAAAATACTTGCTATCTCTTCATTTCATGCTGTGTAATTTAATATGTGATTTTACTTCGTTATATGAATGTACCATCATTTTTTTCCCTGAAAGTTTGTAGGGGCTCTGGTAAATGTTTTTAGCTGCAATTGCTTTGGGTGCACCTGTTGGCTTCCAGTATGTAACTTAAGGCTCTATAGATTTTGTTTTCCCTTGACATAGATATGAATATATTAGTCACAGTTGAAGGTAGAGAATAGGTTGGCCTCTTCTTTCCTTTTAAATAAAACACCATTTTCGTTTTTCCATCATTTCCTGCTTCATTATCCACCTGAGTCCTAATTTTTTCATTGTCTAAACTATCTTTCCTGGTTTTATCTTGTTTTTAATGAAATATGATGGTTGGTTTGACCATCGTTGTAGGTTTCACCGTGGTCGTGTTTGACCTTTTGTAATTCTGATATTTTTTGATCGCTGGTATTTCTAATATGAATATTCAATTTCAACTTTGATGGGTATTGGTTTTAGAAGTCCAACGTGAAAATATTTTGAAACGATCCATGTTGGTAGGTTTTAACGTGTTTGTGTTTGTCCTTTTGTGATTCTGATATGAGTTTGATTACTATTCGAAGTCCTAACTTGAGGCTATTTTCTTTCTGGTTATAGACATTTACCAAATACCATTAACTGGTCCCTGATGATGTCCTCATTCACTGTAAGTGTGCAAGACAGTTGTCTTAGCATTAAACTGGCTCTTAACCCTATTCTAGCTTTGCTATGCTCTGATACATATTTTAATTACATTGTTGTGAAAGTTTGTCTCTGCTGCTTCTGTCTTTGGTTCATCATGGATAGATTGGCAATGTACATTTGCAGAGACAAAGCAAGTTTACAACCACTGCCTCTTTTTTTCTCGTGTCATGTGTTAGCTATGAGGATTTTCTTAAATTGTCCCATCGTATGTATCTTTGTGTTCATTATTTGTAGCTCACATGTATTGGATTCAGTTCATTTGTTGGCCAATAGGAGTAATAGATACTATGATTTGTTTCCCTGCACATGGAGCATGGATTGGAGGCTGGTTTGGTGCTTGGTCGATGCCACTTGACTGGGAAAGCCCATGGTAGGTACTTCTTAACTTACCATTCATGTAAACCATTTTATTTTGTTTCGTTCCCTTATTGCTGCATGAGAAGCACATTTAGTTAGGACCCGTTTATATGTGTTTCTTCTGGAAGTGGTTTGGTCAAAACTGATATTAAATATAGAGGTTTGCCATAAGTGATTTCAAATTTCAATGAAAGCATTTAAGTGTAATCAAATTATTAAAATGGTTTTGATTGATATTTTAGAAAGGAAACATGCATATTGAACTGCCCCTCTCAAAATAAGTATTACTAACTTCTTCTAAAAATCTAATATTACTTATCAAATTTTTGAAAGTAGTTTAATCAAAATGATAAGAAGTTCCAAGTGGACTCTTATTTTCCTCAATTTGTTTCTTCCCAAGTTAATAATAATCCATTGTCACCGTTCATAACTTCAACAACTTTCTCATTCTAGTTCACACTTGAGAGTTTTCTTCTAGTATTGACATTTTTTTCAAATGAATGTTCCAACATTAGAGGTACCAAATTTATTGAGTTTGTATAATAATTATTGAGCTCGTAATCTAATGTTACTTTGTAGGAATGGCCTATATGTGTGAGTTATGGAGCCATAGCTGGATATCTGATTGCAATGGTAGCATCATTTGTCTTTGTGTTAGTTCGAGGCATACTACAGCATGCAAAAGAGCGTAACATCATGCAACATGTTCAGCTCATTGTTAATCTATTTAGTGTTTTGAAAAGTTGACACTGCTTAGACAAATGATAAATTTTTCATATTCTTTTATTTTTTTTACATATTATATTAATTTTTATTAAGATATCACTTTTATATATTATTTTTAGTGATAGAAAACAATGAATATAAAATTGATTAAATAAATAAATAATTTTAAAAGTTGATCATTTATTTTTCATAATGAAAGGATTAAATTATTATAAAAATAATAAAAGATTAAACTGATTTAATTGACATAAGTAAGAGATGATAAGTGTCTCTCTCTTTTAAAATAAGTATATTATACAACTCTGTTAATTCCACTAAACTTTAGCTTTACGATCCTTAATTTACTACTAGTTTGGGTTAGTACCGTGCCCTATACTTAAAAGACTTTAATTCTCAAATATTTATTTTTAAAAATATTTGAGTTTTAAATTGTTTGGTGCAATTTCAATTTCTCTTACACTAATCATATCATTGTTAGTCTTTAATTCACATTTTATGGTTACAATAGACTAGGCCTCTAGTGAATTTTGTTAATTTTTCTATTTTATAAATGATAATTTCAATTAATTTTGTAATAATGAGAAACATGATTATAATGAGGTTGAATACCATATAAGTTTTGTTTTGATGAGTAAAATTATGACATCTCATTTATAATACATGATAGTTATCATTTGTTTGTCTATAAAGCCACTACCACTCATACCCAAAAACTGGCCCTTCCAAGGATGAGTTCCAAGTCCAACTACAAATAACGAGTCCATTCCATTCATACTTGTAAATGACGGGAAAAACAAATACGCGTGCAAAATAGTTCTGTATTTTCTCCATAATACCCTTCACAGTCCACAAATTAACGATTATGCCTTATGGATACTCCTTGTTAGGGGTGTCCAACAGTCCGATCCAGTCCGGATTTGGTTAAAAATCTTTAACTGGATCAGACCGTTTATATTACTCGGATTGGACCGAATCGTTTAATTTATAAAACGGTACGGTCCGGTTTGGTTGTCGATTTGGTCCGATTTTTTTATAATTTAATGAAAGATAATGTGAAATTTTTAATATATTATTAAATCGGTCTGGTCCGATTCGAACGGTTTAAAATTAGTACAAACCAGATCGGACCGTTTGATTAGTAAAACCGTTCGATTTGATCCGGTTCGATTTTACGGTTTAGTCCAATCTGGTCCGGTTTATGGACACCCCTACCTCTTGTAATACATTCTATCTTACATCTTCTGAACCAATAATCCACACTAGTTGAATGTCATAATTATGGGAATAAAGAATAAAAAGACTTAAAAATGGCCTATATTTTTCTTTTTCTTACTTATTTAAATTTATATTTTAAAATTATTATTACATTATAATATTTCCATGTTACCAAAAGAACCCTGATGTGTACCACGTGTACTTAACTAGTGTGATATGGATCCCACACCGAACTCTTTAAAAGCAAAAACCTCCCAAAATTGTTTTGCATCCCTCTTTTTAGTTCTCTTGCACCTTTTCACAGGTAAGAAAATGCCCCCCTTTTTTGTGTTCTATTATTGTTTGTGTACATGATTTTTGAACATCTTTCTTGTTCATTAAGATTTCTTCATATTCATGTTTTCGATTTTTTATTCTCCTTTCTTTATTCATAGATTGTTTATATTTTATGAATTGGATCACTAGCTGGTGATACTTGAAATCTTTCTGTTCTCGTATTCTTTATTTTGATTTTTAATATGATTCAGGTCTCGGTATCTGATCACTTGACGGTTGAATTATCAAGTGTCAGGTTCTCTTTTGGGTAAGTATTTCCTTAGTTTTGGATTCTTTGAGATTAATTTGTTTCTTTGTGGACTTTTTTGAAATTTTTCTTGGGTCTTTAAATATCTTCTCATGTGTGGATAGTGGGTTTTGGTTTGTGTTGACTGTTGTTCTTAAGATATCAACCTCATATTATCTCAGAAACGAAGAATCGCCATGAGTAGAGTAGTATATGATTGACTTTTACAGTTTGTGCGTAACTTTCTTTTAAAATTTCACTATAGTCTGTGAAAGTTGTTTATAATCCATGTTTCCGTGTCAACAAAAATTGTAACTTGATCAACTATGTATCTTCCTTTTTACTGTATATAAAGGACTATTTATTGGTGTTATTTGATCTTTTGCTCTAATAGTTTTAGGTTCCTTTGTTTTTGAGTTTACTCGAGAGAACATTTAACCTTTCAGCCAATGATTGGAAATCAATGAAGATGTATAATCATTCATTATTGAAGTTTCTTGTGTATATAGTTTCTGATTTCCTTTTTAAAATGTGTTTCTGTAATTGAATTTTTCTAACTTGTTTCATTCACAACAGACAATATATATATAATGGAAGGTGAGAATTTGAAGAATGAAGATATGCGTCCTGCACCTGCTTCCCAACTACAACCAAATGAACTTGGATTCCCTGATCTAAGGAATCTACCTGCGACCTCTACAGCAGTTGATAGTGCTGCTGGAGTTGATAATTTTCCCACTCCACACAACCCTTTTTCTATTAGAAGCATGCTTGCAAGATATGAATATATTCCCGTACCAACTGGATTTAATTTGAACACTGAGGATCCTTATATCTACAACCCTCAGATTTGTAACCATGAGCATGAGTCAAAATTTCCCCTTTTGGGAGAGAACACGACTACATTTCATCATCGTCCTACTCTTGGTCACAAGATGAATTCTTATGATGGATTTAATGCCATCTCTCTTGTTAATTATGGTTCTTATCCATATGATAATAATCAATTTGGAAATCCGAATGGTAGTCTTGCGTCAGAATTACAAATGATGAAGCAGGGTAGAGAAGTAGATATTAGTAAGATTCCCAGGTTATGTCATGCACCAAATAGTGGAGAAATTGAAAGAAATGGAAAAACCCTTGACCTGACCTTTGGACTTGGAGGAAACTCAGGGGCTATTTCAGAACTTCCTAATTCTGGAACAAGTACAAGAAGTGATGAGGAGATGGTTGGCCTTCTTCAGTCTAACACTCTCCATAGTCAAATTGTGAGCAAAATTTCTTCAAATCCTGGTCCTTTTTTGGCTGGTTATTCATCTCATTTTCAAAACAATATCAGTAGAGTTATTATGCCATCACATAGTGTCAATGGTGGAATCTTTCCCAATAATAACCAAATATTTGTTCCTGACGCCAATTCACATTATTTTCCTAACCCATCAAGTATCATACAAATGCCACAAGCTATTGAGGAACATCAATTTGTTATGCCTAGTGCAAGGAATGTAGGCTCTGGAATTGGAGGGGACAGGAACTTAGAATGTTTAAGAAATCCGAATGACAGCCTACAGGGTTACTCAGCTTTTTCTTCAATGCCTCTGAAAAGGCTTCATGATGGACTACATGATTCTAGACACAGCAAAGAAGTTGGGTGGCCGTTAACATCTTCTTTGAGTTGCGAGAATTCAACTCAAGCAGCATTTGATCATTCACCTGTCCAAAATTTCTCATATGAGCCTTCTATGATATTTCCTTCTGATGCAGTCTTGCGAAGAACTTACCAACAGACTGAGCAGTTAGGTGAGTGTTGATAATTGAATGCTTCAAGACTTCTATATGAATCGTATATTGCAATTTTTAAACGTATGAAACTTGTTAATTTTGATTTCTTCAACATTGGAAATCATTGTACGTAATTCTTACATTCTACAGTCGAGTAAGTAAAGATAACTTAAATTTACTTCTATTTACAAGCTTATTACTTCTTTGGAGGTTCTACATTCCCGTGTTTTTCTTTTGATGAAAATGTTTGACTGTTGCAATATGGTATTTCATGTGTGAAACTTTTCATTTAGACTAAGTTTTTTTTGGTATTAAATGGGTAGTAGTTTCCTTCATTAAGTTGCTCGTTATGGCTGCTTGAATTTCCTGCTTATCTAAGTGTTGATTTCTTCTAAAGTTTAGTTTTGAATTACATGGGGAGTTCTGTAAATTGTAATGCATTTTGATGCATATTTGCAGGTTTCTTTTCCAACCCGCACGTTGACAGTCACCTTCAGCCTTACAGAAACCTTGTTGAACCTGCAAATATTGGTATAACATTCAGTCTCTTGACTTGAGATGGATATTATTTACACAATCTCATGCAACACTTGTGATGAAAATTTGCAGGCCAACAAAATCCAGCAACAATGGTGATTGGGACTTGTTCAGCTTCAAATGATCCTAGTGGACTTTCTCTTAAGAGACATGCCGTAGAGGCATCTCCATCCACTACTCCCCAGAGCCAATGCAGAAAGATCAGAACTTCTTTCTTTTCTACTTCAACCCCAAATTTGCCTCACAATACTTCATGCCTTCAAAATTTATCTCAAACTGTTGCTGGCTCGGTTCAAAATCATCCTATTCCACCTTTTTCCCACCATGCAAAGAAGAGTATATTGCTCCCTAATAATCCCTCTAGTTCTCTGTTCCCACCAAATGTAGTGACCAGTCAACGGTTCAGACCTCATTTCCAAACTGTTCTACGACATCCATCTCAGCTCAGAAGTGCTCAACCAAGACCATTTCAATCCCAGAATGCTCCAGCACGTGCACGACCATCCCGTTCCAAAAAACCTCTAGCACGGGCAATACCATCTCGACCCCAGGCTACTTCCGCAATTGTACCCCCGCACAAGACTACTTCCCCAATTGTACCCCCGTACGAAACTTTGCGTATAAAATGGGAAGGTATTCTCAAAGTATTATAGTCAAATCGTTTGTTTATTACGTGGTGTTGGTTTTCTCAACATCAATCTTTATTGACTTGAACATTGTGGGTGTAGTAGTGCCACTTTTGATAATTGTCTCTGTTTCAACTGTGTGTTTTGCAGGTGCAGATGATCAAAGTCGACCACTTGGGCAAAAGTGTTTGATATGCAAGAGAGATCTTTCATTCACACCAGAAGGCCCTGTTTTGCAGCCAGTTGCTCCTCCACATGTTGCTGTTCTACCATGTGGCCACACCTTTCACGATCATTGCTTGAGTATTATCACACCTCATGACCAACCCAAAGATCCTCCATGCATTCCATGTGCCTTGGGCGAGACTTGATGTCAAATTGATCATTATTGGTTTTTCTGAATTCTGTAATTGTTTCTGATCTATGCATTTTGGTTGGGGGGGGGGGGGGTGGGGGGGGGGGGGGGGGGGAACACACACACACACACAGAGGTTAACAAATTTTTCAAGATGATCAAGTGAAGTTACTCGTATAGGTGAAATTTATAAATTGTATATATGTTTGGCAAGATATTGATATGATATACTCCTTTTAAGTATAGTCATATGAATGAAATCCTTTTGGCTGAGATATCGTATATTTCAAAATTAAATATTCTTCCTTTCATGTTTTTGGGAAAAGAAAAATATGTATTTCAGAACTAAATTGAAATATATTTTTCCTTAAACATGGAATGGAATGTACAAGTACTGCAGTGCATTTGGTATAAAGAATAAGTGTTATAGGTTCCTAATCGATTTGTATTATTTGGTAGATTTAAATGATGTCATTTGGTGGTTAATTTATATGGGCTGAGTAAATAAATAGATAGTTTTTTAAATTAAAAAAATTGATCCGATTTATTAGATATAGATTAGATTGTATTGAAATATTTTGTAATTATCATTCGAATTCGAATTCGGATTTTAAAGCATACAATTCGTTTGGATTTAAATAGAAAGATGTTATAATATGTTATAATCTTTTTTTGATCGAATTACTCTTAAAATTATAAATACATACATATTTTATTTTATAATTTGTTATATTTAAATATTAAAAATAATACAGTTAAATTTAAATTATTATTTTATTTTAAAAGATAAATATAAATGTTACATCTCTATAATAATTAAATAATTATTCAAGCATACTTTTTATTCTTTTAATTTTCTTAGTTATAATTATAAATAATAAATGTTGTTAGAGATACATCAATTTAAAATTTAAATACAATGTATATCGTATTTTATATATGACAATAATTCATAAATAAATTTTAACATAAATTCAGAAAGTTAAAAGTTATAGATTTAATTAACTTAGAGGAAGTGAATAGTAATTTTTTGAATTATGTATAATTAAAAATTCACAGACATGCAAATGTATTTAATTAATATAAAGCAGAAATAAATAAGACTTGATGCGATATTTTAGGTGGAAATAATTTAGGCCACAACAATGACCTAAAAAGAAAATCACTTATCTATTGGACCACCTAACTATCCACTATGAAAATCAATTTTCAATTATAAGGTCAAGTCTTATACTATCCTCTAAGATAAAACTCTTAAAGTAATCTATTTACAGGTCGTTGCTTCTTTTACATTATCTTTTACATTATCTACAAATATAGGCGTACAGATTCGAACTAACGTTCTGATATCTCGAGTCACACGAGAAATCGAATTCGTTTAACAAACACATGAAAAGTGAGAACAAATAACACAAGTGCAAAGTATGTCCTAGAACATATTCAATAATAAAAAACCCTAGCTAAAAGATTCAAAAATAAATCAATTAAACTAAATCATCTAATAAACTAGAATGAAAGTTGAAGCACATGTTCAATAAAAACAGTTTTTCTAAAGTTAAATAATTAAATCAAATAATTATAATCATACAAAATTATTTGATCTAAACATTTAAAAACCTAATCAAGAAGAAGCTATACGAACACAAAATCACACAATGTTTGATAGAAAAATTCAAGAAAAAACCTAACAAAAATATGTATACTTTTCAAACCGAACGAGTTATATATTTTTCAATCCGAATTTGATCTGATTATAAAAAATTTCAATTTCAATCTAAACGGGATTAATAGGATTATTTAATCAGCCCTGACATTGTAAATTTCATCGATGGTAACGTGGCTTTGTGTAGAATATATAAAAGAATCCTTGTTAGCTTGATAATTTATATATTTTTTGATAATCTAAATAAAAATATATCATATCTTCCACTAAGTGAAGCTTTTTAAAAAAAAAACAGTGACTAAATATAAGTTATTTACCAGTTGCCAAGTGGTAAAATATTGACATTTTCCCCTGTATTTTCCTGGTTCAATCATCATATCCCAAGTATTTTTAGCAGTAAAAAAAGAATTGAACAGATGTTTATTAAAAAAAATTAAATAGATGGTGAAATTAAAAATAAAATGTATATTTCCCTTTATTAAACGGTATTGATTGCCTTTGGAATTGTTTGACTAGAAGAAGAAGGTCAACTGAAAATATATACGACACCAAAGGTGACCGTTAAAAGCAAGCAGACTTCTATAACACCGACTCCTTTTCTTGAACCCTAATTACTCCTTACCCTAGTTTTTGCCTCTATTAGCAAAAGCTAATTCTTGAACATCATCTTTCCAAGCCCCAATAGCAGCACCAGCTATCTCTCTCCAAAAATCCATAGAAACAAAATTAAAACAAAGACAAAGAAATGAAGAGAAAAGCTTCAGAAAAAGATGAAGACAATGCGTGGAGTCATGGACTTAAATGGCTAAGAGGTTCAATGATAGGAAAAGGAAGTTCTGGGTCTGTATTTTTAGCCACTTTGAAGAAACCCAAATCTCGATTTTGCTTTTTCCCTCCAGTTATGGCCGTAAAATCTGCAGAGGTCTCTGTTTCGGGTTCA
Organism: Hippophae tibetana; assembly: GCA_037013495.1. NCBI lineage: Eukaryota > Viridiplantae > Streptophyta > Magnoliopsida > Rosales > Elaeagnaceae > Hippophae > Hippophae tibetana. The sequence goes on from CM072810.1 coordinate 249,611, forward strand.
ATACAGAAAGAGAAAGAGGTTCTAAACAACCTTCAAACTAGTCCTCATATTATCAAGTGTTTCGGTGAAGAAATTACAACCAATTCTAAGGGTAATATGGTTTACAATTTGTTCTTGGAATTTGCCTCTGGAGGAACCCTAGCTGATCATATCAACAAATCAAGTGGTTTTGGATTGCCTGAATCAGTTGTTAAAAGGTATACAAAGTCAATTCTTGAAGGACTTAATCATATTCATAATTGTGGTTATGTTCACTGTGATTTGAAACCTAATAACATACTACTTGTGCCCGATTCTTGTGAAGAATCTAGCTCTAGTTTTGTTGCTAAAATTGGTGATTTTGGATTGTCGAAAAGGGTTAGACTTAGCCAAAAACGAAAATTGGATCCTTATTTGAGAGGTACTGCAATGTACTTGTCTCCCGAGGCTTTGACCGATCATATTCAGGGTCCTCCTTCTGATATTTGGGCACTTGGTTGTATTGTCCTTGAGATGCTTACTGGGAAATCACCGTGGGATAGGGCGCCGGGTTCGAAGACCGAGGATCTCTTGCGTTTGATTTGTGATAAATATGAGCTGCCTAAAATTCCAACTTCAATTTCAAAAGATGGGAGGAATTTCTTGAAGGCATGTCTTGTGAGAAATGCGAAGTTTAGGTTGACGACTGAGATGTTATTGGATCACCCTTTTGTGAGTTTACAAGATGATAATATTGAATCATTGGAAGTTCCTAGTTCATTGTTTAAAACCAGACAACTAAACTACTACTGCTCAGATATTTGTGCTGATGAGAGACATGTGAAAAGAACGCCAGTGCAGGATCAGATAAAGGCGAAAGCTCCTTGCCATCTTTGATGATGAACATTTTTGAAGAGGAGTTGACATAGAGAAGAAAGAACTAGCTCTTTGTTTTTCCTTTTTTTTCAGTAGGCTATAAATTCTTTTGCTTTATCAATTTAGAACAAATAGTTATTGCAAGAGCTAAAAATCTCTTTAGCTATAATAGATTACATAAAGAGAATTCATTCATTTTCATGCCAAGTATGTTTGGCTTTCATTTATAATTGTTGTTTAAGAAGTGACAATAATATCTACATTTTATTTTAATGTTCTTAATATCTTACTTCTATCTAATTTCCCTCTTTCCTAAGGAAAGCTTTACCACTCTTATGCGTAGAGTGTATTTGCTTCGAATGAATATTCATAAAAGTTACCATGAAAACAGGTTCCATTTACCCACTTTTAGATTAAACGATCCTTGATATGTAGTGATGACTTGAAACGAGTATTATCTGCCAAACCACATTGTATGTGTATTCATTGCGGCAACTATATTCAACTTGTTATTACATTCTAATTCCGACGTGTAGAAGTGAAAGCTAAACCACATTATGTGTTCTTATTATAATAGAAACACACTTGAACAGCATTATGACAGGTTATGTACAAATGAGTGAAGTTGTATTTAAGGGACTTGCTGTAATACATTGAAGAGAGTCAAGAAATCAGGTGCTTAAAGGCAGCTTAAACATCATTGTTACGTACCATTCTTCCTCTCAATCAAGACAAAGCTTGATAATTTTGTCACAGAGAAGAACAAAAAAAAAACGACAATTTATGCATTGCGAGCCGAGACTCCGAGAACACCTTAGATATGTAGAAGTCGCTTATGATCAATCCTTTTCAAATAGAAAGGGCAATTTGAAATAACTTTTTCTCCTCTGCAACCTGCATTTGCACTCCCGTCGTATTCGCAAGCTAACAAAATTCCTTGCACCAAAATGCCCCAAATACCGTTAGTAATTAATTAATGCCAAAAATATAAACATGGCATTTTTCAGCAAGTTGGGAGTCTTATGTAGCCCTATTGTCACTAAAAGATAATTAGTACGGTTTCACTGATTTTTTAGAATTGATTATTTAAATCTCGTAGTTATTTTTAATAACAATTTAATTCATTAATTTTGTAAACAAAATAAGATAGATCTAAATTATAAATTACTCTAAGTAACTCTAATAGCTAGTGGATTAAACTTTAACAAAAAAAAAACTATTGCCAAATACTCTAATTGCAATAATTAATATACCTATCCATCATTTATCTAAAATGTCATACACAAATACTAATAAAATTCCACGCACCATGTTTAGAACAAGTAACCTTCATTTGATTGTGTATGTTTGAATAAGATTGTAAACGGGGTGGGGTGGGATAAAAATCTCCAAACCCCCAAATAATATTTTCAATATTATTTTTATTTTTTAAAATTTTGTATTTATATTATAAATGAAAATTTATAAAAATAATAAGTTAATAATAAATGTTTTATATTAAAAAATTAAAAATTGAAGTAAATAAATGATATTTATACAAAAGGAAGAAAAATCAAATATATATAATAAGAAATACATAATCATTTTATATTAAACATCATTCTTGTTACAAACTAATTTGAAATAATAACAATAAATTATAAAATAATTTTAAAATTTTAAAATTTAAATAAATATTTTGAATGATTTTTATAAAAGAAAAAGTACTGATGTTTTAATGGAATAAAAAATAAATAAACATAAAATATATAATGTATTATTTATGATTAATTTGAATTTAAATATAATTAAAAATATAAAAATATTAAATTTTTATATATTTATTAAAATATGATATAAAATTTTAAAAATGAAACAAAAATAAGATCTCTATCCTTACCGGTACACATATTATAAAATACATATTTTCATTTTTTATTCGTTATTTCTCATTTTATTTTCATCATCTTTGCCTCTAATTGAACAATATCAGTACAGATTTTTTCGACAAAAAAATTTATAACCATATGTTTGAAGCTTAATGGCATGCCAGGACACATCATTTAACATGCTTCAAATCAATGCTTTTGGACAGTACATACATCCAAAAGAAATCTGAAATTTTCAATAAACCAAAATGGTACTCCATTGCCAAGTATTATTCGTTATTCCTATAATACATTCATCCTCAACCAAACTACTCTCTACCACCTCTTATTAAAATATTATTTCATTACTCTTATAATACATTAATCATCGATCAAATTACTATTAGATATTTATTTGTTAAAAAAAATACATTAATATTACAAAAATGCCATATGACAACATACTCTAAAATACTCAAAAATAGTGAATAATTTATCCTGGATAAAGTCCCTTGCTTTATTTACAAGATCTGCAAAGAAATAATATGGATCCAATACCTAGCCAGTAATTCAAATCAATAAAATATAAGATTAATATAATTTAAAAAAAAAACAACTAATACTTAATGAGAGGAATTATAGTCTTGGATAAATAACGGAGGAAAATGAACTCGAATTAATATTCAAAGCTAAATGATGGGGTAAAATAATGCTATTGATAGCTAATCCCCTCGGTTCTCGTTCACAGAAAGATCAAAACACTAATAGATATTCCTCCAAATAAACGAATAAATTCTTGAGAGAGAAACAAAGCAATTATAACATAGTTACAACAGAACAATAGAGCCAACAAAATTTCATATTACTAACACCAGCAACTAGATTTCACTCCTCCTCATCATCGTCTCCTCCAGCTGCAGCATTAAGAACATTTAACCTTTCGACCAACTTAGCCTTTCTCTCCTCGTATGTTAACTTCTTTAAGTTGTACCTGCAAAACATTAATGTTTAGATCTCACAATTAAAACATGAGAATTCATGCGTACCAGTAAAAATAACAAATCAAGAACCCAAAACGTTCAGCAGGAAACAGTTCAAGAACAGTGGAACGGGAGCACATTCAAATTCAATCACAATCATGATTAATATCATTATGGATGACACGTACCCTTATAGATTTAACCAAACAAACATCAATACAGCTTCTATGACCACTAGCCTATATTACTTTCAGATCACTTCTATAAAAAAAATTAGCACGTGATTCAAATCACAAAAACAAATATTGGGACAGAATAATCAGACATTACGAAACTTGCAAGCACATACAACATAGTTAAAAGAACGATAAATTTATAAGCATTGAGACGTAAAATAACTACCTTTTGTGAGCCTTAGGAGGCTGTTTATCAGTTTTCTTGATTGTGGGGTCAGCACGGATGGCAGCATGAACTTTCTTATACATTTCCTCTATGTTGTCTGCCTCAATTCCTTTCTTAATATATTCGCTGAAGTGGCTCTGGTACTTCTCTGACTCATCTTCCATCAGCATCTAGAATGCCAATACAGATTTAAAGACTAAGGATGATTCAAAATATACCAAAGATAACATTGAAACATGATACAGCATGACAAGAGTTCACAGATATACCCTCATATATGCAGCAACGTGACCACCATATATATATTTTCGGTGAACCTCAGCATCAAGCTGCTTACTGTCCTTACCAAATCCAGCAAATCTCTTCTCACTATGAGGAATATCCAGCCCTCCATCAAGGGCTCCCTATATATATAGTCAGAATTGATAAGATTCCAGGAAATGAAAGATGACACAACAAAGAAGGAAAAACAAAACACTCAACTTCTTCATGAGTAGCATCTATAAACCAACAAAATACCTTAAGAGCACCAAATACACGGTTTCCAGTAGTTGTCCTGATCAAGCCAACATCAAGGAGGGCTCGGAATGGCCTCCTTGTGTCAGCAGGTTCAACTGAGAAGTCTTCTCCCGTGGCCTGTGAACAAAGGTACTTAGTTAAAACATATTCAACCCTGTAAATTAAAGACAGCATAACACTTTGATTACTTTGTTTTTATGAATTGGACCCATTAGTTACCTTTCTTAAAATTGGTTCACTTTAATCACCATACCACCATATATTTGGACAATTTAATCATTTCTAGCTAATTTCAATTTTTTTAGATATTTTTTTATTGAAAAACTTAAGCTGGTTTTAAAAGAAAAAATGTCAGAAAAAAGTGGAAAATAAAGTGATTAAAATAATCAAAATTGGTCTAAAATGACTAAAGTGTCCACAAATATAATGGTAAGGTGACTAAAGTGCATCATTTTAAAATAAAGTGACCAATGTGTCCAATTTGTGAAAGTAAAGTGACGCCAAATGCACTTTTTCCTAAAATTAAACATAAATGGAAAACAGATATAATAATCACATAACACAAAGTATACCTCAACATTTCCCTCATACTCTTCATCCATTTGAAGAGTCTTAAGCACACGTCGTGCCAAAAGGAGTCCGGTGCAGTAAGCTGATCACACAAGTACAACAAGACAGTTATAAAACTGCACATAAGCATAATATTTGAGATGGATGTTAATCAGCAATATGATACCTGCAGCATAATTAGTAAGTCCGACATTAAGTCCATAGTGAGCAAGCTCATGAGAATAAGCTGCAGCAAGGACCAAATCTCCAGCAATACTAGCAGATACAATTTGGGCAACTATATCTTTGTTGGTCTAATGGCAGAGTTAAGGCATATAAATAAACAATGAAAAACCATTCGCAACACCACTGCATCACTCAATAGAATCTAACAACGCTTTTTTTTAATAAATTTCAATCAATGGCAAGAAATAAACCACATAAGAGTTATTGCTGAACCCTATTGGGGCTACATAAAAATATTCATCAATATAACACAAACTAAACCCTAAACAACTGGTCATGTTAGGTTGACAGTAATAGGAATGATAATGAGAATGGTTGGAGACATTCATGTGTTTGATTTTACTACTAATCAAGAATGGAATGTAAAACATTACATCAGTAGTAGCAGGATTCTCACAAATTTCAAAAATACCCTAAAGTGTTCTATTTTTCATGCATTTATATAATTATTTATAATATTTTATCATTTATCTCATTTAAAAATTAAACAAAGTTATTTTTAATTTTAATTTTTTATATATTACTTTAATATTTATGATTATTTTGATTATAATGCTCAAATAAAAATAATAATAATACAATTATTTTTATTGAATTCAATTCCTATTTTCATTCATATTCTCGTTACATTTACATTCTACGAATCAAACACAAATTATTTAGAAAGCCATCGTATTTCTAGCATATCGCAAGCACTCTATTACAAGTAAAGGAAATAAATTCTTAGTAAAATATCAGACACCCAGAATAAAAATAGTGATAAGCTTCTTAAATCCACCATTCTACACAGCAACTAGAAACAAAAACATTATAATCGTACAGGTAGGATACAAAGCGCACCACAAAGCGATACTTTGGGGTGTTATACTTGTTCTTGTCCTGATTAATCAAACGGATCCGAGCTCGGTAATCGGTCTTACCATCTGAATATTAACTCAATTAAAATAAAGGATTAATCAAAACCAGAACCATAATCCGAAGGAAAAAAGAGAGCACATATCAAAAAAGATAATACCTCTTCTTCTCTTGAATTTAACCTGAAACCTCTTGAAGTAAGCCCTGGACTTTTGAGCTTTGACATATACCTACAGAACACCAAATTAGCAACTAACGATGGAGGGGTAAGGATAAGAATTGGTGGACGGCGAGATAAATAAATCACCATTCTTGCGGCCGAAACGTAAGGCAGCTATAAGGGAGAAGTAACTGCGGTTTTGCAGCTCAAAGAAGTGATGACCCGACGAATCATACCCGTGTAAATAAGAGGCTCTAGGGTTTGATTTTTTTGGTCGAGTTTTGTAATTATGTATTATTATCTTTGTACATCCATAATTATTCTAAAAATATCCCATTTTTGGCAAAAGATGAAAATTCCTAATTACCCGATCATAATTTGACTTTTTTTTTAAGAATATATCTATCAATTACCTTATATATATTGAAATTAAGTAAAAGATGAGATATATACATATTTTTACAAAAAAAAATAGAGATAATAAAAACATCAAATTTTATCACTAATTTTTTTTTATTATTTTATAAAAATTGCGACACTTATTTTACAAAAAAATTGAAATAACTAATCAGAATAAATTTTTTTGAGATAAAATGTATATAATTGTTACAAGTATTATTGTCATGTATATGAAATAGCCAGTATTTGTAAAAATAAGATATAAGATATATAGTAATTATTAATATTATCTTTAATTATTATATAACTTAATTAAGAAAAAAACAATTTATTAATAAAATAATAAATTACTAATAATTAAAATATTAATAATTATTTAGATTATAATTTTTATACAAGTTATTTATCTTAAATAATTATCATTTTTCTTGTTAATTATATTAAATCGTTTTTATCAATAAGTAGTAAATTATTAGTAGATAAAATATTAACAATTATTTAGATTATAATTATTTTTTTATACAAAACTATTTATCTTAAATAATATAAAAAATTATTATATTTGAATTGATTATAATTAATTTTGACATTGGATATTCTCCTAGTAAAAAATAATTACAAATATATAGTTCTAAATTTTGAAGTTGTGTGAAATAACAAAAGACTCTTTCGTAGTTAAAAATAATAATAATTGTATTTATTATTGTCACAATTTCTTAATTTTTATAAAGAAGATATTTGCATTAATAAAAAAAGTAAAAGATATTCATGGATAATATATATTTTTATTAAATTAAAACGATAATAAAAGAATGTAATCCCCTATATATTTATTAAATTTGAAAAGTTTTTTTTTTTAGATTTGATTCTTGAATGCTTCTACATCACTAGTAAGTTAGCTTGTATTCTCTATTCATCACCTCTTTTTTATATCTTTACTAAAGATGGAAAATTCACCTCCATCTTGATTCTTATTCTCACACAAGAAACACAATAGCAAAGTTAATTTCACTAGTGTGTTTTGATTCAATCACACCAAATTGCATAATATATTCTTGTTCTTAATTTTTTTTTATGAAATGTGTAGGAATATGGAATCAACAAATTTCCAAAAAAAATCTTTATTATTCTAATTGCGACTGGTTGATCACTCTAGGACCTTAATCATATATATGATACCCCTATGAAATCTCCCAAAACTAAACCCATCACCTAAGTCCCCAATCTCAGAGACCCTAATCATACCCCTCCATTTTTATCTTTCGAACACACACACACACATATATATCTTTCATCTACAAAGATGGAAAAATTTCTTGCATTTCTCTTGCTAATCTCTAGCATTCATGTCCTGTCAAGTTGGGCTTTTAAAAGCTCTTACAAACTACAATATGAAGCTTTTAAGATCTCCAACTCCAATTCTATTTAGCAAGATCAAACGGTTATAGTTCAAGGTAAATTACAAATTATATTAAGTTCTTTTGTCTTTAATGAGTAGTTAACACACATTGAAATGTAGTGTAAAGAAGGTGTATTTATAGTATAAATTAAGGTTATGTTTGTTTTTGAAGAAATCCATGGCCTAACTCCCTCCAAAAGAGCTCTCAAAGAGGAAGGGTTGTCATAGACTTATAAGTGCAACAGAAACTCAATGATCAATCGATGTGGGACTTCAACACTCCCCCTCACATCGATTTCCGACCGGGGATATGGAGCGCCTCCCCCTCACACCGGCGTAGGATCCATCCCCTACAACCGGCCGGGTACCAACCGAGTCACCTGGCTCTGATACCATGAAGAAATTCATGTCCTAACTCCCTCCAAAAGAGCTCTCAAAGAGGAAGGGTTGTCATAGACTTATAAGTGCAACAGAAACTCAATGATCAATTGATGTGGGACTTCAACAATTTTTCCCTATTAAAAAAGTGATTTTAGGAGAAAATGATTTTAGTAAGGATAAATAATTAGTAATATTATTTTGTGTTAATACAGAGTTAGATCATATATCAGTTGGAAGAGAATACAGGCATATATCAAATATTGATGATTCAATAAAGGGAAGGAGAGGGACGGGTGGTGCCCATGGTGGAGGCAATATTGATAATAAACCTCTTCAAAAAAATGGTAGAAGTGCAGCTTCATATCCAACAATACCTTATGTATTCAATACAATCACTATCATCTCCAACAATACCTTATGTATTCAATACAATCACTATCATCTTCTATGTAATGTAATGTAACCCCTTCACTTTCATTCTTTCATCACTCATTCCTTTCTATTTTCAATAACTTATGTGATGAGTGAAGAGAAGAGGCATGTCATGTTGAATTTTTTTTTTCAAGTTCAAATAATGTATATTGTTATCAAAACTCTCATGACTCTTAACTAACTTCATTGTATCTTAACAGATATATAGTTGTTTCGAATTTGAATTCCTTAATTAACCATATAGTAAGTAGTACTAGAGAGAAACCCAATGATTTAGATCAAAGGCTCCTTGAACTTTAAATGAGCTATTTATTTTGTTTCCAGACCCCACAAAAACATTTCTAACAACAAAATCACACCTCACAGTCAAACAATAACTTTTTATCAAAACACAAGTCAAAATACTCTAAATCTTGTACAATTCTTGTTGGATAGTTAATCCAATTTGGGTTTATATGTAAATAATTAGAGATCATAGAGTGGCCCCTTTACCATTCTGTATAAATGGGTTATTCTATCTATACAGATACGGTAGAGAGGCGCATTCAATCCTTGTTTGCCCATTAGCTTATGGTTCTTCTCTTCATCGCGAGATAGAGCAACTTGGTAGCTTGCAAGGCTCATAACCTTGAGTTACGGGTTGAAATCCCGTCTCCGTAACATTTTTTGACAAAAAATGTTGAGATTTGATTCTGCTAACTAATAATTAATTAATTATTTTCCGTTTTTCTTTTGGGATGGTAGGAAAAGAAGACGAAGATTGATGTATAAGGTTAAACACATTTAAAAGTAATATGCTAAAATTTAAATAATTTGAACTTTAATGTATTTAATAAAGTTTATACTTTTAATGTGTATAGAATTAAAGTTAATATTTATTTTAATAATTAATTAAAATAAAGATAAGTTTATTAACTGCATATATAATGGTTATAGTATATAGATCACACATATTATTCTAATTTTATCTAATATTTTATCGTCGGAAAAAACATAGAGAAATTTAAATGGTTCCCTAATAAAAATATGCAGATCTAGTAGACTAAATACTTAATTACATATTTAATTAATGACAATAAATTTAAATAAATTTTTACATATTTGTCTTTAATTCTTGTCGATACAATGTAAATATTTCTATATTATTTTATAATGAAGACTTTCATCAAAGTTTAATTATTCTAACAAGTAGTATCAGAGTCTCTTTATGTTGAATTATTAAGAATTAAATTTATTTTCGATTTATGATAATTTTAGTGTTTTCAAATATGATGATTTTGGTTTTATTATTATGAAATTTGATAATAACTATTGTTGACTTTCAAAATTATGGATTCAAATCTAATAATATTTTATAATTGTGATTATTTTATCTTGGATTTGATATGTAAAACTTACATGACATTAAAGATACCTTGAAACAGCTATTTTAGATACTATTTATGTCTATGATCATATTCTGATTTTTTTATTAAAAAAAAAAGAGTAGCATCAGAATCGCTCTAGCAGCGGCAACCATTATGGCTTCTTTTGATATATTAATAAGGGTTTTCTTTTACATTGCAATTAGATTTTCTTTTATTGCGATTAGAGTTTTTTTGGTGCAACTAAGATTTTGTGATTACATAATGTATTAGATTGAAACCCAAAAGTAACTCCTTTACTTTAAGCCCATAAATAAGTTTTTTAAAAGCTCACAAATATTTTATGGAATTAGAGATATGGATTTAAGTTAACGAGTTAAAATATAAATATCAATTATATAACCCAATAAGCCTTGAACCAATAAGAAATGACATATATTAGTTGCCTTTTGACCAACATTGGATAATGTTGATTGGAGTTAACCGTGTTAATCAGGTTTGATCAATGTTGATAGGCGTCGACCAAGTTTGATCAGCATTTCAAGTTCGATTGATGTGACCAGGTTTGATAGGCTTTGGTCGGTATTGATAATTGACTAATTAAACAAAAAAAAATTGTTTTATACAACTTAAAATTTAAATATTATTATGTTTTATATATTTTGAGATAAATTAATTGAAACAACGACATCTATAATAAAAATTAATTTGTTTTAGAATATAAATAGTTATCTCCTTATGACTTGTGTAAATATTTACCGGTCTAAAAGAAAGTTGATATTTAACAAAATTAAATATACACATGCGGTAACAAATGAGTGAGGATTTTTTTTTTTACATATGATTGAATATTAAAATAAGATATTAGCTATATTGATATGTTTATCAAATATTAATTCAGATAAATATTTTATATAATAAATTTATTTATTTATTGAAGATTTTTACAAAATTTAATACAAAAATATATATTGATTATATCTTTTTTCGTAATAGATTCAAAATCTAAAAGTTATATTTAAGATATATCAATATTAAATCTAACTTTAACACTTTAAATAGAAGTTTAAATTAATAGTTCTACAATAATTATTGATTTAAATGGTTTGTTAATTTTTTTAAGAATAAAACATAATGTAATCATTATCAATTAATTGATGATCGCTAAAATACTTTAATTGATATTGGTTAACCATGAAACGAATCCTCGTCAAAAAGACTTTTCATACAAAAAATGAGAAGAATTAATAACTTTAATAATCTAATTAATTTTGAGAAATCATATTTCACTAATTAATTATTTATCATATAAATTCTTCATTGATTGTTAAATATTTATATGCTTGCTAATAATTGAATCAAATATATCTTTAAATTTATTTATTAGTTTAGATTTTTTAAACCCAAACAATTGTGATAGAGTATTTAAGGTTATTTATTTATTAACTGTATTTTTTTAGAATTTTCTTCTTTAATATTTTTGTATACTAATTTTTTTTATTTTACTTTTTTTTTATTTTTTTTATTTTTTTATTTACTAACTTTAACTTATTTTATGTTCTTTTATTTTTATTTTTGCTAACCATTTTTTAGTATTTATGTATATAAACTTGTATAATACACTTTACTAACTTGTTGTATTTAACTTATATTATTGTTTGTATAATATGTTGTACATTATAATTATTTATTTAACTTGTATTACTGTATATTAAGTTTTTTGCATAATACATATCGTATTTATATATTATGTTTATTCCTTTTTATTTTCTTATTTTATTCTATTTCTTCTATTTGTTTCTTTTATTTTATTTTTATTGTTTATTGTTTCTTTTATTTTTATTTTTATTTTTATTTTATTTATTTATATTATTTTATTTATTTATTTGTTATTTATTTAGTATAAAAAAAGTCGGCAATATGGTTTTTCTTAGGCTACAATTAGGTGGAAGGAAAACATATATGCATAGTTCCTCTTTAAATATATTATAGTTTATTTTTGTTGCGATGAATTTTTAAACAAAAAACCATGAATATACTTTCAAAATAAAAAAAACATATAATTTTCTTCTTCTTTTTTCTCGACCTTAATTTTCTCTCATTTAAAATACTATTTGATTTGAAAAAAAATCTGTATCATATAAATAATTGAGCTTTGACTTTTATTTTGGCTTTATTTTGGCTTTATTTTTTAATATTTTTTGTTATTTTGAATTTATTATATTTTATTTTGTTTTATATTATTTTGTATTTTATTTTATTTCTTATTTTTGTGAACTAATGTTTATTTTATTTAAAATTGTTATATTTATAACTATTTGTTGAGATATGATGTATATCTATGTGATTAAATTTGTATGACATGATAGATGCATCACACCACTTAAGTAATCACATTGAGTAAAAAGAAATAAGTAACTTTTTCTCTTTAATTTATATTTTGTTGCATTGTGGTAATGTAGATTATAGGTTCAAGGTTAAAGAAAAATTATATTACATAAATTTTGGATAATTTTAATTTTTTTTATTTAACATATGTTTACATTTACATTTATTTTATTTTATTTTATTATTTTAGGGATAATTAGGTTTAATTTTTAATTTTTTTCTTACAAAATTATCATATTTTTAGTTGATTTTAAACAAATGATTAAGTTTTTACAATATTAGATTAATTTCTTAAACATGCCATAAAGTAATGAAATAATTAGTTTATTATTATCATAATTTGTGTTTCATGATTTAATATTAAAATTGAGATAAATTCAATATTGTTGTTTAAGAATAAAATACTAGAGACTACCTTGTGAGAATATTTGAGTCTTTATCTTTTTATTCTAAGTGATAATATTTTTTTTCTCTTTTAAACACTATTATTATTATTATTTCAAATTGCTAGATGATCTTTATAGAGTTTGCATTGAAATGTTATGATTTTTACATCTTAAAAAATGTCATATACTTATTTTTATTGCTTAAAATGAATTATTTAAATATAAATTGAAAGTATATATCTTCTTCATTCATGCTAGGGGTGAGCATCGGTTCGAAACCGCAAATTTTAGGTCAATCCGAATTCGATCCGATCCGAAGCAAATTATGAATTATTCAATCTGAATCTGATCCGTTGTACATGCTAATCCGAACAAATCTGAATCCGATCTGATTCGATCCGAAAATTATTCAATCTGAATCCAATCTATTGTACATGCCAATCGAAACAAATCCAAAATTGCTAATTTTAAGTCAATTTGAATCCGATCCAATCCAAAAATTATTCAATCTAAAATTTTAAATATATTAAAAAAATTACATAAATAAGCAAATTATGAAATATCAATCTAATCTGAACCACTATAAATGTCAATCCGAACAAATTCAAATGTGATATAATTTCAACATATAAAATAAAAAATTACATAAAAAAATCTAAAATAAAAATATTTTTCATACAAATTAAAAAAGTAAGTGACAACATGATTAAAAATAATTCAACAAAAATAATCAAAAAGAAAAAATTAAACATCAATTACATAATTTAACTCCAAATATACATAGTAATAATTTAATTCCAAAAAATTAAATATCAATTACATAAATTAACTTCACTCTACGAACATTAATAACAACAACTCTTTTTTATAATCATTCAAGGTTTAAGTCACCAATACAATCAAGAATATGTGCACGATGAAAAAATTAAAAAGTTAAAAATATACATAAATAATGAGCCAATAAACATAATAATATATATTTGTTAACAAATAAATTTATATATATTTGAAATATATATTTGAAAGTTTTATGCAATATACCTGATTCTAGAGCTTCAATTTCATCAAATGACTCTTGGATATTAATGATTGGAGATGAACAAATCCAATTTTGAGTGCAAATCAAAGATTGTACAGTTTTAGAAGTTAAGGAACTCCTCTATGGACTAATTGTACGACCACCAGTAGAGAATGCAGATTCAGATGCTACGGTAGATACCGGTATGGCCAATACATCTCGAGCTATCAAAGACAAAATCTTAAATCTTAAGGAATGAACATTCCACTAACTTAAAAGATCAAATTTCTCATCATCCATATCAATCAATGCTTATTGTAAGTATTTTTCCACTTCAGATTTGTTTTCCATAGTATGAACTTCTTTTAAATGCTTTCTCTTACGAGAAGCATAAAGTTGGAATGCATCTGCTTCTAAACCAAAACCTTATGCACCCATTTCTAAAAGTTGAGAAGATTCTTCTGTATTTGAGGGAAAATACGCTTTACGATACTCCTCGTACATATCTTCCAAAGTTTTTTTTACCCTTTTTGAACTCATTAGCGCTTCAATCTCATCCCCATTACACAATTCTAGCAAACTTAGATGTAAAGAACACTCTTTATGCTTAGGATCAAGTAAAACAGACACAAATAACATCATATTCATTTTAGATATTCCTCTCCAATATTTGTCAAACTTTACCTTCATATCACTAGTCATCTTCATCATAATATAATCCTCACATTTACTCCACATATCAAGTTGATCATGAATAAAACAAATACGATCCAAGAAGAAATTAGAAGTCACATATAAAGATCCAGAAAACATTAATGTAGCTTCATAAAAAACTTTCAAAAATTGGACAAAATGTCTAGCATTATCCCAATCCATTATAGTTAGAGCTTGTTTAACCTCGACAAAATTCTTAATAGTACCCCAAATCAGTGATCTCTAACCTTTCAAATGCTTTTTGAAAATAAGTTGTAGAATCCAACATCAAATAAGTTGAATTCCACATTTTCGTAACATCTAAACAAACGAGTTTTTGAGTAGAGAGTTTTTCCATTTCAGCAACGCTCTTAAATTTTTGCAATCTAATTGGTGATCCTCTCACATATATTACAATAACATGAATCTTATTTATTGATATGTTATACTCTTTCAAACCCTGCTCAACAATTAAATTCAGAATATGTGCACCACATTGCATGTGCAAATGTTTTGATTCTGAAATTATATTACCCCAACCATTAACACATTTTTTTCAAATAAGTAAGTGCAGTTTCATTAGAACTTGCATTATCAACTGTAATACATAATATCCTATCAATGCCCCAATCTAACAAACATGCTTCAATCGGTATACCAAGTGTATCACCTTTATGATTTGGAACTTGACATAAGTTCAAGATTCTCTTTTGTAAATTCCAACCATTATCAACAAAATGAGCAGTTAAACATATATAACATAAATTCTGACAAGATGTCCATGTATCAGTGGTAAGACATATTCTTTTACTAGTTATATTCAACAATTCTTTTAATTTTACTCTATCAGTAACATACAAATTCAAGAAATCTCTTACAATAGTCCACCGAGAAGGGATTTTAAACAAAGGTTGTAACTTCTCAATAAACTCCTTAAATCCTTCACCTTTTACGATAATAAATGACAATTCATCTTTTATTATCATCCTTACCAATTTTTCTCTACATCTTTCAGCATTAAAACTGTGAGGTACACGACTACATTCCTTATGAAAATCTAAAGTTTTTTGTTTCTTAAGAACTCTACTGGGAAACTTATCACATCCAATGGAAATGTGTGCAAGCAAATTTGACGTGCCAGATTTGCTTGACACATACTTATATTGTTTCTTACAATATTTGTATATATCTTTGCGATGTTGCCCTACCCTTTCTATAGTAAAATGAGCCCATGCTTCACTACTAGATCTAGAGGAAACTTTTTTACATTCTTCTTTAGAAGCAATGCATAGGTTAGGAATCAGAGTACTTACATAATCCTCTTCTTGAGTTGGTTGTGTTGCACTTTTATCTTTATTTACTTCTTCAATCACATAAAATGTATCATTATCTTTATCTAAAGTCATATGTATATTTGTAGAAAACAATATTAGACATTTGCAATAAATAATTGTAAAAATGTGCACATAGACGTGGGGTGATGTTGGACATGTTTGCTTTCATGTGATTTAAAATATGTATTGAACATTTATATATAATATAACTAAAAATTTAATAATACAAATGAAATGTTCAATTAACATGCACCATTTATAAAACAATGTTTTATGATATTGATTTTTATAATTATGTAAATAACCATGATGTACTACAATGTTGATATTTGTTCCACCAAGCCACGATAGACCTTAATATTTTAAAAGTAGTTTAAAAATTTTTGTAACTCAATTAAAGCATGAAAAACAGCATTTTTGGGGAAAACTCTGGACAAACTGCCTTTGACAGTTTGGTGTGCCTAAATATTGAAAAGTTACATGGAATCATAAAACAATTCGTCCAAAATAGACCTCCTAACACAAAATTATGACCGTTCAAAGTTTTCTTATAACATCATCCAATTTTTGTTCTACAATACAATCACATTTTCACTCAGACTCGTAATTTCATCTCATAACTCTTGAAAATTACTATATGAAAACAGTAAATCACACAATATGTTCTAGATAGCTTATTGCTTCACACATCCATTTAAAAAAAACAATAACTATCAATAGCAGCCAAAACAGAGCATTTAAATATTAGATATGAAATCAAAATTCAGAAAAAAGTTCAAACAAATATAACCTTTTTGTTCAGGATGATGAAGAACAACGAAGCACAAGCAGCAGCGAGCGAGCAGAGAAGCACGAGCAGTTGTGAAGCAGAGAAGTAGAGAAGAACGAGCATCAGTAGTAGAGAAGCACGAGCAGTAATAGAGAAGCACGATTGAAAGTTTGAAACCAACAATGGAGGTAGGCAGGCAGGGAGAGAGATGAAGGCAGCTGGAAAAATATATTAGGTTTTGTGTTAAGAATAAGAGATACGGAAGTTGGTTTAATAGATTAGGTTAAATAATTAGGTTTATTGATTATTATATATATATATTTTAAAATAATATATTAAATATATCGGATCGGATCAGATTATACGGATTTGAATATTTCTAATCTGAATCCAAATTCAAGCGGATTGATAAAATCCAATCCGAATTTGGATCGAAACTACTCAATTTTATCAGATTTGATCAGATTTTTCAGATTGATTGAATATTTTGCTCACCCCTAGTTCATGCATGACTTACAATATATATATATATATGTTTTCCTAAAGTGAACTAAATTAGTCACTCACCAAATCATACAAAATATGTACAAATTGTACATGGGTTCACTCTTTAAAAAAATATAAAAAAAGGTTATGAAAAGAGAAACAAAATCAATAGTATAACCTAAATACTATTACCCAAAAGTACTTCAAAATTGTGAGAAATGATTATTACAAAAGAAATATAAGATATAAATCCCCTTGAAATCGTTGCATTTTCATTTATCTCTAAAGACATTTACTTGATATTTTTATTTGATGATTTTAATTGATTAATGAAAATAGTATGTGATTTCTTTATAAATCTTTTCATTTAATTCTTTTCATGAGATTAAATGTTATGCACTTTTTGAGTCTTTTCTTCTTTAAATATATGCGAACCTATTAGTACATTTTTTTAAATAAACTATATCCATATATATCTTTGATTGAGTGCTTAATGCATAGGATCATTGTAATATTTAGAATATGACTTGTAATATTTCTTTTAATTCCTGCATTTAATTTGATGCTTGTAGGTATCATTTCTACGAGCTCTCAAGACACTTAAACTCGTCTATTAAGGTAACATAAGGGTTTAAAATCATGTTGGATACTCTAAATTCAACTGTGTCAATCTACGAAAATATAATTTTATTTTATTTAAGTTTTTATTTTTATTTTTATCATTTTCTTTATTAAAGATTAGTAAGAAATTAGTTGGAGTTGTGATATACAAGTACTTTATAGCACCAAATATTATGTAATTTATTTACACTTTAATATAAAAATATATATTTGAATTTTCTTAATTTTATCGTTATTTTAGCAAATCTATATTTTCAGAATCATAGATATGTTTTGTTATTTTTTAGGTATTTATAGCTTTAAATTGATTAAAAAGAAAACCACATGAAAAATTATACCTAAAAGAATTTAATTACAACTTAGGATAATTAGAGAATAACATATGTAAGCCTTACATATGTACCAATCAAATGTAAGGTGGTGAAATATAAAGAGATTTGGAGACAAATAGCTTAATACGAGTAGTGACCGCGATTAATGTGTGCCGCGATGTGACCTTCTCAGATGGAATTCATCTGTACTAGAATCAACGCAGGTTGTGATATTGAAAAAAGTGTTATGTGGTGCACGACCTCACAATCCACATTTCTTTCCTTTTCTCCGAATTTTTCTACCTATATGATCCCACTCTTTCACTAATATGTACACTTAAAGATCAGAGGGAAACTCTCTAATTTTCTAAATAGTTTTTAGAGCTCTTATTTCTTAGCTATTGATGACTCTACAAAAGTAGAATTATTAACACACTTTTTTACTTAATATTTACTTATTTTATTCAATAAATAGTATTTTTGGGGATAAAAATATTAAAATAAAAACTTTTTAGTAAAAAGTAGTGCAAATATATATTTTGGATTTTTTTAACGCAAGATCAATCAGAAGCTACCATGTGGCCTACCACACAAGCATAGGAGTTGACTAGGAAAGCCGCACAGACTTCACACAAGTTGGGAAAGCGAATCGTAAATCACCACGTGTGATGAGCAAAGTAGTGCGTGCCATGTGTCAACACGACATTCAATCCCAGTTCAGAGCCCAGTCAAACGACACTACCACGTGTCACCACTCTACTTGTCCAGTCGTTCCACCGATGAGCCATGTCATTCATTACTGTGAATCACATTGTGTCGTGTGACGCTGACTCAACATGCGTTGACTTAGACCAGTCTCCCCTACCACGTGTCACACTTTGATTCTCCCAGTGAATTCTGTGTACCACATGCCGCACTATGATTGGTTGGTGCTGTTGATTTTGCTTATTTTGATCCATTTGTTATTTGTAATATTACTAAAGTAGGTTTGGATTTACCAACCCCAATCTATGGAAGATTGATAATGGCATGAGGTTAATGATGGAACCCAAATCACATAATGCTTTCTTAAAATTGATGCTCTCAATTGTATAAAGAATGTCAAAACTACCAGGATCTTTCAAATTTTGGGGTATTTTTCTAGTAAAGATGGCACTAAAACCTCCGGTTAAGGTTATAGTGGGATTGTAGAGGTTGTTTTTCTTTGGTGGAATTATTTCCTTTTCAGTGCTATCTTTATCCCTTGAGGTGAAATCCAAAATAATATTTAGCAATAGAAATGATTTAGGCCTTATTTAGATTGATTGAGTCTTTCAAACTAATCATTGTTAATATCTGTAGTCACCCATTTTAGCCTAACAAAGAATCATTCATATCTTTAAACCACATTTTATGCCTAACTAATAAGCATTATCTTTATCCTTGCACTTTTAGCTTGTATGAAAAGAAAAAAAATGCAATCATGTGTTATGTGTTGTCTCTTTTAGAAGAACATAAAACGTGCAAGTATACACAGTCACAAGTAATAAAATTTGATAAGTAAAGTATCATTTCTACGGAGATTTGTCACTACAGTTTGTTGAGTACTAAAATTATTTCACTCTAATTTTATCCAAAACAATCGTTAATTGGAAGATGATTTAACTAACTAAAAATTTTTATAACAAAATAAAAGAAAATTCTAGGATTGTAGTTTTCACTAAATTAGTCCACTCGAATCATATTATTTTCTCTTGATTTATATTTTTTAAGTAAATTTAATTTGTCAATCGAAAACTTCTAATTTTATCCATACATTTCTTTTGAGCTCCGTATAGACACACCTCGTTAAATTAATTCACTATATTCCTATGAGAATTAAATTCACCAAGATTCATTATGTTCTAAGTTCTCAAATAGCCACACATACGATAAAGGTATATTCATATCCTTCATATATACATGTTATTCTATCAATAAACAATATACACAAAATGCCTCTTCCAAGTTTATTTAAGTGTCACAGATCAATTGATAATTTTTCTAATAAACAAAAACATTAAGCACAAATAGAATAAACAAATTAAAAGTCTTATAAATCTTTCAAAAATAATTAAATTCAAGATTCATAAATTTAGATAAAACGCAACCTTAGAATAATTAAATTACTTCATAAATAAAAATAAAAATTACAGTAGTTAAGGAATATCAGTTACAGAACACAAATAAAATTAAAACTTCATCTGCTCTTAAATATTTGGCACACGCAGAACACAACAGAAGCCAAAAATGGCTTATGTGTGTTCCACAGTCCAACCCCAAAACGAACCTAAAATAACAACTAAAAACTTTATCATAATAATCCTCTATTTATAACATCAAATTTCTAAAAAATAAATACATTTAAAAATAAATTTTTCTACACGCGGGGGGACAAAAACGTATGTCGAAAATAATAAATTAATCCGTGTAGGGGACAAGAATATTGAGACACACAAACATGCAAAACATGGGGAACGTGCGTCGTTGCCGATTTATTTTTAATTCAACCAACGTGCCACATGTCAGCATATGATTGGATGAAAGAATTAATATAGACACATGGAAGCATTTCATTGGTGGAGGGAAACAGTTGCAAGTGATTGCGCCGCACGAAATCATGGCACGTGAGACAGGTGGCAGACGTAGGCACAGTTGGAAACGTGCGTTGTTTCCATGCTTTTGTTTTACCCAATACATGCCATGTGTCTGCTTCTCATTAGCTGCATGAATATTGGAGACATGTGGTATTGTATCATTTGTTGGATGGTTAGGGCGCATAAAGTTTATGTAGACTACATCACATGTGATCACTCATTTTGGTAGACACGTAACAGACACATGGGTCCCACCATGCATGCCAGCCTGCGCGGTAGGTGGGCCCCACTCAGCACCGAGCAATGTGCACCTGAATACCAGCGTCCAATCGAGCTTGTCACGTCTGGATTTCACGCGCCTCATCGTAGCCGTTGATTTCTTGATCGAACGGTTGATGTCGCGCGTTGGTAATGGCACGAGTGGCTTTCTTTTCCTACATAGAAAATAAATTTCCTTAATTGTATTTTAGCTCTCCAATTTAATTCAAATTAACGGCTAACTTTATTTAATTGCAATTAAGCCCTTTTTTAATTGAAATTAACTTTTAAACTTTTGTTAATTACAATTAAGCACTATTTTAATTGAAATTATATTTTATACTTTTATTAATTGCAATTAAGGACTCTTTTATTTTAAATTATATTTTCAGACATAAATTTATAATTAAGTACTTTTTCGATTCAAATTCTTTAATTTTCTTAAAAATATATTCCTTAACAAATAAACAGTAAATATTAATTTATTCCACTAAAATTAACTAAAAATGTCAAGAAAATATCAATTATAATTAATAAAATAGATGAAAATAACTATATTAAATACAATTATCATTATGTTATAGAGTAAGGTGAAATATAAGAAAGGATGCACCGAAATATCAAGTAAAAGCTCAATTGCAGTTAAAAAGTGCATGATGAGAAAAAGAAAGCTAAGGTGTAGAAAGAGTTTAAATGTCTTCATTTATTGACCCTCATCTAATGCTTACATTATAACTGATAACTGTATTTTATATAGTTATTTTCATTTAGTTTATTAATTATAATTGCTATTTTTTGACAATTTTGGTTAATTTTAGTTAAATTAATTAATATTTACCTTTTATGTGTTAAGAAATACATTTTTAATAAAATTAAATAATTTAAATCGAAATCGCACTTAATTGCAAATTTATGTCCACAAATATAATTTCAAATAACAAAGTTCTTAATTACAATTTATAAAAGTCGAAAATATAATTTAAATTAAAATTGGGCTTAATTTTAATTATTAAAAGTTTAAAAATTTAATTTAAATTAGAAAAGGGCTTAATTGTAATTAAAGAAAGTTTAAAATGTAATTTGAATTAAATTTGTGGGTCAAAATGCAATTAATTAAAGTTTAGTTTCTGTGCAGGTGAGAAAAAGGCCACGCGCCATAAGCCACTCGCACAACGTGGATCGTCAAATCAGAGAAGAAACGACTATGATGCGTGCGTCTCTATCACACCCGACCAACTCGCGTGGATGCAAGTTTCTATCTTTCACGCCGCTCGGTGTTGAGTGGGGCCCACCTGCTGCGCATGCCAGCGTGTAGGTGAAACCCACGTGTCTGACGCGTCCAGCTGCTGTCCCCCCATGTTTCACGTGCCCCAATCCCGTGCGACAATCTATCGTGCGCCCATTCCCTGCAACCAATGAGGTTTTGCCACGTGTCCTACTATTTGTTTCAACGAATCAGATCGTGACACGTGGCAGCGGGATTTGAAAATAAGAAACAGCGCCGCGCATGATACTAGTTTGCGTTTTCGATATAATTTTGTCCCCCACGAGTAATATTTAATTATTTTTCCCACACATATTTGTCCCCTCCGCGTGTATTAAAAAAAAATATTTTTTAATGTATTTTTTTTTATAAATTTGATGTTATAAATAGGGGATAGTATGAGAGAGTAAAAAAGTTTTTAAGGAGTTTATTTTTTGAGATTATTTTGTATTGTTCGGTTCTTGACTGTGGAATACGCAGAAACCATTTTTGGCTTCTGTTGTGTTCTGCGTGTGTCAAATATTTGTGCTAAGAGATGTTTTAATTTTCTGTGTTCTTCATCTCATTTTTCTGAAACTGTTGTAATTTTTATTTTAAATTTATGAAGTAATTTAATTTTTCTAGGGTTGCATTTGATCTAAATTTATGATGCTTTTATTTTAATTATTTTTGAATGATTTATAAGACGTTTGAGTTGTTTATTATATTTTGTGCTTAATGCTTTTGATTATTTACGAATTTTATCAAATGATCTGTGACACATAAATAAACTTAGAAGAGACATTTTTGTGTATATTGCTCATAGATAGAATGACATGTATGCTGAAGGATAGGAATATACCCTTATTGTGTGTGTATGCATTTGAGAACTTAGAACGTAATGAATCTCGGTGAATTTAATTCTCATAGGAATATAGTGAATTAATTTAATGAGGTGTGTTTATACGGAGCTCGGAAGAGATGTGTGGATAAAATTAGAAGTTTTTGGTTGACAAATTAAATGTACTAAAAAAATATAAACCAAAATAAAATAACATGATTTAAGTTGATTAATTTGGTGAAAAATTGCAATCCTAGATTTCTTTTATTTTCTTATTAAACTATTTTCTTAAATTTGTTACAATTAACGATCGTTTTGAATAAAATTAGAGAGAGATAATTTTAGTACTCAACAAACTATAGTAACAAATCTCCGTGGGAACGATAACTTACTTATCAAATTTTATTACTTGTGACCGTGTATGCTTGCACGTTTTATGTTCTCCAAAAGAGACAACAATAACCATGTAAAGTCCTTATTGGTCTTGAGATAAATGCATATTTATATTAGTAGGGAGAGATGTAAAAAATAGACTTATGAGAGTTGTTCTAAGATTGAATTGATTAGCATACTCCTATAGGTTGATTTCATAAGTGCATTTGATGATATCATGTGAAGCACACACACTCGAATCAATTTGTCAAAAACCTTGGATATCTTTATATTGATGAAACGTTGATTGATGAATATGTGAACCTCTTTATCATAGAATTATATAAGCTTTGAAAAAGATAGTTTTTGCTAATTATGCATGTATTAATAGATAAATATTTATGAATATACTACCCATGTCATCTTATTTAGTTATTCGTGACTTTACTTGAGGACAAACAAAAAGTTAAGTTTGAGGGTGTGATGACTCTACGAAAGTAAAGTTATTGGCACATTTTTTACTTAATATGTACTTTTTTATTCGATAAATAGTATTTTTGGGGATAAAAATATTAAAATATAATTTTTTTAGTGAAAATTGGTGAAAATATAATTTTTGATTTTTTTTGTGATTTTTATGAATTTGTTTTAATTTTTAACGCAGTACCAACCAGAAGTTGTCACGTGGCCTACCACGTAAGCATAAAAGCTAATTGAGCAAGCCACATGGACGTCATGCAAGTAGGGACAACAAATCGTAAATCACTGTGTGTGAGGAGCGAAGCAACGCGTGCCACGTGCCAGTTATTCCATACGTGCACGATGCCATCTGATACCGTGAATTACGTTACGTTGCGTGGTGCTGAATCAACATGCGTGGTCTCCCCTGCCACACGTCGTGCTCTGATTCTCCCGGTGAATTCTGTGTACCACGTGTTACGTTGTGATTGGCTAGCGTTGTTAGTTTTGCTTGTTTTGATCTTAGCCTTTAATCTGAAGTTGATTTGATGATCCATATTCCACCTGAGCTATATTTAAGCCTCTAATCACCCCATAAATCCTAAGGAGGCACCATTAGCATAATTTTGATCAATTTTTGGAGCTAAAAAGAGAAAAATAAAAAAAAATTAAAAGAAGATATAATTTTGGTGGAGATTCAAGAGAAAATTAGTACTACAATTCATAAGATTAAGTGTATTTCTTCTTATACTCTTTTCTTTATCAATTTTTGTGTCTTTCTTTATGAAAAATATGAGTTTTATGAATACAATTATGTATAGTTAATTTATTAATCTAGAGATCTTATGAACCATATTTTCATCATGTGATGATATAATATTTTACCTCAATTATGATTTTAATTATATTATTTAATCTGATTTTTATGATACTAGTTGTTTGACCAATAATTTATCTATAAAGGTAATTAAATAGATTTGAGAGAATTATTTAATTATTTGTCTTGATTAAATAACATGCATAATTTCTAGGCGTAGATTTATGATTCTTATGTATATGATCCATAATTGATGAACTTAATAAATAGTATGCATTTTAATTGACATGCGAGTGTGATTAAAGTAATTACTATATGATGTGTAGTTTACTTGAGAAAAGAATACATACTAAGTTTGATTTAATTAATCATGTAATTAATTGATAATTATATTGGGAGGATTTTAGTCATTTACATATTTAGAAAATTGAGAGATTAAGTATTTCTAGATATTTTCTCATATATATTTTTAATTACTAAATTTGATTTAATTAATTATTGGTATATACTTTTAGTTATTTTAGTTTTGCTTCCTTAAAATATAAAAACACAAAAAAAAATTATTTTTTATTTTAAAAATTAGTTTCTAATAAAATAATTTCTGTGAGAATGATACGTATACTTGCGTATTTATTGAACACACTTCGTGTATACCGATCAACTATGTAGTAATTATTTGATTCAATAAGCAGTATATGCAAATCTATTTAGTGAGAGATTTTAAATCACACATAATTTTAATCTTATCTGATATCACATTGTCAAATAGAACATAGAGAAAACTAAAAGATTCTGTAAAAAAACATGTAAATTTGAAAGAATAATCATTCAGTTACATAATGAATTAATGACTATGAATTTAGGTACGATTCTGTATATTTGTCTTTGATTCAAGGTGATAGAACGTGAATTTTCCTAAGTTATTTTTAAATAATGTTTTCCACCTAAAGTTTTGTTCTAACAAGTCTTTCTTGTACTTTTTTTTTTCAATTTTTTAGTTTACTGCTTCCCTGTTTGTTTTGAGGAGGATTATAGTAATGGGGTAACATGGCCACTTCTTAAGTTTGAAATCTGTTAGTACAAATTTAAAGGTGGGGAAAGTACATTGGTTCAAATTCAACATTTCAAGGGAAATTCTTCTCCTCCTCCATTTTCCCCCCTCCCCCAAAGAAGGTCAAATAGGTTATGACTTAAGTACCTTTGTTATATAAACACACATATAAGTTATGGAAGCATTAACATATTTCCATCCCTCACATCATACACAAATTAGCTAGACACTCACACCATCTATAAATGAAGCATTATTGCATTATAAAACTTAGTACTACTATAACTATTCTATTACTTGACGAGTCAATGTATTAAAAAATTAAATATAGTTGAGTTTCTGATCATGTTTTGAATTCCCTCATAAGAAATTCTACTAACATCAATATCGTTTTTCCCAAAAATGCCCACGTTCAAAAAGGTAGATGCCCTTAGATAATACGTGGGTGTGATTATCAATACTATTCCTATTTGCAAGCATAAATGGGATAACCGAATTATGCGAGGTAGGCCTTATCAGTGGTGAATAACAATTAGAGGGGCGTGATCAGCTTTGTGTACTAGGTGGAATGAGATGAGATATGCAAAGCAACCTTATTGATAATCTTGTGCATATTTTCATTTCTTATCAAAGTGAAAACAATAACTACAACATTCAAGTATTCAACCCTTGAGTTCAGGCAGATTATCATATTTTTACTGAAATTGTAGTCTCATTGAAAAATATCATGTATTGAACAAGGGAAAAAAAAAGTCCACATCCACCTTTAAAATAATGACAAACCTAAAGATAAACCAGCAAGTGAATAAGCCTTCTCTCACTTGTTAAATGTCATAGAGTAATTGTTGGAAGGCTTTCATGTGTTCAGATTGCAGAGCAATAGCAATTGATAAGCTCCCATCACTAGTTGCACTAGGTAACATATAAGCTAAGCCTTCATAAGATATTGCACCAGGTCCCATAAAAATTGGTCGACCCCAACCAAAATCAGCATCATGAATTGGCAACCTAACCCAACTAGTAATCCCAAGATTTGGACACCTAAAAGTATGAGCACCACGAACAAGAGAAGATAGATCAGGCTGAAGCTCGAGATAATCAAGAGCTGATCTTAAATAATCGTTGCCCATTCGTGCTAATGTGTCATGAATCCGGCTAGCTGCATACCAAGTTGGTTTTAATTGAAGATCCCCTGCCATAGCAATGGGTGTTGCTGTGAAGATTACATTGCCAAAGTAACCAGGTGGTAGTGGAGGGTGCAATCTGGACCTTCCATCAGTGGCAATATATAGTTTGGTTTCTTGATCATCAGGAAGTCCTCTTGCCATGCAGACACATCTCCAAACATGACCAGACAACATCTCATAAGAACTATAGCTGATGGTGTTACCACCTTCTTTAGACTTGGCTTTCAGGTTATTGATTTGGTCTTTGGTCATTTTGAAAATTGAAACTCTTGTGTTTTCAAGATCAGATTTTATGTTTTGCAGAGGGGTTTTCATGGATGGAGGGGGTTGGTATTCAATGTGAGGGAATGTAGGTTGAGGGGGGTCTCGAGCACGAAGTAGTGTCCTGTCTATGAATGGTGGTAGAGTAAGATTGAGACCTCGAGTAATGTCAGACCATGTGTTTACAAAGTGGAGGCCTGAAAATCCATCTGCTACATGATGTTGCATGCCAACACCAAGTGATACTCCACCACATTTGAAGTATGTAACCTGCACAGAAGACAAGTCAAATCCATTTTGAATGTAAAGTCACGTGACTTGGATTCAGACAACCTAAGCGTAGGTTTGCTTATATTTTTGTTAAAAGTGATTTGAAAAGAAAACACTTTTAGGTAAAGACACATCATTTGTGCTTTAGGTAGAAAGCACAACTTTTATGAATCCCGAAAAAAGTTCCAGTAAATTATTTCCTTTTTAGTTTAAAAGCATATTTTTGTTGTCAAAAGCATTTTTTTGGGTTCACAAGAAGAAATAAACAAACCCTTAGTATACTAGTGTACACAAATATTAAGGGTACCGATTAAAGTAGAAACTAGAAATTTCAATGGATTTATTGCTCTAATGAACCATGCACGAGCGTAGAAAATGTTGAAAACCATGAATAGAATTTTGTATTGCTGTGATATCTAGCTAGGGAAAAAAAGGCAAGAATCAAACACCAAGAAAAGATAGCCACTCAACTTTATGAAGGCTTGTTATAAAAATTAAAGAAAAACTTCGGCTAATTATCCTTGTCACAAATACAACACCAAGCATTAGGTCAGGCCATTCCTGTTTTCTGACATGACAACACAAACAACAGTAATATTACACCACACAAAACTGTTTGATTTAAACATTTATCACCAAGGATTTGTATAAATTTTTTAACATCACTAACACATGAATACTTTAAACAAGCAGGACACCAACCTCAGCAAATTGACACAACCCAGCGCTCAAAAATATGTCTCTATGAATTTGACTGGTGGTCCGGTGGTTTAACTATATCTATCCGTTTATATATATATATATATATATATATACACACCCGTTTAAGTTATAGTTCGAATTACCATTTCGTTTAGGAAATAATGCAATATAAAAATAGCAAAATAAAAAAAAATTAAAAAAAGAGTCATTACTCAAACATGGAAGTTGTATATATTTTGTTCAGTTTTAAATTTTATTGATATATTTATTAAGTAATAATGGTTAGTGAGATGCTGAAGATTTAATAGCGTTCTTAGTAAATCTATCATTTTTACTGTGTGCTTTATTATTTAATTTATAAATATATATTAATAAATTTTACGATGAATATTGCACTTATTGTATTTTTCAAATCCAAAAATTAAAGAAATATCTCTTATTTTCCATTAAAAAAAATATCAGAACAAATACGACAATTACGACGACTATTCTACCAATGACCAAAACAACTACGACGACCATCACAAACAAAAAATAAAGAAAATTCAATTAAAATTGATATTATAAAATGTAAAAGGTAGTATATTTTAGTAATATTTTTGTTTTTATAAATTTTAAAAATAAATATTTAGTTATTTTGATATTAATGTTTACGTAAAATTACAATTAATAATATAAAATTATACCTGTAAAACCAACACAGAATATGTATGAATGCCACCGGAATAATCAACAGTTGGAATCAACCTCCGGAGCTCAAGCGTCGGAGCAAAATCACCGAAATCATCAATAACGCTGGTAGTTTCAGCCTCAACAAAAAGAACACCCTCACCATTACAATCAATCTCGATACGACCATCGTCATCGCGCCTCAACCGACCAGCCATGGGGTAAAAAGGAACAAGAGCTTTGCTTAGGGCTTGCTTGAGAACATTAGAGTCCATAAAATTGGAAGCTCCGTTAGGTCTGTAGAAGTAGACACTTGGTGTGTGCATACTCGGCACAACTAAGTCGACGTTCGCGTTCCATAGAGCTCGCTGAGGTGCGTCCGACGACGGCTTCACCATCGTCGTTTCCCTCACGTTAATCATCATCTTCTTCTCCATTTCCTTGTGGGTCCCACCACCTCACCTACTAACCTACAACCACATCCAATTAAAGGTAAGTCACATTTTTGTTGTTGCCCGCTCTTTTTCGTTTTTCATTTTTATTTTTAAATAAGAATTTTAATATTTATAGTTCGCTTTCTTCGAAATTAATTCACGAAAAAAAAGGAGATATGAAATTAAAAAAAAAAAAAAAAACAGACAACGAATTTACGCTAGTTGGACATGTTAGAATGTATGAGTTCAAATCCTAGTTGCAGGAAGCATTTTTCGAGTTGTATATAAAGATGGAAACAAATAAAAAAGGCAGACAATATCCAAAAGATTTTTTTATTTAAAAAAAGGCAGAGAAACAAATAGAATCCTATTTCCAATAAAAAAAAATAGCAGAATTACAGTCTGTTGATAGTTGTGTGATTGTAATATATTTGTAATATCTGTTGGATTTAAAATCCTTATTTTAATATAATTAGTCTGAGTATCTGTGCGATTGAGCTCATTCGAACCAAAAACAGAAAACTTGAGCTAAAGAATGAATAATATGGAAAAGAAGAAGAAGAATCAATGGAGAAAACTAGCAGGAATTGTTGTAAAATTTGAATTCAAATAATGAAATAGGTAATTAAGATGAACACATTAAGCAGTTCATTTATAGCACACAAGTAAAAAGCTAAGGCCTTGGATATTAGGGATCAAAAGCAGAAAATTAAGCAAAGAAAAAGAGAGAAAGTGAATTACTGGAACAAAAAAAATGCAGCAAATAGAATAGGAATCGAAAATTATGGGTTTTGGTTTTGAGGAATTGGTGAGGAAGCGCTTTTAGAGTTTTAGAGAAGCAAATGAGATGGTGGATACTTATGATGAACAAAAGACTCGAATTATCGGTCACTCACCTACCGCGCCATATTCAGTATCCTCTCATATTCAACCACGTGGCAGCATCCTTCTTTGACTTACTATGATTTATAAAAATTAGATAATTAAATATTTTACTTCATATTTTAATATTTTAATATTTTAAAAAATAAAAATATTATTATTACGTTAACAAAATCTACTCTATTATTTTTTACGACCTCCAAATTTACTTAACAAAAAAAAAAATTTGAAAAAAAATTAAGTTATGTAATTAAAAAAATAAGTAAAAAGAGAAATTAAATAGATAAGATTAAAGAGTTGGTGAGACGCCGACCTACTACTGCTTTAAAACAAAACAAGTGACAATGTGGTTTAGTATTGAAGATGAGCATTTATCACCGATATATAAGTTGTGATAATTTAAATTATGGATTGAGATTGGTTATTTCGATATTTATTATTGATAAAATTTTAAAAAATAAATAAAAAACTATCCGGTTATTTGTGATTATCAAAAATAGTATGAGAAATTTTTTCGATACTCTCTTAGAGAAAGGTAAAAAGAAAGAAAAAAAAAAGAATAAATAGATAAGGATGAGATTAACGTTACACTAATAAATTTGAGGTTATTAGTTTTCATTTTTAGTTACACTTTAATTTTTCTTTTTGAACTTTGGACATGGTAGGTAGGTCCCACCATTTATCTTATTTTAAGTTTGAATAATATTTTTATTATAATTTAATAATTGATCTTATAAACATTTTATTATTTTATATTTTTGATTTTATGTTTAATTAATAAATGATAAGTTAATTAATGAATATACCACTAATTTTATAATTTAGTGGTGGGTGAACGTGTAGTGATTTACCTCCCAGAGTCTCATGTTTGAGTTTAGTTTATGATACAAAAATAAATAAATAAAAAGTCGTTGGTGGATTGCCTCAACCTCGGGGTGACGCATTACTAAGCTGGTGGGCAAGGTGGGCAAGGCTACATTGGATGAAATCCAACTTGTCTACTAAAATCTGTAATGGTCTTGTTTGATGGTAGATAATTGGTTTTAGTAATGTTGAATAAACTCATATATAATTTTTAAGGAAAAAAAAAACATATATAATTTAAATTTATTTGCATTTGCATTTGATTTATCTCACTTGTGTTGAACTCATATATTATTATTCAAAAATAAGAAATTAAAATACAACTTAAAAATAGTTTATTAAATTCTTCTATGAGGTGTGATATTCATGTTCTCTTGTAATAGGTTGTTAAAATTAAAATATATTTATAAAATATTTGTTAGATATGTTTAGTTGTTATCTCTTATATTGTTTGTTTTAGAAAGAAAAAAACAATAAAAATAATACTCATAAATTTTATAACTATAAAAATAGCCCAATTTTATATAAATTCATATATTTTTATTATTAAAAAAAATTATAACATATCATTTATATTGAGATATTATATTTGTTATTATAAATTTTGGAGGTATTATTTTTTAATTTCTCTTTGATTTATTTATAATAACATCATGGTTGTGCCTAGTGTTTAATATTTTTTTTTGCCAGAATATAATTTTCATTAATCAATCAATACAAATTGTTCCTTACAAACTAATGCCTCAATGAGTATATCTGATAATACACAATTAGATAGCAAAAGATAGTGAAGGAGGAAGTTCCTCTAACCAAATCAATTCCTCGAGTATTTATTGCAAGTGAAGCTAAAGTATAAGCCACCTTGTTGGAAGACTTGGAGCAGACAACCCATTCACAAGAATCCAACCTACTAGTTACATGAGTTAGATCAAAGATTAAACCACCCTCTATTGTCATGCATCTCCTACCTTGTTTCAAAAACTCATACATCATGTTTGAATCCATTTCAACAATCAAATTAGTAAACCCAGCTTCAATTGATCGAAGGATACTCGTATAAATGGTCCTCAACATAGCAGTAAGTGTCGTTTGGACATTTGAAGCACAACAGTCGTGTTTAATTTCAATCTGCCTGACGCCGGGGCTGTCCACACTCTAGACTGTGGAGCCAACCCAGAAATAGCATTGTGTCCCACACTCACATTCAGAAATTCTTTCCATTTTAAAACAGCCAGTTCTAAAATAAGTTGTGGGTCTTGCCCCTTACCACCATGTAATTTCCTATTTTTGTCCTCCAAATGCTTCATAAAAAGGTAACAAATAGACCAAAGTGTTTATTAGATAAAATAGATTCCAAATGAAAAATCAGTTCATCCATATTTCTCACAGAGCAGCATTTAACATATTTTGCAAAAATTGATAATTTTCACACTACCTCGGGTAAAGGGACACGACCAGACAGCATGCAATGAATTATCACAGCCAAATCCACATCTAGAACATGATGGAGACTTGCAAATTTTCCTTCTAAATAAATTTGCATAACAAGGCAGTATATTATGCATTCGTCTTCATAGGAATACCTTGACTTTATTAGGGATTTGGAGAGCCTACATCTGTGCCCACTATTAAGCCATACTATCATTACTTGATCCTTCTTGTTGTGGGTGCTTTAAGGATTGTGCAAACCAATACCCGCCCTTGATCACATACCTCTCATCCCTTGTGAGACGCCATAATTGTGCATCTTCTGGTGAATGCACAGGCAAAGGAATTTGACAAATTGCATCAACTTCATGTGGAAGAAATACATTATATATTAAGTTTGCATTTCATTGGCCCGGGCTTAAGATAAGATCATGGACAGTCATTTTTGGATACATCTGTCTTGGAGAAAGCACCTTATAAGATGGTTTTAGCGATGTTCAACGATTGTCATAGATGGACACTTGAGTTCCACTTCCAATCCACCATCGCATTCCTTTTTCAATCAGTTTCCTACCCACAAAATACTTTTCCAAATGAATGAAGAATTTGGTGCACTTTTTGTCAATTATTATGATTGTATTTCTGTAATTTTCTGTTCTGATATTTTTGTACAAATGTATAGTATTTGTATACAAAAAGAAATGGAAAGGAAACAAATTATAACAATATTAATTTTCATTATTATTCTTGTCTGCTGATTATCTGTCATAATTCCTGCATTGTTGTCTCCTTGTTGTCTGACATATTACTCACATGCCAACACTTTTGACTTTCAAGAAAATTGAGCGAGTGTAATATTTGGTCATAAGCACTCGGCTTGCTAATGAGTACGGATTTTCTATTAACCTCCATGCTTGCTTGGACAAGAGAGCTTGATTAAATGAACCCAAAGAACAAAATCCGAGTCCCCCTTCCTTTTTTGAACTACACAATGTGTCCCATGAAAGCCAATGAATTGACTTATATACATTGGAATTCGACCACCAAAACTGAGCCATTAAAAAGTGTAGCTCCATGCACAACTTCTTTGGGAGTTTAAGTAATGACATCGTATAACAAAGAATAGATTGAATCACTGCTTTAATTAGTACCTCTTTCCCGGCTCTTGAGATAAATTTTCCTTCCACCTTTATAGCCGCTTCCAAATTCTTTCTTTGACTACTCAAAATGCATTATATTTATTGCGTCCGATGAAGGTGAGGAGGGTGAGATACTTCTCATGGTGAAGCAACTATTGGACTTGTAATACTTGAAGGATTTCACTTCTCACATTTTTTGGGGTAGTCTTACTAAAGCTCACTGCAGATTTATCATAATTTATTAATTATCTAGATGCTATCGCATATTTTTTGAGAAGATATTTTAGCATAATTCCTTCCTCCACTGATGTCGTTGTGAAAAAAATACTGTCATCCAAAAATAGCAAATGTGAAATGGTCAGTCCACTTCTCGGAACTTTTATACCAACTATATCCCCCTCTTGTTGAGCCCTTTGTAATAGGGCCAAGAATCCTTCAGTGCAAATAAGAAACAAATGAGGCGATAGAGGATCACCTTTCCTTACACACCATTGTGGATAAAATCTCTCAGTTTGTTGACCTCTGACCAGCAGTGATATGGAAACAAATGAGACACAACTCATTACTAGGGAGCCAAAATTGACATGAAAGCCCATCCGAAGCATGACTGCACGAGGATAACCCCACTCAACTCCATCATACACTTTACTCATGTCGAGCTTGAGAGCCACAGAGTGCTGCATCCTGCTTTTATTCATTGAATGTATGACCTCTTGAGCACAAATGATATTGCCAACAATCTACCTCTGTGGAACAAAGGCACTCTAAAATTGTGTGATCACTTCAGGTAGCATCAGTTTCACTCTATTTGCAATAGCTTTAGAGATAATCTTGTACAAGAGAGTGCACAGAGCAATCAGACGAAACTCAGTAACTCATTTTGGATTACGAACTTTGGAATTAGTGAGATTAGGGTGTGATTACTAGACTCAAGTGCACCCTCTTTGTTTAGAACCTTCAAACATACACTCACCACTTCCTTCAAAGAAAGCCCCACAACTTCTTAAAAAAGAGAATTGGTATACCATCTATCCCTGGGGTTTTACATGAGGGCATTTGAAACAGAACTAAGCGGATTTCCACATCAGTAAAAGGTGCCATTAAAAATTGGTTATGGGCATCCGTAACATTACATGAAACGCAACTTAAAATTTTAGAAAAATTAACATCATCTGATGCCTTGAACAACCTTTTACAATAATCCAAAAAGGTAACTGTTATGTATAATTTGAGAGAGGAAGAGCTGATTTGATAAATTATTCTATGGATATTATTGATTTCATTGAGGTTATATATAGTCTTATGTATTTTATTGATTTCATTGAGACTATACAAAGAAAGTGAAAAACATAAAAAGATTGACAAACTCTGAATTCATAACAACTTGGTCCCTTATTGCCATACAGATTGTGTGTAATTAATACATAAGTATACGTATCACAACAAGTAATATAATGATAAGAAAATATCATTTCTACGAAGATTATTTTATTATGAACTAATTTTTAAAACCAAAAATATTAAAAATCAATTTTTTTGTGTTTTTATATTTTAAGAAAGCAAAATTAAAATAAGTAAATTAAATAACAATAATTAATTAAATCAGATTTGATAACTAAGAAGATATATGAGAAAATAACTAGGAATACTTAATCCCCTAATTTTCTAAACATGTGAATCGTTAAAATCCTTCAATATAATTATCAATTAATTAAATGATCAATTGAATCTAACGTAGTATGTATTCCTCTCTTAAGTAAGTCATACATCATATAGTAATTAATTTAATCACACTCTCATGCTAATTAAATTGCATACTACTCATTAAGTTTATCAATTATGGATCACATACATAAGAATCATATATCTCTGTCTAGAAACTATACATGTTATTTAATCAAGACAAACAATTAAATAATTCTCTCAAATCTATTTAATTGATTCTATAGATAAATTATTGGCCAAATAATTAATAGCATAAAAATCAGATTAAATAATATAATTAAATTAAATTTGTAATTGGGGTAAAATATTATATTAACATGGTGAAAAATGGGTTCATAAGAACCCTAGATTAATAAATTAACTACACATAATTGTGTTCATAAAGCTCATATTTTTCATAAAGGAAGACATAAAAATTGATAAAGAAAAGAGTAGAAGAAGAAATACAATCAATCTCTTAATTTGTAGTATTAATTTCCTCTTGAATCTCCACGAAAATTGTGTTCTCTCTTGATTTTTTTTGTATTTTTAGCTCAAAAAACTCACCAAAATTATGCTAATGACGGCCCCCTTTGGATTTATAGGGTAATTAGGAGCTTAAGTATAACTCATGTACGATCTGGATCATCAGATCAGCTTCAGATCAAGGGCTAAGATCAAAATAAGAAAAATTGATATCGCTAGCCAATCACAACATGACACGTGGCACACGGGATTCATTAAGCAAATCAGGGCTTGACGCGTGGTAGGGGAGACCTGTTAGAGTCAACGCTTGCTGAGTTAGTGCCATGCAACGCATCGTGATTCGTAGAAATAGATGGTGTGGCGCACGGGTGGAACACATAAAGCAATGGCGTGACAACACATGGCATGACGAGTTGACCGATCTCTGAACTCGGATTGAACACTATATTGACACGTGGCACATGGTCTATCCTCTTTACCCACGACGTAACGTGAATCATTGTCTTTGCTTGCGTTATGTCATTGGCATTAAGATCCATAGAGATAGACTTCGAAACGTCTTAGGTTTATCTCAGGAAACCTATATCAACAAAATTTTAGAGGTTTTGGATGAAAGATTATTTACTAAGTGTTGCTCCCATTATGAAGGACGATAAATTCAATTTGGACCAATGCCTAAAGAATGATTTTGAAAGAGAACATATGAAAACCATTCCATATGCTTTAGTTGTTGGAAGCCTGATGTATGCTCAGGTCTGCACCATACCTAACATTGCATTTGTTGTTGGGATACTAAGGAGATATCAAAGTAACCTAAGTGTTGACCATTGTAAAACTGTAAAGAAAGTGATGAGGCACCTACAAGGAACCAAGAACTATATGCTCATGTATACGGATCGACGATATGAAAGTAATTAGATACTCCAATGCCGATTACACTGGCTGTGTTGATTCACGAAAATCAACATCTGATTACATTTTCATGCTTGCTAGATGAGCAGTGTCTTGGAGGAGTGCGAAACAGTCCTTGGTTGCTACTTCCACTATGGAGGCAGAGTTCGTGTTATGTTTTGAGGCCACATCACATGGTGTATGGTTGAAGAGTTTCATTTTCAGGCTTAGAGTGGTTAACTCTATTTCTAGGCCATTAAGATTGTACTGTGACAACTCAACTACTGTGTTTAGGACTAAGAACAACAAGAGTGGTAGTCGTAATAAGCATATTGATATTAAATACTTGGCCATAACATAATGTGTTAAGAAAAAGAAAATGGTTATTGAGCACGTTAGCACTGAGTTGATAATTGCTGATCATTTGACTAAAGGCATGACACCACTGAAATTTAAGGATCATGTAGAGAAAATAGGAATTGGTTCCACTTTGTAAATGTATATATATACAATTTATTAATAAAACTCTTATATATTGTGATATTTTCTCATATTCATGTGCACCTTAATTCATTTGAGAAAATATATATTTTATTGGACCAAGAATAAATATAGGATTTATTCATTAAGTTTTGTTACCACATAAAGTATAATACTTGAGAAACTAAATACATTGTAATACATGAAAAGATAATACTCATTCTTAGAGGATTTATCGTTATAATTCATGTATTTTGTTACTCAAGAAAATTTAGCTTAACGTTTGCACCAAGTGGGAGAATGTAACATCAAAGTGGTGCAACAAAACAGTGGACAATGGTAATAGTTCAGTTTCATCGAAACCATACGTCGGTTACGAAATCATACGAGGTTCTTGATGGGAGAACATTTATAAAGACATCAAGTCTTCTCACTACTCACTGATTCATTCGTATACACTATTAAAACGCAGAAAATAAGTGTGAGAAACCAGTAAGAACATTAAATCAAAAATATATTGGAATTATCGTGTAAGTGTTGAAAATTTATCAATGACAGGAGATATATTTTCAATCTATTTTTGTTTCTGTTAAATTTAAATTTTACGTTCATATGGTTTCCTAAACGTTTTTGAATTGAATTATGATCTACTAAATGCAAGTTCATATTATGAACATTGTATAGAAAAATCATAGGCAGATTCAACTTGAAATTACAACAAATTTTCAATCTAAATCACATTTTTAGTGGGTGGTCACAAAGTCGTATAATGTATAACAAAGTTAGGAGTGTAACTAAACGTTCATATCTCAAGTTAGAATGTGAAATTGTTGTAATCTCAAGCCCAAAGTTATTGGAAGTAAATCAGGCCGAAGCTCAAAAGGCCCAAAATTTGATTGAGGAACACCTCTACTTTCTTAGACCAAACAATAACAGCTCAAAATTCATGGTAAAAAAATACGAACCTCGATTCATGAGATACCAAGGAATGCCAAAGATGACGCTGATAATACCAATACAATCCACGACATGCTTCTTATCGCCATTATAGAAGGCGTGTTCCATTTTCGCCCTAAAAACCCCTCCACCGTTGCCACCATTGGTTTTAGGCGCCTCGCTGCTCATCCTGGAATTTTCCTAAACTAACTTCCCCTTACTTTCTGGCCAATATTCACTCGGTGTTTTTCTTTTGCAGCTCTCTAAAAATTTTCTTAGTATTCCGTTTGGGAAATGGGTTATAACTACCCAAATCAAGCACGGTATGTATCAACGCACATTTAAAATCATTTTTCCATAGGAATAAAATCCATTTTTAACTTTTGAAAAACACATGTTTTACGCTTTTATGTATCGGTCATTTATTTTTCTTCACGAAAGAAAATGTTAAATCTTAAAAATAAAAATAAAAATCTAAATTTTATATATGTATTGCACGTTTCTACCAGAAAAATTACAACTTGTCATAGTTTTTAGGTATTTCCCTCTGAAATACCAATTGTTTCTGGTTTCAAAATTGGTGAATGATGATGCTCCTCAAATTTGCTAAGAGGCTACCGATAACTAATCCCCAATTTTCTCTACCACTTACACTGCAATACTTCAGTCTAACATATTCTACCGGCATCTATGGCCAATTCTCTAAAGCATTTCATCGAACACTTCTGGTTCCCTCCCAATACTATTCTCTACGACCCCCTCAGTTCACCACTTTTCATGCCTTCTCTACTCAAAATCTCGACGACCCATTTGAGTTTAGCTCTAACAGATTCAAAACCATTGACACCCACAATCCCATAATTCTCCAATTCATCGAATTACTTAAGCAAGCTGCCAAGCTTTCAACAGAAGAGGATATCATTTCCTATCTTGAAGACAAGGGTACTGAGGTGAATCGTGATATCGTGTTTTCGGCTATATGGACACTGAGGGATCAATGGAAAATTGCGTTTTTGGCTCTCAAATGGGGTGAGAAGTGGGATTGTGTTGATGAAGAAGTTTTTAATTTGATGATATGGGTTTTGGGTAATCATAAGAAATTCAACAATGCTTGGTGTTTAATACGAGACCTTCATAAGTCTTCAATTGATACACGGCCTGCAATGTTTACTATGATTGACAGGTAAAAGTAAAATGGATTTCCTTATGCTATCTTTGTAATCAATTCTAATATTCTCGGAAAGTCTCTTATTAATTCAAATATCAGTTCTCATAATATTTACATTTATGTCAGTCAGATATGCATATGCAAATGATCCATGCGAGGCAGTTAGGACATTCCACCTTATGCAGAAGTTCAGTTTGACCCCGGATCAGGAAGCTTACCACATGCTCCTGAATACTTTCTGTAAATATGGATATATTGAAGAAGCTGAAGAATTTATGCTTGTAAATAAGAAGCTGTTTCCTCTGGAAGCTGAGAGCTTTAATATTATTCTTAACGGATGGTGTAACATTGTTGTTGATATCTTCGAAGCCAAGCGAATTTGGAGAGAGATGTCGACACACTGTGTAATTCCGGACGCAACTTCTTATGCTCACATCATTTCCTGCTTCTCAAAGGTTGGGAATCTCTTTGACTCGCTTAGACTCTATGATGAGATGAAGAAAAGAGGTTGGGTTCCGAGTGTCAAGGTTTACAATTCTTTAATTTATGTACTAACTAGTTCAAATTGTCTCAATGAAGCTTTAAAAATTGTGGACAAAATGAAAGGTTTAGGTTTGCAGCCGGATTCTACCACTTACAACTCAATAATATGTCCTTTGTGTGGAACCAAAAAGCTAGAGGAGGCAAGAAAGGTCTTGAGCACTATGGTAGAGGAAAATCTGAGCCCAACTACAGAGACTTATCATGCATTTCTAGAGAATGAAGGTTTTGAAGGTACTCTTGGAGTTCTTAGTTATATGAAGAAAGCTAATTTAGGTCCCAGTGGAGAAACATTTCTTATAATCCTTAGAAGGTTCCTGAAGTCCGAGCAACCTGAGAATGCAATTAAGATATGGACTGAGATGAAGAAATATGAAGTAATGTTTGAGTCTATACATTACAGAGAAATGGTAGAAGGGTTGGTAACATGTGGTTTGTTGGACAAGGCTAGAGAATTTTTCGCCGAAATGACATCTATAGGTTACCTAGGAGATCCAAAGCTTCACTCTCTTCTTAAGGTAACTAGGCAGCAATCAATACAAACAAAGAGAGAAAATAGGAAAGGCAATCAAATGAGAAGGAAAATGAAGAGGCCACCAAAAAGGAAAGAAGGTCGCTTTTGAAGTCTGTGTAGTAATTTTGATTGGAAAAACAAAAGCCTAGATAGATTATTGTGTCGTCTTTTTACTGATGTTCTTCAGATACACCAATTAGTGTACTCATATATCTTCTTTGTTACCAAATTTGATTTAATTATTTATTTTTATTTTTTTAATTTTGTTTTCTTAAAATATAAAAACAAAAAAATTGATTTTTATTTTTTTTGTTTTAAAAATTAGTTTCTAATACCATAATTTCTGTGTGAACAATTTTTTCTAATCATTATATTACTTGTTATGATACACATACTTGCACATATGTTGAACACAATTTGTAGCTGATCACTCGCAAGTGGACTACTTTTGGTCAATGGCATGCGTTAGAATACACTTTTGTTTCAAATAATCAATCTCTCATTCTTGATCTTCGATCACAATTTTAGACTCTTTGTAAAGATGGCTTAGGAATTCATCAATATATCTCTAATGTTAAAACAATTTT
Source organism: Hippophae tibetana (assembly GCA_037013495.1). NCBI lineage: Eukaryota > Viridiplantae > Streptophyta > Magnoliopsida > Rosales > Elaeagnaceae > Hippophae > Hippophae tibetana. The sequence goes on from CM072810.1 coordinate 290,782, forward strand.
TAATCATTTGGTTGACACTAGTGAACCTATCATTCATAGAGATAATGTAATTTATGCAATATCTGGTTAAGACACTAATTCCTCTTATAGTCCTTTCATAACTTCTATTAATATGATAACTATTAAGTCTTCTTTTGGTGCATTTCATAATTACCTTGACTTATGAACGAATGTTAAATCAACAACTTGGCATTGATAAGGAGTTGTATCATGCAAATGTTGTTTCTGTCCATAAATCTAGTTTTACCAATAAATCTCGCAACAATCAGTCTCGATTTGAGCCTTGGACAGTTCATCAATTTTTCAAATGATTGAGCTCTCAATCCAGTTTTGGAATATCACAATCTTCTTTTTCTCATTTTGGTTCATCAATATCCTCCTCTTCTATGCCTTATAATTCTCAAAACAAGAAACTTTTTGGTGAATGATACTTGTGTCAAATTTGTGATAAAACTAGCCATACAACATCTAGGTACTTTGTCTTGTGTGATTTGCTCAACAAGACTTGTAAAAATGAAGTTTTTGCTTCTTCCTCTTCTACTTTTGTTGCTTAATGTACTCCTTTTGATACTTTTGATAATGCTTGGTTACTCGATATTAGAACCAACCATCACTTGACTGTATAGTCTACAAATGTTCCCAATCTTAACCATTCTCTGGCACTGATGATGTTGTTCTAGGTAATGGTCATCACTGGTATTGGAATTGGTATTTTTCTCCTGATAACAAATGTTTTCTTGATATGAAACAAATCGTGCACACTCCACAAGTCACACGTAATCTTTTGTCTATCCAAAAGTTGTATACTAGCACTATTTTTTTGTTGATTTATTCTATGTTAAGGAAACTACTTTGAGGAAGATACTTTTTCTAGTATGCAATAAAAGAGGAGTTTACAAGCTTTCTAATGCTATAAGTGGTGCTTCTTCTACTTCAAACTTTGGAGTATCTACTTTCATAATAATTATGCCTCACTAACACTCCCGCTTAGGTCATCCATCATTTCAAGTTGTTAAAGATGTTTTTAAATGCTCTTTACCTATTGTTAAGTCTTTGTATTCCTAGTCAAACCAAAAAATCTCATTGTCTACCTTTTACCCATCAACATGGGAAAAGTGTTAAAGCTTTTGATTTTTTGTTTCTGGATTTAAGAATAACTCTTATTCTTCCTTTTCATGGGAATTTTTATTTTCATTCTATTGTAGATGATAAAACTTTACTATTGGATTTTTTGTCTAAAATATAAAGATGAAACTCTTTCTATTTTTAAGAAATTTTTGCTTATGGTTCAAGCATAATTTTCTGTACATATTAAGAGCATAAAAACTGGCAATGGTGGTGAGTCTATTGCCTTCTCTACATTGGTTAAACAATATAGCATCATACATAGATTTTCTTCTCCTCACACTTCTCAGCAAAATGGTGCTATTGAGTGTAGCCATCATTGAATAGTTGATAGAGGCTTGGCCTTATTGCATCAATCTTCTATGCCTTCCTTTTGGTCTTTTTCCATGTGTATTTCTATCTATCTCATTAATAGGCTTCCTACCACATCTCTTAATGACATTTCTCCCTATGAAATCTTGTTTAAAAAGTTTCCTTTTTATGATACACTTTGTGTCTTTGGCACACAATGCTTCCTTGTTTGTGTGCATATTATCAAAATAAATTACAAGGTCCTTAATTGGAATGTGTATTTGTAGGATATGCTACCAATCATAGGAGCTATTTGTGTCTTCATTTTTCCATTTCCAAGGTTTGCATTAGTTGATATGTCATTTTCAATGAGCACGTGTTTTCCTTTTTCTCCAATGTCTTTATCCTTTACTTCTTCTTTTGATCTTTCTACTCTTCTTGTTTCTTGTTCCATTCTTTTTGGCACTTCTACACACCACCTCACCACACCTCTTGCCATACCCTTTGGTGAGGTCCATGGTAAGGTGGTTGGCAATGTGGTCTGATCCTTGGGTTTTCTTTTATAAATATCCCCTATTAATTTATTTATTTAATTCTAAAAATTCCACCAAAACTTAGCCAAATTTTTTGATCTTTTTGAATTTCATTCTCACTCATTATCTTGATTGTACTTCAATAATAGTGATATGTTTGTGTGAGTATAAAATAATGCGTTAGATTATTTTACAATATTAGTGACAACTTTACTGTAATAGTGGACTGAGCTGAGTTATTTAAATTTTCATATCTTTAGTTATGTGTGATAAGAGATTAGTTGTGAGTACCATTTTGGCTGTGTAATAAGTGGTTGCTTGATTTGATCAAATTGTTAGATGTATGCATACATGGCTTGCCTATATGTCTCTCGTATATGATTTGTGGTTGGTAATGAACTGTGTGTCTCTGAGTATTTATTTAGAGTTCGTGCTCAAGGGTGGTTCTATTATTTGTTCAAATAACACATTACTGATTTGTAGTTCATGATCACACCACATTGGGTGGTGTTGGTTTTATATGAGAGTCAGGTTCGTGTATTGAACCAGGTTGTTGTGGAGGTACCAAGGGAGGGCAACAATAGACAATTCAGACAGATGTCCAAGTGATAGAGGTAATAATGACTTTATTTCTATTAGAATTGTAATTGTTTTATTACTTAATGGATTTTTTGGTGTTGACTAGTTGTCATAAGTAACTTGTGGATGTTATCACATAAATATGATTTTTATGTGGGTTTACCTCGTTATAAGAGGCGTATATTACAACAATAAACTCTAAATAGAAAGATTTTTTGTTATTTATCTATTTTTTGTTTATTTAACAATATCTTTGTACTAAAGTTTTCTGTTTATCTAATATTATATTTTACTACTTCTATTGGTTATTCTATTTAAGTGTTTATTATTCTGTTTTTGCGAGTTAGGAACAAATCCTTAAAGATTCTATATCTTGTTATCCTGATAGTGAATCATATCGCATTCTTGTTTAGATAATAATGAACTTTAGCACCCATCTTGATTATCGGCGAAAAATTATAGTGTAAGATTTAAGGTTTAATAATTCAATTCTTAAATCCAATACCCCATATTTAAAATAATTACTTACCATTTGAACTAAAAAATAACAATAAACTTGGTAATAGTTCTTTTTTTAAGACATATAGCAAGAAATTCCTTTAAAAAAGACACTTACACAAAGAATGTATATAAATTATATATGTTACATTCATTAATCATCATACCTTGTTAAGTAATTATACATCATAAAATGCATCCTCATTTTTGTGTATGTTAAAATACCCAAATATTAAGATACTAACCGAAGAATTAAAAAAACAACTACTTTACTAAAACTATTTGTCTATTATAATATAAAAAAATAACAATTCGTTCTTATAATTATTGTAAAATAAATATTTTAATTATATAATTAGTAATTTGGATCGATTAGGTATTGTAATTTAACGAAAATAGTCAAGTTAGTCAAATTTTCATAACATCGTTGAAATTAAGTATTAAACATAACAAATATGTATTTGTTAACACATGCCTAACTGCAAAGTTTAACCTCATCATTTCAAGATATAACAATTAAAAAACTTCAAAAAATTTCATATGTAACAAAAAAGCTTGGAATATCTCGTTATGCAAAGAAAAAGAAATCAATTTAAAATTTAATTATATCATAGTATTCTTGTGAGCTAAAATGAATAAAATCCATACAATACACATGAAAAAGAAGATAATGTATTTCTTATATGTATTCTTTTGTCTTATTTAAATGAAAAATTATAATTTAAATTTATTTGACTATTTATTAAAAAATAAAGATTAATTAAACCCAACATAAAATTAACATGATTAAATTGTTTATTTTTAAAAATAAATGGGTGAACTATACTCTTAGTACACTAACTTTATAACTTGTAACACTTTGGTCATTTAATAAAAAAAAAATATTTTTTTGTCCACTTACTTTTCATATTTGACACGTTTAGTTCAAACTTAAAAATTAGATTAAGTTGTATTATAATAGTCAAAATTAACGTGTTAAAAAATTATTTTTAAAATTATTTAGGTCATATTTGGTTGAGAGTAATATGAATGGTAATAAAAATGATTCAATGTATTCTTATGATTGATTTGATTGTTAATGTAGAATGAAATATAAAGCATTCAAATAACAACACGGATGTTCGTTTCTCCCATACACTTCAGGAATATGTTGAAATGTTATATTTTTCTCCCACATTTGTATAATTATTTATTATTATTTTCATTTTATTTCATATAAAAAATTATTATTTTTTAATTTTATTTATTTAATTTTAATATTAAATTATTATTTTAATTCATTTACTTAAAAAAATATAGTAATAATATTATTTTTATTAAATTTCATTCTTATTACTATTTCTATTCATATAACGTTTTTTATTCTACGAATCAAACATATTTTTAGTCTACTATTTTTTTTTAAATTTAAAATATTTAATCTATTATTATTAAATTTAGACTAAAATGATTAAATATAAAAATTAAATTGATAAAAAAATTATAATTTTTTTATTAAAATATTAAAAGTGATAAAGTTATTGTATAAAAATTATAATTAACCCATGAGAACTAATTCGGCTCTTAACTCATATAATAAATATTGGATCAGATTACAAGTAGAACTTAAGGTGAGTTTTACAAATATATTGGGATTTATGACAAGGCCCAAATATTGATATGGCTTACCTACAACCACGATAACGGTAAGAGATTTTCCTCCCCTCGTAATATTTTCTTTCTCTTGCCTTTCCTGGATACCTCATATATATCTAACATGCGTTAACAACTTTTCAGGGTCAAAATTTAATATCATTATAAGTTTACTTTCTATGCTTGCATCTTTTTCCTTGTTTTAGTTAATTTAATTTTTTAACTCTGATTTCATCATTTTTAATTTTTCTCTCTAATCTCTTAAATGTCATCATTTGGACTCAAATTGTGTATTTTAACGTGAAAGAAATTTTTTGTAATTAAAATTATTTAGTTTAATTGTATGGTATAATCTTCTTTTGATAATTTAATCTCCTCAGAAAAAATAAATAAATGTTAATTTTTTCTTACAACATAAATGAACATATATTTTTAATGTTGTAATAAAATGAATATATAATTTTTTATTAAGTGATTAAAAGTAAAACTAGTTGAATAACTACTATAAGAAATTATTTATTGAGATTTTGTAATCAAAATTTCAATTTTGGGAATAGAGAAAAATATCCTATAAAGAATCAAAATTAAATTTTTGGAGGGTCAAAAATTTCAGCAAACAAAATGTTTGCTTTCAAATGCTATTATTGTAAATATTTTTATGAAAAAGTTATCATTTTGAGATTAATTAAGTCAACCACTTTTATTCTCTCTATTACATATTATTTTGATCAAACCCTTTTATTTCATTTAGCTTGTTTTATTTTTAAAAAGAAATCATATTAGTTTTTTTTCTTATAGATTAAACAATACTTAGTTTTAATGTTCTTGACTTATACTCATATATGTTAAATCATTACTCGAAAAACAGATGGTAAGTATTCTTGCTGATTTGTATGCTATTTTATATGAACTATGTTTTGTTCTTTAGATGTTTTAAAGGGTGAGTCTAAGAGTTGAGTTTCTTTGTAATTTGTCTCTCTATTTTTTTTGTTTTAAATCATAATTAAATTCAAATAATATCATATACAATTTAATCTAAAATATTTTTACTTTTACTTTTTATATATATTACATAAAGATTGGAGACATTTTACTTAGAAAGCTATATATATTGTCTGTATTGAATGCATACATTTTGATTAGGTACCTATATAAGCGGTTATTCAAAATGTTAGATTGTGGTTACAAATCATAGTATAGTCATAATATATTGGCGGATAGAAGGAGAAATTTATACGATGTGAATTAATTTTCTTGTCACAAATTAACTGCTTAATTTTTATTTTTATTTTCAATGTTTTCCATCAATTAGATGAATGAATTTAACTAATTGTATGCTATTATATATCTCGAATCATCAAGGTGTATGACTCTTGATGGTTCATTAGAATAATTTTCAAACGACATGAAAGGAAATTTATGAAACTTGTCTAATTGACAAGTTGAGTAAGGAGAAATGATTGTTTTATTATCACGTGAAGATATGTTACACAATGATAGTGTTTTCTTTACTATATGTAAAGAAACTTGTGCTAGACATTAATGCCATAAAACTAAACTATATGTAAAAATGGTAAACAACATAGTTATATATGAATTACAAGTAGAGGAAACTAATGAAAGAGCCTTGCCACAAAGCTCTAGTTTGAATACATTTATGTAACCTGGCTTGGAGTAACTCCTTGTGAGTCTCCTTATCCTTCACAAAATGAGGGAGAGTATGAAATTCAAAGTAAACATAGTTATCTTTGTAGAATTGTGATACATTCAATAGATTTTTTGATATGGAAGGAACATGTAAAATATTTTGAAGAAGCAAATGACGTTTAGAAGAATTATGTGAAAATAAGGAAGAATTACCAAAAGAAGAAATAGAGACACTTTTATCATTTCCTACAATCAACTATTCAACACCTGTATAAAGTTATGCAAATGCAAAATTGGCTCCAAAATCAGGATACCAAAAAGGCTAAGTTGATGCTTTAGGTTCACCAAGCATTGTTGGCAACATCATTTATGACACAGGATTGTATGGAACCCAAGGTGTTTGTAAGGACTCATTAGAAGCCATAAAGGTATTCATAGGAAATTGTGGTGCTGAATTTTGTTATTGTGAAGGACCTAAATTGGTTTAATTGTTGAAATTAGGTAAAGATGAATAAATGTTTGATGTTCGAATTGATTGATTAAGAGAATTATATCTTGGCTGATTTTGATAAGGATTAGTTTTATTGTTGTGTGTTTGGAGACTAACCATTATTATTTTGAGGTAATGAATTAGGTTGGTTATTGGAAGGTTGATAATTACGATCAAATTGATACCAACATCTTAAGATATGACATACATTTTCATATAATTGGAATATGTGTCTATTACTAGTAGGATTTTATCCTCTAACACTGTTGTTTGAACCTCTTCCTCCATTAGGTTGAAAGAAATTATTGAAAGGAAACATGAATGAAAAACCTGGTGGTAAGGATAACTGCTAACATTCATCATTTGTTTATTTGCATTTATGTTAGATCCGGAATCAAACATCTTATATGCATTAAGATTAGAGTTTACAGGTTGTGTTTTAGCAGATTGTGCTATGTTTACAACTGGTAACATTATATCTATACACTCAATTCCGTATGCAATCCAATTTTCGTGGTCTAACAACAAAGCTGCAATAACAACCATTGATATTGATTGTATTTATAAATATCTAGAAAATAGGTCATTTATAGTCTCTATCGAGTCCAACATTAAGGTATAACACTTTATCTTGTTTAGTAAGTGCATAGCCAGTTGACTTGAGTTAATCAACCAATTTCTTTAACTTGAGAATATAATTGTTAACACTCAAACTTCCTTTCTTCAACTCGGTAAGTTCTTGCTTTAATTGAATAATTTTGAATTTAGAATTAGAAAGAAAAAATTGATCTAAGTCAATCTAAGCTTGCTTTACAGTATTGAAACCATAAATGTACCTAAGAACTTGTTAATTGATCCATATCGTAAGTCATCTTCCTATCATTTGATCTTGCTTAAACAAGAACTTGTAATCTGAATTTACTTTATTTAAACCAAGCACTTTAGATGGTGGATCTTTGGTGAGATAGTCTTTTAAATAAAAAATGTAAAGAATACTCAAGATCTGCTATTTTCATATTATGAAATTAGAGTTATCAAGTTTCATCGCTATAAGTTGGTTTTGAAAATCGATAAAATTACGATTTACAAGATTTGTAGATTGATTTTTTTCTTCTAATACTATTAATTCACTAACATCATCCATGCTTTTAGAAGTTTCATAACTTCTAAGCTTTAATACCATCAAAAGAAATACAAGATTCTTCAAGAACTTGAAAAATAAGGAAGAACAAAAGAAGAAGATGAGCAACTGAGCTGAAGGAAAAGAGAGAAAGAAGGAATAACAATTGTAATCTATAATTCATTCATTGATGTTTGTATTATAAACTATTGTAATGTATTTATACTATTTTTAACAATTCAAAACTAAACTTTCATATGAACATATGGGTTGGCTAATTGTCATTGCAAATTCATAACAAATTTGAAATGATAATGCACATGACACTTAAACATAATACCTAGCAGGCATAGCTAAATTTTAAACTACAATCTTCTACAAACAACTTCATAATATTGAATTATTATTTAAGCATTCCACTATAAGCTTTACACTAGTATTGAGCTTCTTTATAAGCCTTACTAGTCTTGCCGAATTGTGGGTTGCACTATGGCTACATTTGCTACAACATTGTTAATGTTACGAGAACTTTCATTACTTCTATCTTCCTGTTTTTCAACCTATCTCAAATTGCCTTGGTATGGATACAAAATTAGTTGTCACAACAGCAACACTAAGGACATTAATTGATGCATTCTTTCTTCTTCGAATGGCTCTTCAAAATTAGATTGTGATTTGGATATTCCTTCAGAAATCACATGCTTCAAATGTACTTGCTATGAAACAAGCCTTGTTTTTATATAGTCTATTTTAAACTTATTCCAAGATTTGTTCATTTGATACCTTTAACTTCATTGCTTAAAAAGATTGCTAGTTCTTTTGCTAAGAGTGCTTAGGCTAGTGCATCCTATTATTTGATTTGATTTTTTTTCACTATTCAAGTAACCATCATTTTACTTTCAATGCTAAACAAATTATAACATATTTTTTTTAGTTTAAGTAAAAACTAACACAAAATTATGTAGATGATATACATGCTATATCTGGGTTATGTACAAGTTTCACACGATCGCTACTATAATTTGAGACATTTTTGGCATAAATGCTAAAAAATCATATTTTAGGACCCTAGAATGTGTAGATGAAAAAATTAATGTATATCATTCAATTTATGTTAAATTGTTAAATGCAAAAAAATAAAATTAGTTTTAAAGAATATAGTACACTAATTAGGATTGTGTATCTATCAACATAAAATTTGATATATTACTAGAGCTATTTGGCATCTACTTGTAGTAGAATATCATGTCACGTGTTGGAGGGAAGCGTATACCAATAGTGGAAAATGCAAGAGAAAATACTTGTATTATAGTAATTCAAATATTGATGATTATGATAATTGACAAGAAATATGTGAGAATATCTGAATGATAATTGCTTAGTTGATAACGAAGATTATTCACCATTCAATTATGGAATCTACACATTGGAAATATCTTTTAAAATTGTCGAAACCAAGAAGCTTTTTTCTAAATTTTGTTTTTGTTTATGGTGGGGATTGTAAAACTTGAGGTATATTACTTTTCTCTATACTATCTTCTAAACTTGTGGAATCTAACAAGTGTTTTATATAAGACCCTAATGGTGGTTAGGATCGAGTAAAAATTAGATGAAAATTACAAATTTTTGCATAAAGTTATGTTTAGGTAAAATTGTACATTAGTGATTTAAGATTGTATATTGTTCATGTACAAGTTGTAAGTGAATTATATGGTTTGTACCCAATTTTGTAATATTTCAACACAACCTTTAAATATGTGCAATTTGGGGTTGTTTAAGTTTTGTTTTTGCTTAGGATAGGGATTGTATAAAGTACTTTCCGGTTTGTTAATTTGTATGTTATGTTTGGTTGAATTTAATAACTTATATCTTTTCAAGTGTTAGTGTTTATTTTTATGAGATTTTAAAATTTTGTTGGTGTTTCACTTTTTGTCGTACTCTTGTTCAGGGGACTCAAAACTAGTACATATCCCTTAGAGATTCCATTTTCCATAGGAATTAGTGTTGTTAGTCTCATACTTTTTTGCACTTTTGAGAGAAAATATTCAAGTAAGTGCACAATATCTAAGTGATGAACAACTTACCATAACAACATTAAGTTGTCTTGTGATATGAGTACTAATTGTGGATTAGAATCTACAATGCAATAGACATATCTTTAATCCCTAACACTTCGAGTCAAAGAAATGGGGATTAAAAAGCACGATTTTGAGCAATGGATGCATTATCATTTGCTTCCACGAGAACTTAGGGAAAGAGTTTGACATTACAATCAATACAAATGGCTTGAGACTCGAGGTGTTAATGAGGAAAACATAGCTCAAAGTCTACCAAAAGATCTTTAAAAAGACATTAAACGACATCTTTGTCTCAATTTGGTTATAAGGGTGAGTTTACATTTGCATATGAGCTCTTTTTTTCCTTATCATGTTTCCCGTTATGTTGTCTACATGTTTAGGTTCCTCTTTTTGCCAATATGGATAAACAATTTCTTAATGCCATTTTTGAGCATATAAAGCTGACTTTATACACACAAATTACTTATATAGTGAGAGAAGGGGACTCTATTGATGAAATGCTCTTTATTATTCGTGGTCGCTTAGAAAGTGTCACTGCATATGGTGGTAGAAGTGGGTTTTTCAACATAGGTTTACTAAAAGAAGGTGATATTTGTGGTAAGGAACTTCTAACATGGACATTGGACCCTAAAGTTGCTACTAACTTACCATCATCTACAAGAACAATACAAGCTTTAACTAAGGTGGAGGTTTTTGCTTTACACAGAGAAATTAAAAGTTTGTACCGAGTCAATTTAAAGGGCTACCTTCTAGGCAAGTTCAACACACTTTTCGATTTCTCACAACAATGGAGAGCTTGGGTTGCATGGCTACAACATTAAAGGCGACAAAAATGATAGAAAAGAGGCGTAAGGAAGAGGAAGAAGAGTTTAACCATATTAAAGGATATGATGACGATGAAAAAGCTCTAGTTACTCGAAGTAACAGTACCTCTAGCTTTTGTGCTACTATTTTCACATCACGTTTTGTAGCAAATTCTCTTCGAGGTCACAAGAACGCCAAACAAGTGGACTGGGAGGAGGACTAGTGAATCTGTAGAAGCTGCCAGAACCTCGCGTCTCCTCTCATGGTGATATCTGATTAAATATGGACATGGTTGGAATCAAAGATGAAATGAAGCCTTAAAATTACAGGTGTTTTGGGTTTGATAAAATATTGGCCCAAAAGAGCAAGTTTTGCTATGTACACGCTTATGTACAGACTGTACGCAAACTGTATGCGATTTTGGGAGTTTTATGCCAAATATCCAAAAATGCACTATTTAGGGCCCGAACACAACAGATTATGTGTTTGTTTTGCTGTATAAAATGTGGATTATGACATTATAGAATTATATAGATGCAATAACGTGCAAAGTAATTGATCTAATGATATAGTAATCATGGCACTTTATATTTATTACTTTAATTAGTTACATTCTTCTCTTCTAAATTCTGTGAAGAAAACAAAGAGGAGTGATTCAAATGTAATCATTTTCTTTAGTTTTCACTTTAGAATATGAAAATCTCACTGGGATGTAAATTCTTCCTTGTTTTTTTGTGCTTCTCTACAGCTGAGATAACCATAGAATTTAAATTTCTGGTACTATGTAAAATTTAGAAAAGAAAAAGAGAAGAGTTCTCTTCCTTGATTTCTAAGCAATATCAGCTTAGAAGATGTTGTCGAACAGTTGGAGAACTTGGATTCATGCCTTTCAATGCTGAGATTATACTTGTACTACTCCTGTTGTAGGCAATCCCTCTCTTCTTCCTTGTGGGTCCCACTCGTTATGTGAGAGGAGGAGTACCAGGAGTATCTGTTGATGGTGCTCAACTACGCCATTCAGAAGATACTTCTAAGTCAACATCTTCTTCCCACCAAGTAGCCGCCTGCAACCCCAAAGATCTGAACTAATTAATGGATTCTCATGTATCGTTTTTTTCTTTAAAAAAAAATCTTTTTTTCTTAAGTTAACTAGAAGCAACAATTTTAAGTGAAGAAAAATAAAACCTTGTAACCTCTGCGTAGAAATTCTAGAGAGCTTCCTACTTCTTCTTGCAAGCCTAGAACTCTCAACAGTTCTTCTTTTGTCTACAAAACATGCTAAAATAATAAACACCAAGTACAAAAAATAACTGTGTTTTCAACATAAAGCAAATGCAGATTTGAAAGCTTAAAAGTAATAATACTTCGCCCAGTGTGAAACGTGTTGGACTCTCTGCTACGCAAGCATATGAACCATCTGATTGTTTAAGCATCACTTGCCATGGCCCTGCATAAGTTTGCAGAATGATTAGGGAACACACAGTAGCATATGAGGCAGTTTGTAAAGAAAAAGAAAAAAAAAAGTAGGATCTTTCTGAAAATAGAGAAGTTTAAAGCAATGTATAAAGCCAACTCCCTATTTGGCATATTATTTTTTCATTAGTTTGAGTGCTTGAAAATGAGGCCACCTCCCTTCTTGATCTGTACCTTCTGCTATATGTTTCATTATTAATGGAAGTAGTTTTTTTCTTGCAAAGAAAAAAAAAGTATATATGGAGTCTTCCCCACTTAATTTCCTCCCTTCTCTCAGGTTTCTTTCTTTATCTTCCCAATTACTTTTCTTATCTTACTGATCTATAAAATAAAACATACCAGCAGCGTTCTAATACGATGGTAAAGGCAACCAAAATTCTTGAACTCAAAACCTTGAGGGTATACTTCATACAATGGATGTAAACCATTTTTGAGAAAAGCTAACGATAAAACCTAAAGATCATATGTATGCATAGATTTTTCCAACGAGATCTCAAAGCATTAATGTCATGTTCTAAGGAATTCCTAATTCAATAATCTCCTAATTAACACTATGATAACCTTCCTAATTTTTACCGAACTATATAAGGAAAAACATATCAACCAATCCTAATATTTCTCCTAATCAAATATATATGAAAAAATTGTTTTCCTTCTAATTTCATGATATTTCATCACTCCCTTTTAAATTGGATCATAAATATTTATTATATCCAATTTGCAAATAAGATCATCAAACAATTGTTAGTGAATTCTTTTGGTGAAGATATCAACAGTTTGTTTGTTCATTCGTTGAGACATAAGTCAAGAAAATTATTTCATCTTCAACCTTTTCTTTGATAAAGTGTCTATCAACTTCCACATGTTATATTTTGTTTTGTCATGCTGAATTGAATTAAGGGTTCTGATTGTTGCCTTGTTGTCATAGTATAGTTTGATTGGAGATGATGTTGGAATTTGAAGTTCCGTTAAGAGTTTCTTTAACCATAGTGCATCATAGATTCTTGTACAACTGCTCTAAACTCTACTTTGGCACTACTCATAGCTACTATATTTTGTTTTTTTTTACTTTTCTATGTTACTAAGTTTCCAAAAACAAAAGTACAATACTCAATAGTGAATCGTTTGTCGTCAACCAGTCCAATCTGCATCAATGTAGACTTATAAGTTTCTCTCTTCATTTTTTTTAAGAATAATTCTCTAATATACCACTTCTACGAATAGCTCTTAATGCCGCATCTTTTCCAAGACCCGGGCCTTTTATCATGACTTCTGCTTGTTGCATACCTTGATCTACTACTGCCTGAATAGCATTTCCTACTGCGGTTTGGGCGGCAAATGGTGTCCCTCTTCTTGTACCCTTGAATTCGCAAGTACCGGCGGAGGACCAAGAAATTACCCGACCACGGACATCTGTAACAATTACAATATTATTGTTGAAACTTGCTTGAACATGAATAATTCCTTTTGGTATTCTACGTGCATTTTTACGTGAACCAATACGTCTATTCTTTCATGAACCGGTTCTTGGTGTGGGTTTTGCCATATTTTAGCATCTCGTAAATATAAGTTAAAGAGATATGGATATATCCATTTCATGTTAAAACAGATCCTTTCTTTTTTATTTATTTGTACGTTTGGTCCTTTAGATTTATGGAGACTCTTTTCGAAAGATTATCCTTGTCTTTGTTTATGTTTCGGATTGGAACAAATTATTATAATTCGTCCCCGCCTCCGGATCAATCGACATTTTTCACAAATTTTACAAACAGAGGCTCTTATTTTCATATTTGTCATTCCTTAACTTAATTATGAATGGAAGAAACTAAGTTTCTTGAAACTTTGAATTTATCTCCCTGAAATGTATGTTGAATCCTTCCGGAAACAGAACTTAGAATCATATTTGGACTATTCAAACGAATCCAGTATACACCATTTGGAAGTAATTCAGTAATTAAACCTTCGTGAATCCACTTAAGTTCTTTCATTTTGGGTAAAATCCCTTGAAGTATCAACGAATATGGCAGGGGTTATATTAGAAAATAAATCTGTCTTTTATCTTTTTTTCACCAATATGAAAGTTTTTCTTTCCCATAGAATTGGATATCAGAAGGATTACCATATATAACACAAAATTTCTCCACCGATTCGTTGTAGTTGAGCCTCCCGGTCTGTCATTATACCCCGAGAAGTAGAAAGAATTACAATCCCCATTCTGCCCAAAATTCTAGGAATTCGTTGATAGTTCGAATAGATTCGTATCAGACAACCCTTTGAGATATCTAAGAATTTTATAAACAACTTCAAAGTGGGCTTCCTTCAGAGAATGCATGTGTTGACTCAACTAAACTGGTTACAACAATTATGACAGATCTAGTATGAGATAAGTATATCAGTTTTCTTACAAGTCTTTGATATCTTTTTCTGTCCACCGCTTTACCTAAGTATTCATATTTATTTTCAACCTCAATTAGAGTGTCATTTGGTTTGCAACCGAACATGTCAGTTTCAATGAGAAGATCATGGACATAATTACACTGATTCCCTTTTTTATCTTATAACTTCCATTCCTAATAAATGTCGCATTTGTCCTAAGTCTTTTACTAAAAACTCAATAGCCAAGTTTTTCTTCAATCTTTCACTTCATTCTAAGTTATCACCAGTCAAGATTTTATCATCAACATATACTATAAGAATTGTTTTTTTCCCATCTCCATTTTGTTTGAAAAAACATGGTATAATCTCATTGTCCTTGCTGGTATCCATGCTTCCTCGTTACTATGGCAAACCTATCAAACCATGTTCTACGTAATTGTTTAAGGTCATATAATGATTTTTTCAACTTGCACACTATATTTGTTCCTTCCTTATCGAACCCAGGTGACATGGTCATAAATAATTCTTCTTCTAATATTCTATTGAGAAAAAGCATTTTTATGTCAAATTGTTGAAGTTGCCAGTAGAGATTGGCTGCTAATGACAGAAGCACTCTTACAGTATTTAGTTTTACCACAGGTGCAAATGTTTCTGTATAATCAATTCCATAGGTTTGTGTGAACCCTTTTGTAATCAGATGGGCTTTGCACCATTCTATTATCCCACAGTTTTGTATTATATTGTAAATACCCATTTGCAACCAACTAGTACTTTTCCTTCTAGCAATTATGTTACATCACAAGTTTCATTTTTTTCAAGTGTTCTTATTTCTTCCATAACTACCTCTCTCCATTCTGAATCTTTAAAGCTTCATGGCTTTTGTTGGAATTTCTGTCATATCAAGACTAAAAGTAAAAGCATGGAAATCAATAGGCAAAGTTTTGTATGAAACAAATCAAGATATAGGATGAAATGTACAAGATCAAGTTTGTTTCTTTAAAGCAATAGGCAAATCAAAATTACCAATGTTTGAGGTTGGAATAGACTCTGGAGTTTTTGGATCTATCATCAGTTCTGACGTTCTTAGTGCACCAAGTGTAAAGGTATCTTTATTTTTTAATTTTGACCTTCATGAGTAAATATAATCACAGATTTTTCAATATCTTTTTTATGTTTAAGTTTCCTTTTGTTAATGGCAGAACAAATTGAGAAGGGGTAGTAGGTTCCTAATTCAAACTATTTTGTTTTGGCTCTAATTCAAGAGAATTTAGATTATTTGGTTTATCAAAGCACTCGTAGAGGCCTAAATTGAAATCTAAGTGTTGACTAACAGGACAATCTTCACTCAAACTTTCCCCTTAAAGATGTGTCTTTTGGTAGTAGGGAGTATTTTTGAATAGCACTTGTATCCTTCCTGAGTGGGTGAGTATCCAATGAAAACACATTTACTAGCTCATGGATCTAATATGGATCTATTAAGGAAGTGAATGTGAGCAAAGACAGTACATCCAAATACTCTAAGGGAAAAACCATAGTGATAGTGTGATACTGGAAAAAACACCTTGAATTTTTGAAGTCAGGTGTTAAAAGAGAGAATGCGACTAGGCACTCGATTAATAAGATAAGTGGCACTTAAAATGTCATCTCTCCAATAATTTTTAGGCATGTTTTTAGTAAACATTAAAGCTTGAGTTACTTTAAGGAGGTGTCGATTTTTTTGTTTAATAACCCCATTTTGTTGAGGAGTGTGAACACAAGAACTTTGATGAATTATCCCATGGTTTTTGAGATAGTCTCCTAAGTTATAATTGAAGTATTCAATGTCATTATCTGTTCTAAGGATTTGAATTTGTATCTGATAATGGGTTTGGATCATAAGGTGAAAGGCAATGAACACATCACAAACCTCTGTTTTGTCTTTCAATAAGTAAACACAACATACTCTAATGTGATTATCAATAAAGATAACAAACCATTTAGAGTTGGTATGATTTAGAAAACGAGATGCTCCCCAAACGTCACTGTGAATGAAAAAAAAAAGTTGAGATGGTTTATATTGGGTATTAGAAAATGCACTATGATGTTTTGCCAATTCACAACTTTTATATTGGTAATTGATAGTTTTATTTGAAAACATAGATGAAAATAAATGTTTCAAATATTGAAAATTAGAGTGTCCCAGTCTATAATACCATAACATAATTTCATTATTCATGGAAACGGATACATAGTCACATATTGCATTTTGAGAATTTTCACTTATATTGGCCTTATTAAAGTAATACAATCTTTCACATTCTTTAGCATTGCCAATCATCGTCTCTGATGAGAGGTCTTGAAAAACACAACGAGATGGAAAGAACTTAGTTGAACAATTTGAATATTTTGTTATCTAGCTAATGGATATTAAATTAGATGATAGATTTGAAACATGGAAAAAACAAATTTGACTGTTAGAAATTTGAAAATTTGGATACTTCCTTTACCTGAGAGGGTTAAGAGAGATTCATCTACAAGTCTAAAATTAAAATTACCAGTACATGGTGAGTAAGATATAAATAAGTGATGAGCGTTAGTCATATGATCAGATGCACGAGTCAATACTCCAAAAAAAATTAGATCGTGAAGTGGTAACTAGGACATTTAAGAAATTGCGTTTATAGGCAAAGAAAGCTGAGGAAAATTGATCAAAATTTTGCATGTTAGAAAAATGTTTGTACAATTGATCCAATTGTTTTGGATTAAATGCTCCCCCCAAAGCTTGAATTATACTAAGGTGGTTGATCAGTTGAAACTTGATAACTTCGAGGCTTATACTGCCATGGTTTTCAATGTGTTGGTTTACCATGAATTTCCCAACAAGTATCTTTTGTGTGGCCAATTTTATGACAATAGTCAAAAAATTCTTTTCCATTGTGGAGTTGGGCCATTTCCTGCTCGGTTTCCATTGGACTCGTGCGTAAAATTAACTGAGGGCATATATTCTAAGTGAAGGTCCATACTCTAATTGAAACTTGGGTCATGCACATTCTACATTGTATTGAACCCAAGCCCATTTCCACCATTGAACCTAGGCTAATTCCCACTATTGAATCTAGGCCCATTTACACTCAATCAACTAGGCCCATTTTCATTAGACCAACCAGGATTATTGGTTTCCTTATGATTGCGCAATCCACTCGAACTAACTCATTTGGGTTTTAGATTACTCGTGACTAAGGCAAAGGACAAGACCTCTCGCAATCCACCACCAGAGGGAAGGTAGCCTACTGTGTCGTGATTGACATCATTCAGCATCACTCTCGAGTGATTTTCTTCTCTTTTTACTTCGGCAAAGGCTTCCTAAACATTGGTAGTGGTTTCCATCCTAGAATCCTTCCTATCACCCCATTGAGATTGCAACTGAGACCAATGAGTAACTCGAACAACCGTTCTTTTTCCATTTTTTTCCTTTACCAAGTAGTATCACTAACTCACTCCCAATCTTCTTCTGATCTCAAATTGAGTTCTTGCCAAATATCAAGTCGAATAATTCATAACTTGGTTACAAGAAAACCTTGCTTTGATACCATAAGGAATTTGTGAGTTGTGAAATATATTTCTTTATATTGTATTGTGCTAATTACAATAGCCAACGTTACAATTAATAGGATAAATTAGGACTAGAAAAAGGAAAGATTTAGAAAAGATTATAATCTCCTAATTAACACTATGATAACCTTGATAACCTTCCTAACTCTGACTGAATTAAATAAGAAAAAATATATCAATCAATCCTAATATTGCTCCTAATCAAATATACAATGAAGAAACAATCATTTTCCTTTTAATTTCATGATATTTCAACATGTTCATTTTAAACAATACTATGAGAGAAATAAATCTAAAAGAAAGATGTGGAAATAAAACTAGAAGTAGAATAAAAATAACTAATGCTGCAGATATTCCAAAAGAAATATGTCAGGTACCAGGGTATTGGCGAAACAGCGCTCCATTGTAGTTCACAATATATGGTGCTACTGCTACTGTCTTACAAGTTACAAACAACAGTTACCAAGAAACTCAAGCGAAACTTAAAAAAATAACTAAAAATAAATGTGTACCTTTGAGTACTCTCGAATTCGAATATAGAACACTGGAATGAACTGAGAGAGAAATCGATAATGCAAGTCTTTGGGTGGAAAACCAAGCAGGCCCAAGTCAGCACTGAAAATATTGGCTAATAACTGAAATCAAGAGTATGTATATGAAAGAACAGAATTAATTATTGTAGAGGTCGTGAAAGGAGTAAAGATTACCGCAATGTCTCAAGTTCAAGATTAAATAGAAGTGTTGGGGTTGATGCAGCAAATTTTTCCTGTAGATATTGATAAATTCAGATATGGAAAACAAGCTCTAGCACCATGGAATAACAACATTGTTAGCCCAAGTAATTATTCTAGTGTTTTCTCACGATCAAGAATGTTGTCGTAAACTTCAAGAAATGATTTCAGTTTGTTAAAGACAATGGTGTTGAAATCTCTAGAATTAGATGTAAAGATTGTTCCCTTATTTTGTTCTTGATGATTATTAGGAAAATTGTAAATTGATTGATATTTTCCTCAATTAGTTTAGTCACAAATCAGGAAAAATATTACACATAATTAAGAGATTTATTTCTTTTTCCTAATCATAGTTTTAGTAAAATTCAATTTAATATATACATAAATACATTTTCACGAATACAAAAACCAAGCTATGAATTATTCGACTTTGAATCAAGTCAGAAACAGTATCAGAGAACACCTATCCAGAAACAGAGTGATCCACGATGAATTTGTAAACTAAATAAACGAGAAATACGATTTTTATTTCTTATATTAAACAATACATTTGAGCTCCTTTTTTATAAAGATAATAAAGAGAAAATAAATAAAATCTAATTATATCCTACTAATCAGGAAGAGATATACACTAAATAATATACACAGATTAAACAGATATATACTAAAAATATGCAGAATTTAAACGTAAATAATATCCCAACAGTTTCGGGATTTCTACAAAATTCTAGTGGATTGAATAGTTCTCCTTTTCAATTTACTATTGAAAAACTGAATGGTAAATATTACAGACAGAATAAAGCCAGAAGATATCAGATTTCAATTCATCAATAATCCTATATAAGAACTCAAGCTTTGTGAGAAAATTAAATTCAAAACAACTGGATCAATTATATTAAATATTCTCAAGTATGCAAAATTTGGGTAGGTCATCCTCAAATATTTCCTCACCTTCCTTAGCCTATAAAGGTAGTTACTTGAATGCCTTAATTATCACCTCAAAATCTAAAATTTATTGGATTATTGATTCTGATACATTTGATCACATGACTAACAACCATCAATTATTCACATTTTACTCGCCATGTGCTTATAATCTTAAAGTTAGAATGGCATATGGATCTCTATCAACCGTTGCAAGAAGAGGGAGTATCCAAATTTCCAAATTTATGACACTCAAATTTATCCTTCATGTCCCAAACTTATCTTGTAATTTGATATCCATTAACCAATTAACAAAAAATTCAAATTGTTTAACTAAGTTCTTTTCATCTCATTGTGCTTTTCAAGACCTATCATCGCATAGAACGATTAACAATGCTAAAGAGTATAAATGATTATATTACTTTCATGATGCCAATATAAGTGAAAATATTAAAATTACAATATGTGATTCTGTATATGGTTCTCTGAATAATGAAATTCTTTTATAGCATTATTGAATGAGACATCCTAATATTCAATATTTGAAACATTTATTTTCATCTATGTTTTCAAATAAAACCATCAATTTTTGGTGTGAAAGTTGAGAACTAACAAAACATCAACGTGTTCCAATCATCATTATAACCCATCCAAGCCTTTTGTCCTAATTCATAATGATGTTTCAAGACCCTTTTGTCTTTCAAACCGTATCCACTCAAAATGGTTTATTATCTTTATTGATGATCACATCAGAATATGTTAAGTATGTTAGGTTTACTTATTGAAAGACAAAACTAAAGTTCATGATGTTTTCATTCCCTTTCACCTTATGATCCAAACCTAATTTCACATACAAATTCAAATTTATAGAACTGATGATGAAACTAAATATTTCAATTATAACTTAAGGAACTATATCCAACAACATGGGATAATTCATTAAAATTCTTGTGTTCACACTCCCCAATAAAATG
The DNA here is from genome assembly GCA_037013495.1 of Hippophae tibetana. Lineage (NCBI taxonomy): Eukaryota > Viridiplantae > Streptophyta > Magnoliopsida > Rosales > Elaeagnaceae > Hippophae > Hippophae tibetana. The sequence continues at coordinate 311,648 of CM072810.1, forward strand.
GAATAACTAAATGAAAAAATAGACATTTCTTTAAAGTAGCATGGGCTTTAATATTTACTACAAACATGCATAAAACTTTCTAAGGAGATGTTTTAACTACTACTTATCTCATTGATCGAATGCCAAATTGGATTCTGTCTTTTAAAACTCCACTTCAAAAATTTCAAGATTTTTTCCAAATTTCACACCTTCAATCTAATCTCTCTCTAAATTTTTGGGTGTACTACTTTTGCTCACATTCACTCCCCTCATAGATCAAAGTTAGATCCTAAATCTACTAAATGTGTTTTCATTGAGTATTTACATATTCAAAGAGAATACAACTGCTATAATAAACCTTCCATAAAAAGGATCGTTGTTAGCCAGGATGTCACTTTCTTTGAAAAAACTCATTATTATTAAAAGTCATGTCTTCGGGGGATGAATTTAAGTGAAGATTATCCTATTGTTCAGAACTTAGACTTAAATTTTCTTCTTTATGAGTGCTTTGAAAACCCAAAAGTCCAAGCCAAGAGAGTTTGAACCATGAGCCAAACCAAAATAGTCCAAATCATGAACCTACTACCCCACCTTCCTATTTTGTTTTGCCAACCAAAAGGAAACTAAAACATAGAAAGAGATACGGATAAACGGGTGATTATTTACTTGCGATGGTTAAAATTAAAAGATAACTTCACACTTGGTGCACCAAGAACGTTAGAATCAATAATAGATTCAAACATTCCAGAGTCTGTTCCAAACACAGGTAATTCTATTTTTTCCATTGTCAAAAATAAATCAAAAATATTGTATGAAAATAACTGAATGATTTGATCTTGTGATTTCTTTCTATTTATAAACTTTACAAAATACAACAAAAATGTCTAAGGATAGTTGTTTATGGATAGCTAAAATGACTATGGATAGCTATCTATGAATAGTTGTGGACAACTAAAAAATGAATATGGACAACTAAGTTGTCCATTGACAGCCCCTCTCAAATTGATACGGGTTGATCAACAAGCATTAATTTGCGACTTAGGAAGCAATGTCGATGACGTATGAGAGCATTGGTGAAGATATCAGCAATTTGTAGTTCAGTGAAAATATGTGGAAGAGTGATAACACGAGCTTTGAAGGCTTCACAGATAGAGTGTCAATCGACTTCAATATGCTTTGTGCGCTCATAATAGACAAGATTGGACGTGATCTGAATAGCACTTGTATTATCAGCATGTAAAGGTGTAGGATTGGTCTCAGAGAAGTCTAATTCAGCAAGCAAACCTCGAAGCCAAATAATTTCGGAACAAGCAAGAAACATTACTCGGTACTCAAATTTTGTAGATGACTTAAAAACTTTGTCTTGCTTTTTACTCTTCCAGGAGATTAATGCATTACCTAAGAACATGCACCAATCAGTGATGGAGCGATGTATACCGGCACAATCAACCCAATCAACATCACTATAAGCAACAAGACGATGAGAATTGCCTGAAGGAAAGAATAATCTACAGGCAGAAGTGCCTTGAACATAGTATATGATCTGACGAACAGCAAGCAAATGAAGATGACGAGGAGTCTGAAGAAATTGGCTGACTTGTTGTACAATAAAATAAATATATGGTCTAGTGATGGTGAGATAGACAAGGCTACCTACCAATTTCCGATATAAGCTGGAATCAACAAGTCACCCTCCTCTTTACGAAGCTTGACATTTAATTCAATAGAAGTATCGACAGAGGTAACTTCCTGCAATTCAGCTGTAGTCACCAAATCACTAGCATACTTTTATTGATTTATTGAAATACCAGAGGGACTACGATGCACCTCAAAACCAAGAAAATATGTAAGAGACCCAAGATCTTTCATATGAAAGGAGTTTGAGAGATGGGTCTTAAGCTGGACAAGTAGAGTAGAATCAGAACCAGTGATCACAATATCATCAACATAAACCAAAAGAACAATAATACCTGTCTGATTTCGAAGAAACAATGAAATGTCATACTTGTTCTGCGTGAAAGAAAATTGTAATAAAGTGGTTTGAAATTTTTCAAACCACGTCCGTGGAGCTTGTTTGAGACCATAAAGAGAGCGATGAAGTTTACACACCTTGAAGGTCGGAGAGGAAAACAACCCCGAAGGTGGCTTCATAGAAATACATTCTTTAAGATCTCTATGAAAAAAAGCATTCTTAACATTCATCTAATGTAATGGCCAATCATAAGAAGCAGCAAGAGCTAAAATCGTTCGAACAGTAGTCACCTTAGTCACAAGAACAAAGGTTTCCTCATAATTAACACCATATTCTTGATTGTTTCCAAGGACAACAAACCGAGTTTTATAACGATCCAAATTCCATCAGAGCGAACCTTGATTGAGTTAACCCATTTGCAACCCAAAGGAACTATAGTGGAAGGACAAGACTCGATGTCCCAAGTGTGATTAGCCTCTAGAACAACAATTTCTTCTTGCATAGCTTGTCACCAATAGTCATTCTTGACAGCATGTGAGTAGCATGTGAGAATATCAAAATTGGACAATGCAATAGTAAAAGCTGAAATAGAATTACCAGAAGAAAAACCATACATATTTGGAGGTACAAACACTCGAGAATAGTGGCGTACCAAAGGCTCTAGAGGTGCAACTAATTGACTCTAGTACATGTTAGGATAGATATCGGGTAAACAAATCCCTTTTGACACACATTATATCCTAAAAATGCACATCTAATAGACTGAGCAAATAATTTATATCGCTCATGGGGTGGTAAATGAACAAAACATGCACAACCAAAGATACAAAGATTATTATAACTAGGTTGCTTAGCAAACAAGCGAAAATAAGGAGACTGTGTGTAGAACTTGGAAAAGTAAACGATTAATCAAGTGAGTAGCAATCTTTAGAGCCGCAACCCAAAACATGGATGAATCAGAAGATTCTAACAAGAGAGTACGTACCATATCAAGAAGATGACGATTTTTGTGTTCGGTTACTCCATTTTGTTCGGGGGTAGTAAGATATGAACGTTGATGGATAATACCTTTAGAAGCCAAGAATGTCTGAAACTCAGTGGACAAATATTCACCACCAGAATCTGTGCATAATGTTTTAATATTTGCAGAAATTTGATTTTTAACATATGCTAAAAACTCGATGAAAGTACAAAAAACCTCAGATTTAGAGCGAAGAAAATAAACCCAAATAAATCTGCTATGATCATCAATGAAGGTCACATAGTATTTAAATCTTTCATGTGAAGTAATTGAGGAAGGTCCTCAAACATCACTATGGATAAGATCAAAATAATGAGATGCTCTACTAGCATGCAAAGGAAATGGTAGAGTTTTTCTTTTATCAAGTTTACAAGAATCACACTCAAGAGGTAAAGAAGAACGCTCTTTATTACTAAGAAAACCCGAGTTCAATATATGAGATAAGATTTGAGAATTGGGATGGCCTAAACGACGATGCCACACTATACTCAAATCAGGAACATTATTACAAGAAAAAGACTTGATAGAAGGAACTGGATAAAGTGCTAGAACGGGTAAAAGTAATGGAAACAAGTGTCCCACTTTAGGTCCCTTCACAATCGACTCCTTTGTTACCTGGTCCTGCACAATACAACCATCACTAGAAAAGTTAACAGCACAATTGTTATCAACTAATTGACCAACAGAAATGAGATTTGTAGAAAGTTGAAGAGTAAGAAACACATCGGTAAATGTAAAAGCATTGCCAACAACATTGATTGGCAAAGAACTATCATTGGCAATTTGAATGGTAGATTGGCCAACATAGAGCTGAACATGAAACAAAGTTGTGGGAGCATTCGTCATGTGACTAGAAGCCCTCGAGTCTACATACCAAAGTGTAGTAGAATTTTTACCTTGAAATCCCATTGCAGATAATGTTGAAATTAACATTTGTTACACCATTTCAAGAGTGCATTAAATTGTTGTAGGAGGTGTAAGATTAGGAGAAGCACTTCAGGAAGACCCATGTGTTATAGAAGTCGCTACTGGAGGAACAATAACAGAAGTCTGAAATGCTTTGGCCTGACGATTCTAGGGGCAAATATGACATTTTTTCTTGCAATAAGAACAATATGTTTTAGGACAATTAGCAACAATATGCCCATATTCTTTACAACAGAAACATTGCATATTTTTAGAAGTCATAGGTGATCCACGCCCTTAGGCAACATAAGTCATAGTTTTCGTCGTGGAAGTGTCATGAGATTGTTTCAGAATAGCTTGAGTACTAATACGTTCTTCGCGAAGTAACTCACCAAAACAAATATCAAGAGAGAGAATCAGAGATCTATTCAATAGAGAAGAACAAACTGATTCATATTCCGGGCGTAGTTTCATAATAAATTGATCGCGCTGGCTAGTCCTGTAAAGATTCTGAATAGTTGAAATAGCAGTAACAGAAACATTTATTGTAACTAAATCAACATATTCATACCAAAGTGTCAAAAATGTCGAGTAATAATCCTGGATGGAAAGACTACCATGTTGAAACATGACAATCGCATGTTCCAACTGAAAGCGAAGCATCATTATCTTGATGATAAACTTTCTTTAAATAATTCCACATGGATTGAACAGAACAATAAGCCAACAAATTGGTGACAATATGTGGTTCCACCATACTAAGAAGCCAAGACATAATTCGACCATCAAGCATAGCCCAAGAAGGAGAAGACACGACTTCCTTAGAGTTGTCAGTGTGTGCCATCAATATGGTTCCAAAGGTCTTTTCCTTTGAGGAAAAGTTCAACCTAAAAAACCTAGGTAGAGTATTTTTTGTCTGTAAACTTAACACACAATGATGCAGTGTCCATTATAAGTAAATGAAACCCGAGATAAAGCAAAAAAAATATTCAAAAAAAATTAAAGAAACTAAGAGAATGACTTTAAACAAAGATTGCCAAAAAACACTAGTTTAGCATAAAACGATATAAAATATCAATGAAGATTTTCTCATAAATAGATTACCAAAAAAATTTAAACTTGCTCTACTATCATGTCAGAAATAAGTCAAAAATATTGTATGAAAATGACCGAATGATTTGGTCTTGTGATTTCTTTCTATTTATAAACTTTACAAAATACAACAAAGTTGTCTAGGAACAGCTATGGACAACTGTGGACAGCTACAAACTGATGTTTATGGACAGTTACGTACAACTATAATGACTATGGTCAGCTGTGGATAACTAAAAAATGAATATAGACAACTAAGTTGTCCATTGACACCCATAGCTTTGAGAAAACAAACTCGATCTTGTACTCTTCATCATATCTCTAGATTTATTTCATACAACATTTTGTCTATTAGTTTCCATACTTTTACCTCTAACCTTAAATTTGAAATCAAGGATCTAGGACAAATGCAATACTTCTTAGGAACAGAAGTTGCAAGATCAAAAAGAGGTATCAGTGTCTCACAACGTAAATGAGTTCTTGATCTCCTCGTTGAAACTACATGCTTGGCTACAAACCAAATGACAATCCAATTAAGGTTAGAAATAAATATAAAAACTTGGGTGAAATGGTGGACAAAGAAAAATACCAAAGACTCGTGGGAAAACTGATATACTTATCTCATACTAGACCTTACATATCATTCGTCAGTAGTGTAATTAGTCAACACATGCATTATCCAAAGTAAGCTCACCTTAAAGCAGTTTATAGAATTCTTAGATACCTCAAAACATCACCTGGCAAGGGATCATTATTTTAAAAAATGAAGCCAAGAACTTAGAAGTTTACACTGATGTGGATTGGGTTGGTTTAGTAGAAGACCAACGATCCTCTATTGGGTATAGCACTTTTGTTTTTGGGAACTTAATGACATAGAGAAGCAAAAAAAAAATGAGGTAGTCAGAAATAGTGCCGAGGCAAAATTTAAAGTAATCACATAAAGAATCTACGAGATACTAGGGTTGAGGAAGCTCTTGATGAACTTCAAATTCCAACATCATCTCCAATCAAACTATACCGTGATAACAAGGCGGTTATTAATATTTCTCTTAATCCTGTTCAACATGACAGAACAAAACATGTGAAAGTTGCTAGACACTTTATCAAAGAAAAGATTGGACAAGGAACAATTTGCATGACTTATTTTCCAACAAAAGAACATTATTGATATCTTTACCAAAGGACTTCAACGGCAGTTGTTTGATAATCTTATTTGTAAGTTAGATATGATCAATATTTACGATCTATCTTGAAAGGGAGTGTTGAAATGTTTAGAATTAAACATAAAGATTGTTTCCTTATGTTGTTCTTTCTAATTAGGATGATTCTTAGGAAAATTGTAAATTGATTGATATTTTTCTTATTTAGTTTAGTCAAAAATTAGGAAGAACCTTACACGTATAATTAGGAAATTTATTTCCTTTTCCTAATCCTATTTTTGTTCTATAAATTGTAAATCATAGCTATTAAAAAATTCAATTCAATATATATAGAAATACATTTTCACAAATACAAATCTTCAAAAGGAATGCGCTTCTTCTACAACATTTTTAAGAGATCTAATTTTAAATGGAGTGGCTTGGTCATAGTAGCTTCAAGAGAAGCATTTAGGTTTTAGGCATAAAAGTGTTAAAAGTGGTTTTGAGTGCTATTTTAGTAATTATTTTAGAAAAAGAGCATGCATATAAACTACTTCTCTAAAAAAGTAAATATTACTTATTTTAAAAGCAATAATATTGTCTCTCAAAATTATGAAAGCACTTGTCTTGCATATTTCCAAACACTATTAAAGTGCTTTGGCCCAATTGAAAACACTATATGCCCCAAAGAGAAGCAATTACAAACAAGCTCTAAGTTATGACATTGTTTTTGAAAAATTTGAGCTAAAAAGCACTTTTCATTGCACCAGCAAGACACATTCGAGCCCAAATTATTAGAAATGATTTGAGTTGGATACTGTTTAAAACAACCATTAAGATTCCCATAATTATGGAAAGAACATGTAATAAGTAGGTAAAGAGCTTTGAAAAGTTAAGAAGCCATACCACATATTTCTCTATGGATCCAAGTTCACGGGTGCTGCAATTAATAAATATATAAAGAGAAGGAAGTTCATTAGACACCCAACGACCTGCAATTGCAAGCGATACAAGAGGTCAATCTAAAACATTTGAGCATTTCAATGATCAACCACATGAGGCACAGTAAAACTGGAAAGCCAACAGCATAGGATCAATAGTTTTTCTTCCTTTAGACTGGCACAAAACATTTGAGGAATAAATCCTTCCTCATTTCTCCAAAAGTAAACAATAAATCAATTATGAATACAAAGGCTATATGAGAAAATTATTTGTTTCTTTATCTTCTATTTGTCCATGTAGATTAGGGCACTAGATAAAGCTCAATGATAAAGGCATCTCCTGTTAAATCTTGCAAGTGCTTTCAAACTTACATGAAAGCTTTACCAGAACACAGTTTATTTAAAAAACCAACCTTCATTTTCATCTTCAAAATCAAAATCAAGTGTATTCCTTATTGATCTGAAGAATGTGCTGACAGGACCACTTGGAACATCATCCAGGGAGCTTATTGTTATACCATCAATCTGAAAGAAAAAACAGTTAAAACTAGCATGAAACATCTCTGAAACAAATATTGAAGTATAGTATGATTGAAGCATATAAGCCCCTTAAACTGGTGAAAGAAAGTGAACAACTCACAATCCTCATCTCTACCTAAAAAGGCAAATTCCTAATTCAAAATAAAGCGCATTATTTAGAAACAAAAGGACTGAGCTATTGCATTACCGAGTCAATAGCCGCTTTGAACATCTCGGAGGCCCTGCGCTTTTCTGGCTTGTCAGGAAACACCTGAATTTAAAACAGAATGAAAAATGGGGGCAAAAAAAGTCTTCCAGGAATCAAAGATAACAAAGCTGCGTATATATGAAAATGGAATTCATACAATACAAACTCTGGTTTCCCTTCTTTCTTGGAGCTTCCTTACGATAGTCAAGGCAAGTTGAATGTTGGCATCTATGAAATCATCTGAAGATCCCTTTACATTTTTAGGAATTGGAGAATATCATATATCAAGGGTCATATTAACATGTATTGTGTACTCGATATATTACTGATATAATGATTAAATTAGCGGAAATTATCTATTTACGTTTGGGATTAGAACTATTTTACAACATGAACTTAAGTTATGCCATGTCATTTTTACCTCAGTTAGAAACCCTTGTAACTGAGTTACAACGGGTATCTATATTTGTAGAAGTTGTAGTTTTCGTGCTTATCCAAATTGCTGGTCAATTTTTCCATGTCCCTTGTAATCAATATACTAAAGTGAAAAGCTTAAGAGTAAACAGAAGTACCTTATAGGAGGATATATTGCTAGGCAGAGGCCTTGAATCATCAAAAAAAAAAAACATAAAGACGGAACAATAAACAAGTATTAGAAGAAAAAACTCAACCTAAACTAAAAGCCCACAAAAGATAGTTGAAAAATAATACAAATGCTCCATTCAATTTCCAAATAATGGAAATGGGTACTTAAAAAAAAACAAAATTTGGGAAATTCCAAAGCATAAAATTCAAAGACCAAGGGAAAATGGGTTTACGGGAAATCGATCTCTAAGCGGGTCTTTCCATCTCCGAGAGCATAAGCGAGCGAATTTGCAGCATCGGTTACAAGAACTTCGTAAGACTTGGGTTTGTATAGCGCAACACCAGCCCTTGGATCGGAACCTGAAGTTGAAGAAGTTACTTTTTGTTTATTAACGCAACGAATTGAGATTGTTTGGGTGAAAGCTGGTTTGATAATAGAATTAAAGGCAGATGATGATAAGAGTGAAGTGAAGGAACGGCCATGAAAGAGAGAAAATTGGGAGCCGGGGCAAAGTTGGGAGCCGGGGCAAAGTTGGGAGATGAAAGTGGTGAAGGATGGTGATGATAAGGTCATGGTTGGCATGGCCATCTTTGTCTTCGATGCTCAACTATGTTGGCTAGTGTATTAATGTCTCTGATTTATCCAACGAGAGAGAGGTAGAGGTAGGAAGAAGATAACGAACTTGAACACTAGTGGTTTCTATAATTGGTTAACTTGGATAAATTCTTTAATTGCTCGTAAAAATAAAAAATATTATTAATTTAGTTACTCCCACGCCCGTTCTTATGGATTGAGAAATTATAATAACATTTTACATATATTTCTTCTTTTATATTTTTTTTATTATGTAAAGCCTAAAAATCTCTTATTGCTTTTTGTAAAACTTATAAAAATTATGATATTTTTTTATTTTTTATGTAAAGTTTGAAAGCTTTTTATTAATTTTTACAAGGTTTATAAAAATTATAATATTTTTTTATCTTTATGATAAAAATAAAATTGCTAGATACTTTTGATTATAATTAATCATATATTCAACTCATTTTTTGAATTAAATTCATTTTATAATTAATGAATTAATTATTATATTTTATTATATTATTTTTTTCAAACTAACTTATAGATTTAAAAAATCTTTATCAAATCCCTTTATTAGGTTAAGATTATTTTTTATTTTTAAAAAATAATTAATTAATTATTGTAAATTTTTAATTACTTTTGATATTATTGTATTAACAGGGAAGTTTTATTTTATATATTTCTTAAAATGTAGCAAAAATGTTTTAAGATATATAACACATTTTAAATGTTTTTAGATTTCTTATTTTCTTTTTATTTTATTTCTATATAAATTAGTTTTTGATTTCTTTTTTTCAATACGTTTTCCTTTTATATTTTATATAAATGACTAAATGAGTGATAAATAAATTAATAAATAATCAAAATCTTTAATATACTTGTAGTATATAGTTATAAATTGCCTGATAAACATACATCTACCTACGATCTTCTACTTTGTGATGTTTCCTTAAGATAACATTTCAACTAAATCTAATCTTATATCTTTATTAACTTACGTAAATTTATAATATATGTATGTTATTTTTAAGATTGTAATGGCAAATATGAGTTTTTGTTTAAAATAAGCTTTTATTTATCATAATAGTTTATTACAATTTGATTATTAAGAATCTTGAAAAATTTCATAGTTACTCTTTTTATAGATGAAAGATTACAAAAGATAGAAAGATATAAACTAAATGAATAAGTTTCTCGAGGTGTGTATTTCCTTTAAATAAGAGAGTTTTCTTTTGTAGACATAAGGGTTCTCTTTTACATAGTTGTGAATTCACTATTTCACTAAACTTTTCTAGTTAATATCTACATTATTGATACTAAAGCTGGGAATAGGAATTTTAACTATACGTGTGAGTATCTGCGGTTATTTGCACCACCTATTCGATTTTTATCTGAGGAATTTCGAGGATGGGACGATTTTGGATATTACACGAACACAAAGGAGCAGTTACAGGACTGATACAGTTATACTGATATCTTTCCCTACCTATACCTGATATATATTATATTTATTTAATTTATTTATATACTTATATATTCGAACATTGAATCTTTTATTCATACGTTAACTCTCAATCCCACTAATCTACCTTCTTATTTTATTTATTATTTTTATATCAAATCTTTTACTTTTTAAAATCTATAAAAGAATAATAAAAATTAAAATACAATACCTATTAGCTATCTCCCATTCTTGTCGCTTGACTAACTAGTGTATATAGAACCTTTTCATTTGGCTCAAAGATAAAAACCCTATGATAGCCTTCACTGTCAATTGCCACTTGAATCCAACTATCGTCGAGTCTACCAGTTGTTGTTGACTCTACCAAATCATAGCTTGCCAGTTGCTACTGCCTTTCATTTTTTATCTTTTTATCTTTCTTTTTTTCATTTTTGTCCTTTCTTTTTCATCATTATCCAGTTTTAGGTAAGCTTTTTTTACAGTAACTATTGGAAATGAATTTCAATAAAAACAAATGATGAGATATAAGTGCCAAATTTTAGTCTTTTAAAATTCGGTCACATATTGCTATTTTACACCACTTAGGAGATGTTATAAATAGAAAATGATTGACAATTAAGTTTGGGCCCCAAGAGACACCCATTTTTATGGAAGGAGAGAGGACCTAGGCAATTGTGATTTCACATACGCACGTGGGTAGCCACCACTACCGTCCGTCCAACCAATCAACCGAGCCGAGTGTGTGAGGTGAAAATATTTTTCCACCTATATATGACTGTTATTTATCATAATTGTCACACATTTTCTCAAACTATAAATAGAGGGCCTTAGCTCTCAGTTTACATCATATCATTTTAGAAATAGCTCTTACAGATTAAAGAAGAATATACTAAATTATTTTTTGAGTTTTTCGAGCAACATAAACTTTATAAACTTTAGAGGTGTAGCATTCCGGACTTTATGAGTGCAGTGAAGCTTCGGGACAGAAAACAAAGATTATAGGTTGTTTTATCCTGGGGACGACGAGGTTGTGTTTGCTTGCACAAGTTTGGACAAAGCCACGAAACTTCTTAAAGAGAACGACCTACTCTGTGACTCAATCCAAACAATACGTTTCAATATATTGATAATATTGTTCTTATATTATTTTTTACATACTTGTTCCAACATATCTTAGACTATCGCCCTCTAAATTGACAAGAAAGACTCTTATTAATAGAATCCTTTTACATGTTTTGCTAGTTAGACTGTAGACACCTTAGAAAGAAAAGGGAGGATTTTACACGAGGGCTATCAGTCCCCATCCATGAGTAACTGTTTGAAGTCCTTTAAAGCAATATTATTTTTGTATTAATTTGACCCAAATATTATTTTATGCCAAAGTTTAGATTTTAGTTGAATTTTACAATTCATAACTTTTATACTATTATATAATCTAATTAATATGATTTATAATTTTTCAAAAGTATCAACATCTGTCTACCTTGTCCCCTCATGCACCATTGCACACCTTGATTTCCAGATCCAATAAGCCACATTTGACAGTAATACACTCTACAAACCCCATGCTTATAAATCTTTTATAGAAGCCAACTAAATCAGAGACTTTCCATGCGCTCTTTGCTATCTAAAATTACCAAAGTGCATGACTTAGCATCTCATTACCGTACCCACAACACAAACAGCATGCGTCGTCTTAGACTAGTATCTAGTAAGAATAAAGGATTGTGATGATTTAAATGTAATAATTCTAAAATATTTAATGCATTTTCATGTGTCTTAGTTTAAGATTTATGAAGAAGAAAAAAGCTTTAAATATTATGGTAAGTGAAGGTGATGAAAAGGTAATGACTAATGAGAGACAATAGAAAATAATTATTTTTTTTTGTATATATAAATTTAAATTTTGAAAGACAATACAAATATTGCTCTTATTACACCAACCTCCTCATCTAAAACTACACAAACTCAACCACCACAAAAATATAGTGAAGAAGACGATAGAAAGGCTAACTTTAAGTTTGAAGCATGAGATTACTTTGATAGAAAGAAAATTAATGGGACATAAAAGACAATATGTAATTTCTCAATGCATTGTTAAATTTAAATATAATGTTGCATATTGGACAACAACACAAAAAATAGAGGAAAATATTAAAAAAAATTGCATCTCAAGAGATAAAGTATGAGTGTGAGAATTTATCTCTTGATTATCAAACTCAATAGAATTTTACTTTTTAATGCTTAAAAATGCATTGTTTTATCAAAAAGTGTTTCCTCGTTTGAAATAATTGGATAAGAATAATAAGACTCTCCCTAATGACTTAGATTAGGAAATGACAAATAAAATCTGTGATTTACAAGGTTACTGAATTGATTTTTGATTTCAACTATCTCATTATAAACATGTTGTTTCCTCACGTTTATGACATTAAATTGTCATTATATAAGTGGTTTAATGATAATGATGATTTAATCAAGGGAATAACTAAAATCATGCTTGCAAATTTTGATAAATATTGGCAAGAAGTTAATATTATGATGGTTATTTGAGTTATTTTGAATCCTACGTTTAAGATGAATTATCTCAAATTCTATTATCCAAGAATATATGGAAAGAATATGAAATTGGAAATGTGAGAAAAAAGTGTTATGATTTAGTAAATATGTACCGAAGGAACAAATTATAGAAGATAAGAGTCAACTAATGGAGTTTTCAACATGCTCCAATATATCTCAAAGTTCAAAAGGCACTACTAGTGTTATGAATCATAATGGTATAATTGAGTGTAAACAATGGAAGTTGATGCAAAATAAAACTGACCTTTTAAGATCTAGTTAGACTCTTATTTAGAGGAAGTTAATATGAAAATTTTGGATGAAAAATTTGATATATTATCTTGGTGGAAGTGCAACAAATATAAGTATCCAATAATGCATGAAATGGCTAGAGATATCTTAGTTATTTTAGTGGTCATAGTTGCTTCAAAATCTGCATTTAACACAAGTGATAGAGTTGTGAGCAAACACTATAGTAAGCTTAAAGAAAATACATTGAAAGCTTTGACGTGTGCCTAAAATTGGTTATGAGCTAATATCAATAGACAAGGTATAAGTCTATATATTAAGTAATTGTGCATGTTATATTCTATTAATAATTCTTATATGTACCATATATTAATTATGTAGTTTAATAATTTATAATTTATTCATATATATTAGCTCTTGGCTCATCTGCTTCCACTGTTATTATTGCAAAAGATAACGTTGAGGTAAAGGTTTTATATTATTGGTTAATCAATTTGTTATTTTGGTTTATAATAATGATTTTGTATGTTTGAGTTTTGTAGAATACATGTAGCATTGAAAATAATTAGAAGAGATAATTTATGTTGTATTGTAGTTGTTAATTTCCTTAAATTTGTGTTGTTATTTTTTAAGATTTGTATGAACTTAGAATATTTTAATTGTAACTTCCCACGATGCTTCTTTATATGTGTGTAAATAATTGAATTTTAGATTTATTCTATTAAGTTAGAAATAAAAATGTTCATCTTTAATTGTGTATTGGTTGTAGTCAAATAGAAATTTTTTAATGAGTTTGACAAAAAAATAGTTTTGATTCAAGTATTTTTTTTATTACCCATGAGTAAAAACTATCTCTGAATTGTAATGGTTTTTGGATAATTTTGGGTATATATTTACCACTTTGATTTTAAGGACAATGACATCAAAAATTGTCCTTATCCGTTTCCATGTCCATTCCTAGTTAGAGCGCCAATTTATTATGTATAGACCCTACATTTATTTAGTCATTTATGGACAATGATTTTTATGAAGTTGAGCTTTCCATGTGCAATAAATACATTTTTGATCCTTATCATATTGTCTATTATAATGACAAAACACCTTCTTGCTTTCCATACTTTCAATTCATTGCAATTGAAAATGACTTCATATATATTGATCTTTTCAACTTCTTCCTTGGTGATATACAGATTAGTTTGTGAGGTGATAATCACTTTATTGATAAAATAATTAACTTTAATTTCAAAAGAGTTGTTAATTTTTCTTAATGTATAATAGATCTCGCTTAACATTTGGTCACGTTCTATGTTTAATTATTTTGAATCAATTTTTTTTTCTCGTAAGGCTTTGGGACTATTAAATTACCTTTTAGTGTTGGCAAGTCCAAGTTTAATGAAATAATATGGATTTATTGAAATTTCTTAATTTCAATCTATAATTGAATTTAAAAATCTTAAATAAACAAGTTTTTTTATAACCTTAATTTTTTCTGAAATTTTTAATGGATTTCTTGAAATTTTTAGGAAAGTAATTCCACTCATTTAAATTATCTTCTGGTTACAAGTTTTCTATTAACCTAGTGTGAAATTCTTCGTGTAAGGACTATGAGTGTTGACTATTTTCATGGACAAAATATTTGCTTGTAAAATTGTTTTTAGGCATGCTATCAAGTTTATCAAGAAAAGCTGAATAAATATTCAAGTTCTAGATATTCGTACTTCAGGTATGTTTTTTTTATAACTACGACACATAGGATTGCATTCATGCATTTAATAACACATTTTCATAAATCTGAAATTATATTTTATGTTAAAATATTTATTCAAACTTTAATTAATTTATGAAATTATTAATTAAATATTTTTATAATATATCTTAAGATAATATTAAGTTTTTGTTTTTAATGGGCTTTGAAAAGTTAAGATCAAAACACATTTAACCCTAACCCTAATATCATTAAGTATTATTATTATCTATATATATAGATACATTAGGGTTAGAGTGGTTTAGGAAAAATAGAAAGTGAATACACATAGGCCGAATAGAAGTTAAAACTGATCATGTGTTGCTGCCGAAAACGATAGAAAAAAAAATTCAGAGGAAAGGAGTTTAATTGTCTTCACGCTGCGAGATATAGATAATATACATTTATATATATTTATTCAGGCTTGCTGTGTTCACGGTGAATGTTATGTAGGTAATATATATATATATATAATTAAGATTGGCAAAGATTAGCAGCAGTGGAATATAATTCAGGTTAACGACAGTTTTTAGATAATATATGTGTATGGTATTTGAGTGAAGATATATATAAGAAGATATATTAATTGATATAATTATAAATTGATGATTTTTTTTCATATTCATATAGTTTATTCTGTTATTAGTATCTTGCATATTTAAATTGAATTATTGTATGAGCGATCATGATTATATGATTTAATTATTAAATTTTAAAGAGGTTATTTTTATTAAAATTATGCATAATCTTTTTGTTCTAGAATATTCTAGTTGATTTGGTTTAAATTACATTTGTTTTGAATCATGTAGTTAGGATTATTCATTGTTAAATCTGTTCTAGAAAACACACGGACACTTGTTTTTTTTTTGTGCTAATCTTTTTTGCAGTTGATTTGTGAACGATCTGATTGACGAGGAGCTTATTGGAACGTTGGTCTGGAAACCGCTCACGCTAATGTTAGAAACTGTGAAAATAGAGCAAAGGCTCGTAAGTAAAGTACATTGGGACAGTATCCTAGGGAGAGTAGCATAAGACCGAGTTTGTACTTGAACATTTGATTTTCATAGGGAAAGTTAGGTGGTCCGGTGGACCGGTGGTTTTCCTCTTAGGTCATGGTTGTGGCCTAGGTTGTTTCCACCTAAAAATATCGTGTGTTATTATTTTATTTCCGCACTTATATTTACACATGATTGCATGTCTGGCTAGTTTGTTTAGGTTATTAAATTATAAATTGGTAAAAATTAAAAATAACTTATTCACCCCATCTAGGTTAATTAGGTCCATAATTTATAAACTTTCAATTCGTACAAAAACATTGGATCTGCTAATGCATGCATTTTTATCGAGTTTTTAATGCTATTACCAATTCCATTATAACAACGCTAAAAAATTGATAGTTAAATTTAATAAGATTTATAAATAGCTAGAAAGTATATGAATTACTTATAGAAAATGATAATATACTTCCAAGGTCAATCCATTATCAATCATATGTTTTTCAAATAATTTAATAAATTCTTAAAAATGAAAATTAAACCTAAACATTATGTTACAAAATTTTGGTTTGATAAATATATGAACTAATTAAATAAAAATAAAGATATATTCAATAAAATAATTGAAAAAATGAACATTTATCATTCAATGAAGAGTTTATAGTATATATTAATTAGTTAATCATGTTGGGTCAATATTAATTAGGTCATTAAAGATACGAACTAATATTATTAATTCTCTTATATATATATAAATATGATATTAATAACGTCTATGATTTATTGTTTATTAAAACCACTTAATGCTTTCAATCGATCTATCAATTATTTTTAATTAAATTATACTTCTTTTTTAATAGGTTAATAAACCATCCAATTGTCGTCTTTGGTCGGGTCTATTAATTTTAAACTTTATTCAAGGTATCAAATTTGAATTTAAAAATTTAAATATCTAGGAACTAACTTTCAAATTTTAATCTACTACAAAAAATATGAGTCAATATATTTTTCGATAATAGATATTTGTAAAAATCTTTGAAGTAGAGCTCTAGCTATACAATTGATATAAATCAAAGATCTAAGAGTTTTAATCTAAATCATATCCAAATAATTAAATTTTAAATCTAACTTTTATATTTTAAGTTTATTACGAAAATTATGTAATAATTACTATAATTTTTTGTAATAAATTTTGTTGAATTCTTGAATAGAAAACAATAATTAATTATTTTATAAAAATGTTTGCCTATTTTAATATTTTAAAAGCATAATAACATTACTAATATCTCATAGTATTTTCAACTAGACATGTTTAATTTAATAAATTATCATTAAATTAAACATAGCATGTAAAACAACACATAAATTTAATTTAAAAATAATTCATTTAAATTATACTTCAAGTATATCCTTACAAAACTTCAACATTATTTTTGTTTATGAAAAACCTCCATATAGAATTGCCAACAATACTTATTGAATTAAAACTAGAACTATCGTACAAACTGTATTCTTAACTCTAAAATTGAGAGAAGAAATTTATAATTATGAAAAGAAAAGCTAAAGAAAACTTAAGATAGAGATAAAGATAGAAAGAGCTAAAAAGGATGATTACAAATAGGAGTCAGCGGTCATTTTTATAGATGAGACAAAGGAAAGAAAAGTGGATCATAGAGTTGGACATTGAAGCACACTTCCTTCCATGCCACGGCATGAGATAGGTTGTACACACTTGGCTTGATCCATTACTCTTGCACCACGGCACAGTAAAATACCACTCTGTAACATGCGTCAATTTTGGGCTGAGTGAATTTGATTATGAAAGTTTTGCACCATGATACACAAAAGTACGACCTTGTGGCATGCATTCCTCTGAACTTCTAAAAGCTCATTTTTTTACACCCTTTTCATTAGCTTAGAACATATATAAAGTTTAGATATGTTAATCTTTTATGCTTTAATGTCGTAATGAAATACTTTTAGGTATTATTATTTAATTTTAATCATTTAAATATAATAAATGTCACAAAAACAACAAAATATACCAATGATTCTGAAAACATAAATTTGTTAAAATAATAATAAAATTATACAAATACAAATCTATTTTGATATTAAAGTGCATATAAATTATATTACATTTAGTACTTTTTAAGCACTAATCACAACCCCAAGCAACTTTTTCCTAGTCTCGTAGCATGAAAAGAAAAAACTAAAAATAACATTAAACTATCCAAAATCATTTTTATATATTGATACTTTCAGTGATGATATTCACACATAAAACTAAATGCAAAAATTTTAAAAATAAATAACAAAACTAAACAAATAACAAATTTAAATTTAAATAAAGTAAAAAATTAAAATGAAAAAGATAACAAAATAAAATATCAATTCTTTTCATGCTTTTAATCTCATTTAAGTTTACAACTAAAAATCAAAGCATAAATTATTTTAATATCCTCAATATTTGTGATTTATTATAATAGTTAGTTAAAATCATATTTATATTCACATCAAAAATGTATTAATATGAATTTACCCAATCTCAATATAAGAAATATGAATTCGCTTTGACTTTAACGTCACAAGTCATACTCTCAAAATAATATTGATCATATTTGTTCAATCACTCATTCAAAGGTATATGTGAGTAGAGTTTATGTAAAAAAAAATGAACTAATAGTTTCACATATATTTAAATAAGAAAAAGCTTAAAATAATGCATAATATTGATCTTATGAAAGGAATCAAATGATATGATTTATAAAGAAATCGAGTAAAATTTTCACGCATAAACAAATTTATCAAATAAAATTTTTAAGTTATATGTATTTAAGAGATGGAAAAAATGTAATGACTTATTGAGGATTTATTTACTATATTTTTTTGGTATTTAACCATTATTCACAACTTTATATTGTATATATGGGTCCTAGTATTTAGTGTATACTACTTTTTTCTTTTATTTTTATTTCTTTCTTTTTTAAGAGATATTTTTATTTTTATAGAAATATCGAGTTTGTACATATTTTTAGATGAAATGATAAGTGGTTAATTTTTAGGGTTTTATTTTTATATTGATTTAGGTAACCCTATATATATCTTTTTTCATAAGTGATGCATGAATGAAGAGAATGACATATAATTTCAAATTCTACTTAAATAATTCAATTTAAGCAATAAAAATAAAATATATGATAATTTATTGTATGTAAAAATCCTAACATATATATATCATCTAAACAATTTAATAAGAGTATTTAAAAGAGTAAAAAAATATTGTCATTCAGAATGAGAATATAATAGCTTAAAATATTCTCATAAGATAGTTTTCACTGTTTGATTCTTAAACACCGATTTTGAGTTTATCACAATTTCAACATTTTATTATGAAATATAAATTATAACAAAAATTAACTAATTATTATATTATTTCATGGTATGTTCAATAAATTAATCTAATAGTAAAAAGACTTTAATCATTTGCTTAAAATTAATTAAAAGACATAATAACTTTATAAGAATTTTTTTAAAATGAACCTAAAAATTTCAAACCAATAAAAATAAATAAAAAGACATAAAAATGTAAAGACAAAGTAAAAATGTGAATATATAAAAAATTTAAATTAACTTAATTTTATAAATATTTAACTTTTTTCACCCCTAATTTCAAACTTACATTACTCTTAATGTAATAATTATAAATTAAAGAGAAAGAGTAAAAAATAAAAAAGTTATTCATTTACTTATATTGCTAAGTATTGATGTAGAATTACAAATGCATCTATAATTTCATACATTTAAATTTACACATATATGATATTATGTACTTCTCACAACTTTCAATAAATATTTATAAAATTAGCAGTTCTAAATAATGTTAATGTAATAGGAAACAAAATAAAATAATTAACATAAAACAAAAACAATTATAAAATAAACAATTAAGATAAAAGAAATAATATTACTTAAAAATGGTTGCTTACATCTCATCCAACGTCATTTTAACTTCTTAACAAGGTACTTTTGAATGAGAATTCCCATTTTTAATCTAATATACTTAGTGTCTCTCTCATTATTGAGTTTATATTAGTTTATACTTGAAAATGTACAATCTTTACAGACAGATTGCCATTGCCATTGAAAAACTCTTTTAATAGACACTAACAAATGTTTGATAGATGCCTACCAATAATTGTATAATATTCCTTATCTAACTTCAAATTGTTTTGCACAAAAGTAATAATAAAATTTATAAGTATTACAAGGTTATCTACCTTATAATTAAATCATTGTATTGTGCCCTTTGGATTTGTTATAAAAAATTCGGCTAATTTGTAGAGATATGGTTGTGGATTTCAATTCACCCACTCTTAAATATAAGTATAATGAATATGGCATTAAACAACACTTGTAACTATATCTAGCATAACATTTACCTCATTTTTATTACTAATGATGATATTAAAATTTTCAAACTCTTTGGAGGTAACTTCAAAATTATTTATATTAGTGCATGGAAAAATAGGGTTTGTAGAAGAAGAAAAACAAGAGAAAATTTATGTAGATACGATTTGAAACGTATTTTATGGAGTTTTAGTTTACAAATTTATTGGAACAAAAATACAATTTAGCATATTCAAATATATACTTGTGTACATATATATATTTTCTCCAACTCAATTGTATTGTGAGAGCACCATGATATTGCTAGTAGAAAAATCATTCCCTAGCTAAGGTTTTTTTTTTACTAGAAAAATAACAAAAAGAAACAACAAATAAATTAAACAATAAAAATAAAATAAACAAAAATAAATAAATACAATAAAAAATACAAACAAATTATTATACAATAATACAATATACAATATATATGATACAAATAATAATACGAGTTAAATATAACAAGTTAGTAACGTATATCATATAGTTATTAGTTACAAGCAAAGAAAAATAATAAAAATAAATGCACAATTACAAAAAAAATAGTAAAATAAAAAATAAATTATACAAAAACAAAAGGTTACTAGCAATCCATGTGTGAAAAAAAACAAATATTCTAAAAATATCCTTCATTAAAATAAATGTGTTAGTTCACTAATATACCACCTAAAAAATATAGGTGAAAATGGTGTAAAAATAGAATTGTTGTACTACAAAGGTAATGGACCCATATATTTTGGGATGTTATTTTGTTTGCAAGTTTTGGCCTAATAGTTTTATTTTTGATAAATTAATTAATTTTTTCAATTAATAGTAACTTGTTTCAAAACTCCTCGTTTTATTCTAAATTATCTAATAAAAAACCAAAAGATCATTATTTTATAACTTTAACAAATTAAAGTAATGTCATACTCTACCATATATTATGTAATTAATGTACATAATAAACGTTATTAAATCTTGATCGTTGACCCCATTCGTAATCTGGTAGCTACAACCAACAATCCAGTAATGCTCTTGGACATCAGAGGTGTATGTAACATGCATGTTACATATAAAAATAAAAATAGATATAACATATTACATACAAAAATATATATGAATGTTATAAGTTAGCTTTCTAATGTGATTTTGACACATTTTTCATTATAGATTTAGCTTTCTTATTACTACTTTATAACTCAAAGATATTGATTCAAATAAATAAATTAAAGACATAGAAGTAGGGAAATTTGTGTAAAAAAATGGAAACTCATAGTATAGATGATTATTGATAGCGTTATCACTTAAATGATGAAGAATAAGTTTGTGTTGGCACACCTCAACAAAATGGTGTAGCTGAATGCAAAAACCGGGACTTACTTGAAAAAAATTAGAGCATTAATGCTACAAATGAATGTACCAAAGAGATTTTGGTCCCAAGGGGTTATGGCAGCTACTTACATCATCAATAGATTACCCAACCGAGTATTGGATTTCAAGTCTCCCCTAGAGGTCATGAAAGGAAGGAAAATTAACCTCTCACACCTTAGAGTTTTTGGTTGCATCTGTTTTGTACATATTCAATCTCATCATCGAGATAAATTGGATTCTAGAGCTATTAAATGTATTTTTCTTGGTTATTCATCTACACAAAAGGGATATAAGTGTTATGATCCCCAACTTAGGAGATTAATTGTGTCTAAAGATGTTCGATTTTATGAAACTAATATTTTTTTAAGCAAGTCACATGAAATCATAAGTTAAAGGGATAGCATCTTGGATGTGTTTCCATTACCAAGAATCGAACTTGAGGCTCCATAACAACAAGATTCCAACCATGTCAACATTGATGCATCTCTTACTGAAAGTAATAATGAAGGGTCTCATCTTAATGGTACACTGCATGAAGATGGTGATAATCAAGATGATCCTCACAATATGGTACAAGATGTGAACAGGTGTGAGATAACTCCTCCTACTCCACGACGTAATCCAATGCATGTTAGGAAACCTCCCATAAGACTTTAAGACTTTGCCACCTACAAACCCACACATCCCATCTCAAATTATGTGTCATATAAAAGAGTGACACCAACTTATGCCGTATTCCTCAGCATTATATCAAGTTACAGTGAGCCTCAAAACTTTCATGAGGCCAACAACCAAGAGGTGTGGAAGGAAGCCATGCAAGAATAAATTAAAGCCCTTGATCAACACAACACATGAAGCATCACCAAACTTCCAAAAGACAAGAAAATCATGGGATGCAAATTGATCTATAAGCTCAAATTCAAGTCAGATGAATCAATTGAGAGGTATAAAACAAGATTGGTAGCTCGGGGATTCACTCAAACATTTGAGATGGATTACAAAGAAACATTTGCACCTGTTGCAAAAATGAACACAATAAGAGTGCTACTGTCTGTGGTTGTAAACAAGGGGTGGTCCATGTACCAAATGGATGTGAAGAATGCATTCTTGCATGATGATCTCAAAGAAGAAGTCTATATGAAATTGCCACCCAGGCATCCTCAAAGCAATGAACTGGATTTAGTGTGTAAATTGCACAAATCCATTTATGGTCTGAAATAGTCCCCACGAGCTTGGTATGCCAAGCTAAGCTGAGTTCTTACTAGTGTTGGTTTCAAAAGCAATAGTGTTGATTCCTCACTATTTGTTTGCACAGGAGCTATGTGCAAATTGGTTGTGCTAATTTTGTGTAGATGATTTGATAATTACAGGTGATAATGCTGACGAGATTTTCAACCTTAAACAATCCCTCATACAAAGGTTTGCAATTAAAGACCTTGGGATATTGAAATACTTTCTTCATATAGAAATGACAACATCGCACAAGGGACTCTTTCTTAACCAAAGGAAATATGTCCTAGATTTGTTCAAGGAAGCTAACACGAGTGATGCTAAACCAACCACAGATATAAGTTATTACCAACGACTGGTTGATAAGTTGATCTACCTAACAATCACCAGACCTAACATCACATATTCTGTAAGTATTGTGAGCCAATTCATGTACTCCCCGACACTTGAGCATTTGACCATTGTTAAAGGGATCTTACGCTACTTAAAAGGATCAGTGGGTCGTGGTATCTTCATGAAGAAGAATGACAACACACAAATCATGGGGTATTGTGATGCTGATTGCACAGGGAATGCAATTGATCGCAAGTCCACCACTGGCTACTGTACATTTGTCGGTGGAAACTTGGTCACATGGAAGAGTAAGAAACAAACTGTCATCGCCAGATCAAGTGCCGAAGTTGAGTATTGTGCAATGACTTCAACTGCGTGTGAGTTGATATGGCTTAAAGGTCTTTTGTGTGATTTAGGTGTTCCTACAACTCTTCCCATGTCCTTATTTTGTGACAATCAAGCAGCCATACATATAGCACCAAACCCAGTGTTTCACTAGAGGACGAAACACATTGAAGTTGATTGTCATTACGTTCATGAACAAGTTCAATCACAGGTGATTCAGACACATTATACAAGAAGCTTCGACCAACTGGCTGACATCTTCACCAAGCCCTTGGCTTTTCATTAATTTCAATGATTTTTGTCCAAACTTGGAACCATAAACCTTATGGATACAGCTTGAGGGAGAGTATTGAATATTAGTCCTTAATTCAAGGAATAAAACAAGGTTCTTAATTCAAGGAATAAAACAAGGTTCTTAATTCAAGGAATACAACAAGATCCTTAATTCGAGGAATAAAACAAGGAGCTTAATTCAAGGAATAAAACAAGGAACTTAATTTAAGAAATAAAACAAGGAACTTAATTGAAGGAATAAAACAATAAACTTAATGAAGGAGTAAAATAATGAATCCTTAATTCAATGAGTAAAATAATGAATCCTTAATTCAATGAGTAAAATAAGGAATCTTTAATTTAAGGAGTAAATCAAGAAATGCTTAATTGAAAGAGTAATTGAAAGAGTAAAATTTTCTTATAAATAACTATACAATTGTAATGAAAACATGAAGAAAATAATATAAACTAGAGTTATTTATTGTTTTTTCAACAAATACTTTTTAATCTAACTACTACAATATTTATAATTTTTTGAATAAAATCATATATATATATATTTGTTTATACAATTATCATTATATAATAAAGTTGTTTGTTTGTTTAGTAATCACTATTAACTTTTGTTTTGCAAATCTGTACTTTAAAGATGGTGAAATTAAATTAAATTTATCATTCTATTTTTAAGAAATAATGAGGACGATATAACAAAAAAAATAAAATCAAAATAGCTTCCACTTATTATACCATCATGTTTGCATGCAAAACAAGTATGTTGTTGTTAGTAATCCTTAATAGCGAGAGTTTCATGTAGGCCTTTAACACCAACACAAAAACACAATACTCATAAAATACAATAGTAAGCAGTTGAAAAATGTAAAGATATTAACATTACAATTATGGTATTTAATATCCAACCACACGTTAGTAGATTTAAGAGAAACAAATGAGCAACGTACCTTCAAACATCTTGAGCATAATTTTGCTCAAACACTTGCTTGAGTACTTAAAGCATATATATTCAAAACTTCGACTTCAAAACTCATAAAGGGGTGTCACAAAAGTACTCTTAGTACAAAACAACTAACAAATTAACTTTATTATATATATAAACCTAGCTAGCTATATGGGAGTAATTTATTTCTTATTATACCCAAGAAAAAGATAAAAATATAATGAATTATCATACAAACTATAAGAAACTAAAATAGAGAAAATATATATAATATGGAAGATTCCCTCTCAGGTGTGACTTCTCACAAAGAGATGCAGATCAGGCTTACTCACAGAAAGCAAAAAGGAGAAGGGATGGAAAAACGAAGGCTTATTGAATTGTTTTTAATCATTAATACCTCTGTTTGCCTTAAAAAAATTGTAATTGTGAAGAAAAAAATGGAGATATACGAAAAAGTTGCATTTCAAATTTTTTATTTGGGAAGAGATGACTTAAATCCCTTCTCTTACAACCTCAAGTTTCATTTGAGTTTCATTTGGTAGAGTGTTTATTTTTAAGAAAAATAGGAAACCATTGTAATCTTGTATTATATATTTGTTTGTTATTATATTAAGATTACTTTCATAATATAATTAAGTGATTTGATGAATAAATACATATAATATGATTATTACAATAAACATAAAATTTGCTTTAGAGAGCTCAAAACTTTTACTACAATTATACAATCAAATTATTCAATTAATTTTATAAAAACATGTTTACATGCATTATAAAAAAATTATGTATGTATTATATTTTTAAACATATGATTTTTTAAAAATTAATATATATATATACGAACTAAATATAAAATTATCATCTATAATTAAAACAAATTTTTAATCGGTGGCTTAATAAATGAGAAATTGTTATTTGAGTATCTAATAACATGATATTTCAATCCAATTAAATTTAGGATTATAATAATTTTTTTAAAAAATACATAATAAATAGTGGGAGAAAAATTATGGTGATGGGTGAAAAATATACCAATTAATAAACATAAACAAACAAATGGCTTTACGAGGGGGAGGGCATGCTTGATACCCTTTGCATGGGCCGACAGTCACCACACCAGTCCAGTCCATTCCACTTTGCGATCGCAATAACCTTGGAAGCTGTGTGGGAATTTGATCTCTCCAAATAATCTGACATATATGGAATTATAGATTAGTTAAATAGTAATTAAGTAACGTGATGTGTTTTTACTAATTTTATTTGTGTTTGTTTTATAAAAACAGTGGATAGTTATATTTTTCAAAAATATTTATTATATTTATCTAAATCAACATCATCAATAATGAAAAGAATAATATATAATGTTTAAGACAAAAATTAAAAAAACATACATAAAAAAGAACAAAAAGAAAAGGCTGTTATGTGTTGTTATTTTAACGAGAAAAACAAAAAACAAAAAAGGTATATGTTGAGTTCCCTTTTATTAGTTAAAGCTAGCTATAGTGGAGTACACACCAGATACTAAAGTGATTCGAGCATATCTGCTATGATAAGTGGGGAATTTTTTATTTTTTCCTCTAAATTTTATAGTTTAGCTTGAGGATGATATAGCTTGTTAATGGTTATTTTTGTTTGTTGATTTGTTGTATCAATAAAGCATTTTAGTTATGTAGGGTATATTTTACAGGACTATAGCACATTTACTATTGCAAAGGCGCATTAACCCAAGCTTTTTTATTGGTGTTCAATCTACCAACTTTTATCTATTTATTTATTTTATTAAGAATTTAAATAATTTTTTAAAAATAATTATACTATTTTTATATAAATTTAAACTCGAATTTTATATATTCTATGTGCTAAATTAAGGTAGATGTCAATTAGAAAAAAAATCGGTTCCTAGTTTCTATGTAAATTTGTGGAAATAAAAATCTTTAATTCTTTTTTTAATTATACTTTTTTGAAACAATCATTATATTTTATTTAGTCTAAAACAAATATCTTAAAAAATATATAATTTTTTTAATCATAATTAATTTTTATTTTTTTATATTTTAAATGCATTATTATTTCTTATTATTATATATACATAATATTAAAAAATCTAAATAAATCTTTTTATGTGTAATTAACACGATAATACAATATGATTAATATTAAAATATAATAAAATTAATACAAAATATGTCTAACCAATTTGCCACCATATATTTTTGTTTTTAAATTTTAATTTCATAAATTAAAGATAATTTTTTTTATAAATGTACTAATTTAATCATTTCCTACCTAAATACTGATATTTATTCAAACTGAATTTTAGTATTTTACAATACTTTTTAGTCTTCACATGAGACCTCATATGTTCACACCAAACGTAATAGTTTCACCATACTCATTCGAGTCATTGTCTCACTCTTTCCGGGATTAGACGAAGCCCCTGCAATGGACGATTTCATCAAACTCCTTTGCCCTAATTCCCAATCCGTAAGCCATTTCTACTTCTTTTAATTGGGTCCTAGTTTTTATGTAAACAAGGAGATTGTAAATGAACTATTTTCTTCTATTCTTCAGTTTAGTTTTCTACTAATGGTTTCCCGTTATTTAATTCGCTGTGTTTGTTTTCACGAAAGTTGGACTCATTGCATGAGTAAATGAACTTAATGTTGATTATTCATAAATTCAAATACATTTGGTTGTTTTAATAGAGGGACTGCGAGGGACGAGCTTTTGGCGCTAAAAAAGTTTCTTTATATTTTCTTTAAGAAACGATGAAATTTTAGTGCTGATTGTAAATTTCTTTATTATTATTATTATTATTGTCGTTATTATTCTTAATTTTTTTTTGTGGGGTTTCAGGTATGGAAAAGGGATGGATTCACTGAGTGTTTCAAGAACATATATCCTTGCATATTTGAGTGATTGGGGTGATTTACCGTTTCATGCAACACAAGGTTTTTGTCATCTATTAATGTATTTTCCTTTACTAGCCTTACTATATTAGGTTTTGGAGCAAATGCAGTGACTGTTCTTATGATTGCTATAATTGCAATTGCCAAAAGGAGTCGTGAAAGAAGTTGGAGGTAGGTTTCATTCTCTACGGTATGCTATTTCTTTACTTTGATTAGTCACTCTAGGATAAGTTTAATTTGCTCTCCAGTGATGACTTATGTTGGAGTTTCTTAATATAATCATGATTTCCTCTATTCTGTGCACTCTCTTTGACTGGTGTGACAATACAGAGGTTTACACACATTCCCTGTTATTCTCATGATGTGTTTTTTCCTTCTCATAAAACAGTCAACTATCTATTTACATAATATTGCTCTTTAGTACTTTTTGTAAAAATCGGGTATATTTTTTTTATTCTAAATAATTACTATTCATTTATGATTTAAATGAATAGAACTCAAACTAGCCCGACAAAATAATATTATTGGAAATATAATTCTAAAAGAAACTAAAGTAGAAATTAAAACAAAAATATTAAAGCAGAAAAATAAAAACACTAGACATTTAACGAGGTTCGGTATAAATGTTACCTATGTCCTCTTGCATCGTTGATCACTTTCACTATCTCCAAATGGATGAACTCCAAAATTATAACTAATTGAGCAAAATTGAGCTAATCAATTACCCTTACAAAAAATAGAAAAATTTACAAATTTTGGGATGTTTTAGAAGTGGAGGAAGGGGCTTTATAGATTAAAATACAACACCCACACTCATTCCTAATCAATGTGAAACTTTTTTAATTTGCTCACTAAGGAGCTATACAACAAATCTACACCTTAACGACTTAGTGATTCTTAAATGATTTCTTGACTCTAGATTAACGACGTCATTGCCAATTCAAATTTACAGGATGTTAATCAATTCCAGACAATATTTGAACTTGATTGCCGTTACACCTTACTCTTCATATTGTAAGATTCTTTGTAGTATTGATCTTTTGAACTAATACTCCACCTTCAATAATCTTTCGCACGAAATGGTAATGAATGTCAATGTG
Organism: Hippophae tibetana; assembly: GCA_037013495.1. Classification (NCBI taxonomy): domain Eukaryota; kingdom Viridiplantae; phylum Streptophyta; class Magnoliopsida; order Rosales; family Elaeagnaceae; genus Hippophae; species Hippophae tibetana. Next base: position 340,543 of record CM072810.1, read on the forward strand.
CTTTGTACATGCATAGTAGACTTGGTTCTTTGCTAAATGAATAACACTTTGACTGTCACAAAACACCTTAATATGTTTTTGACCAACTCTTTAAGTCTTTAAGCAAACCTCGTAACCAAATAGCTTCTTTCACAGCCTTTGTAATTGCCACATATTCTACCTCTATAGTAGACGACTTCCAACTAACTGGTGCTCTAACAAGAGTTAACATATAACCAGTAGTTGACCGACACTTATCTAAATCTCTTGCATAGTCGGAATCACAATATCCGATTGCACATTGACCAACACTATTATCCTATTGAAATACTAAACCAACATCTACAATATATTTTAGTAGAATCCATTTCACAGCCAACCAATGTCCTTTACCAGGATCATGCATGTACCTGCTTACAACACCAACCGCATGTGAAGTGTCAGATCTCGTACACACCATTGCATACATCGAGCTACCAAACGTATTTGCATACGGTACCTTTGCCATGTATTCTCGTTTTGCATTATTCTTAGGAGATAATTGAGTACTAAGCTTGAAATGAGGAACAAGTGGAGTACTTAAAGGTTTTGTCTGTTCATTCATATCAAAACATTGTAGTACATTTTTCAAATATTGACTCTGGGTCAAACTAAGCTTCCCCTTCTTCCTATCTCTGCTTATCTCCATGTCGAGAATCTTCTTGGCTTCTCCTAAATCTTTCATCTATCTCCTATTGTACATCAATGAAATGTTGATTGTATGGAAGAGCCAAGTAGGAATTGAGAAGTTGAAGGCTTAACTAAGTCAGGCCATACCTCTATAGGCGTTTTGCCTTCAAGAGCAGATGATGGTAGACGATTGACAAGATAACATGCATATGTCACAGCCTCAGCCCAATACTGCTTGCCTAACCTAGCATTTGACAACATACACCGAACCTTCTCCAGTAAAGTCCGGTTCATATGTTCTACAACTCCTTTTTGTTGTGGTATTTTTTGAATAGTAAAGTGTCGCACGATCCTTTCTTCTTCACAAACTTTCATAAATGAATCGTTTGTGTACTCACTGTCATTATCAGACCTCAGACGCTTGATCTTTTTACTAGTTTGAGTCTCAATCATCTTCTTCCACTTGAGAAAAATTCCCAGCTCTTCATCCTTTTGTATTATGGAGTGCAGTGCCAAAGTATACTCTTTTCTGCTTCCCTAATACACAATGCTCATAGAATTTAAACTTTTCGATTCTCGTGCCTTTTAACAGGCCTTGCTTTACAAGAATCTGTAAAGTTTTTTCATCAACATGTCCCAAACGCATATGCCATAGCTTGGTAGTTTTTGAATCTCTTTTTTCCTCTGAAACTGTTGTTGATATTGTTCCAATAACCATACTACTAAGGTAGTAGTACAAGTTATTCTTTCGAACACCTTTTATCGCCATAAGTGCTTCAGAAGTAACATTCAATGCCGCATTTTGTATAGTCACAGTGAAGCCTTTTGATTCTAAGACTTTCCATAGCAATGAGATTCTTCTTCATATCTGGAACATAATGAACATCTGTCAAGACTGGTTAAACAATCTTGATTTTTCAAACGAATTGTACCGATCTCCAAAACTTTGCATGGATAATCATTACCTATGAAAACAACTCTACTGTCTAGTTCTTCAAAGTTAAAGAACCACTCATTAGGAGACAAATGGAAAGTACACATTTAATAAAAAATCCAATCACCAAGATGGGATGCTGTTGACAAACCAACTAATGCAAAATCTGAATTTGAATTGCTTTCAGCTACACATGTATCAAATGGCACAACTTTTCCTTTCTTCTACAACTTCGGATAATTTTAATTCCAATGGCCTTTTTCATGACAAAAGGTACATTTATCTTTACCAAGCCTTCCTTTTGAATGAGATCTGCCTCTCTTTCCTTTCTGTTGAGATTACAGACAATGCCTCTGCTGTTTCATTCCTGCTTTCTTTTTTATCTTTCTTTCTAATTTCATAATTATACAAAGCAGTGCAAACTTTCCTAAAAGACACTTTATCCTTCCCAATGAGTAAGCTCATAATAAGGTGATCAAATTCATCAGGAAGGGAGGCTAACAACATCAAGGCTAAATCTTTATCTTTAAAAGTTTCATCCATATTTAACAAATTTGCTACTAATCGATTAAAAGTAGTAATGTGGTCGTTTATTGTGATATCTAGAAGGTATTCAAAACGGAACAACTTCTTCAAATAAAGCCAATTCTGTCTGCTCTTCTTCTTCAACGCCTTCCGCATGTTACTTGCGGGTGTCTCCTTCATGAACGTATACTTTTGTTCTTTTGAGAAACACGAACGAATTGTACCACATGCCAATCAGTTGATATTTTTTCACTCGACTTCATCTGCTCCATCTGGTTTTTCTTCTTCAATGGCGATGTTTAGACCTTGTTGAAACAGAGCATCTAGAACTTCGTCCTGTCACATGCCAAAATGACCGCTTCTATCAAACTTATCCATCTCAAACCTTGCATTCATCACCATTGTTCTACCTGATGTAGATGGTTGGTCTTTGTTGGAGGGAGACTTTTCTTCCACCATTTCTTCAGATTACAACAAAACTATATTCCAATAGCAAATACACTGAATACAAACAAATGACTAGGTAGAAACCTTTGGTTCTGATACCAATTGTTGGAAAAATTAGGTATATTTTCCCTATTCCAAGTAGTTACTATTCACTTATGATTTAAATGAATAAAACTCAAACTAGTCCGACAAAATAATGCTATTGAAAATACAATGCTTAAAAAAACCAGAGCAAAAATTAAAGCAGAAATATTAAAGGAGAAATATTAAAGCAAAAAAATAAAAACACCAAAAATTTAACGAGGTTCGTGATAAATGTTATCTATGTCCTACAACTTCCACTATCTCCAAATGGATGAACTCAAAAATTACAACTAATTGAGCAAAATTGAATTAATCAATTACTCTTACAAAAGAGAGAAAGATTTACAAATTTTAGGATGTTTTAGAAGTAGAGGAGGAGACTTTATTTATAGCCCAAAATACAACACCCACTTTCATTCTTAATCAATGTGAGACTTATTAAATTTGCTAACTAACGAGCTATACAACAATACTTAATCATAATCTCATAAGCATGGGCATTTATGTTGTCTAGCAATAAAGTGCCTCCAGCCTTTCTTATACTCTGGATCTTGTAGTGAGAGCTCCTTTGTTTTATCATCGTTTTCTTAGATAAGTCTCTCTAAAGTGGAAGAGAAGTGCATTTAGATATTATGCACACTCCATTTCTACATGTACTAATGTCCTTTCAGAACTACTCAGATGAATGCTTTGGAAAAAAATGTGTTCCTCTTCCTTCCTGCAATTGGAGTCTGCTTAACCTTTGTGGATGTGATTTTGCTTCTAAAAAGAACACTTGAAGGAGAGAGAGCGGACCATGATGAATGGTTGTTCAGATGTTCCCAGTTTGTAGTGTGGGTAAGCCTTTTATTTAATTTTAAAACTTCCAGATTCTATGTGTGCTGTGCAGGATTTGGTAGATATATTCAATTATTTCTTGATCCTTCCTTCCATATATGCAGACAAGCATCATATTATCAAAGTGTTCAAATCGCTGTGACATTTTTTGCAATCAAGTCCTATGTCTCTGGTGGATTATAAGACTGCTTTTAGGAATCCCCCATATGCTATCTGCTTATCATCCATTTGAGGTATAATGATCTTTGTATGATTTTTGTAGCCAGTGATCTTTAATTACGTTTTCCAAGTTGATAATTGGAATCCATGATAAATAATGATGTGCTGGTAAAGTGCATATTTTATATAAATAGTTTTGCATTTGTGAACAATAAACATACTTTTGACATTATTGCTTAATGGGAAAAGAATTAAAATAAAAATTATTAATTGTTACAATATACCCAACCTTATATTATTTTGGTTCTGCATTATTCCTATGATAAGGATCTTTTTGGTTCTGAGAAATGCGTTTCTTCTTAACAGAAAATGAGAAAGAAAAACAGCGAATTTAACAATTACGAGCTTAATTCTTTATGTTCTTTAAACATCTATGGTGCAACCTTAAAACATACAGGGATGGACCCAAGAATTTTTTCCCTGTTACTTAAAAAGTTCATTAGTCATTTTATTACACAACCTCCTAATTTATTAACTAGATCCAAAAGTTTAAAATTATTGGTAAATTTGATCCAAATCACCAAATTATAACATCATTTATATAATTTAACATAAAATTGCTCATCGTATTCGTAATTTTATAAGTATCCTAATCAATTTAATATAATTAACAATTTGACGTTAAATTTTAAAATGAAACTACTTATTTTTACCAAAATAACTAACAATTTACCATATATTTATATTATATTTACATTTTTTAAAACTTGTTCATAGGAATCATATCATAGGGTAGATGTCCCTTTATTATTTTTGCTTAACCATAAGAATATAAATATTCACGAGTCTTTCACTAATTTAAAGAATAGTTTTAAATTCAATTTGACTAATCTAGATATTTTTAGGATGTCAAATTGGAGAATTTTGATACAAAAATAGTTAAATTAGAGAATTAAATTGGTCACTTACTCTAATTAGTAAGTATTATATATTTAAGTTGAGATTAATACTTATTAATTTTTTGGTGAAATTTCTAATGGGGCTATAGCCTCACCTAGCCCCCTACCGCCTCTGTACATTGTGGGCAGAGTGGTCATTTAAGTCTTTTTGAACTATTGTTGATGATATATTTTGTAAATTGTTTCAAGGGAAACTTTGCTCAATGAGTTACTTATTGGGGCACATTACTATCAATAGATTAAAATCCAATGTTCAAAAACTTCAAAAACTTCAAAAATGTGCCTGAGTCAGACTATTGGAGAGACCTTTTATTATGGATTTGAATGCGTCTTTAGATATTCTCTTTTTCGTAATATCTTAGCTTGTAATGACAAATTTTTTACTTGATTTGCATCATCTTGAGTTTTAATCTTTTGATGGGAAGCTGGATCCTATTAGTAAGTTTTGTCTAGCAGGTATGGAGATGCCTTAAAGAGAGCTGTATTAGTTTATTGGATATCACGTTTGGATTAGCAATTAACATCATAAGAATAAAACAGCTATCCTTTAAGAGCAGGTGAATAATTCTCTACTCATTTTTTCTAATTGTCAATATTAACATTGTCATTGTACTGAGGTAGGGGGAGCATGCATCCCTAAATTTTTGCTTTAGAATTTATTAATTTTTATTTCATATTTCTGAACTATTCAACAAATTGTGCAGTTATGCCCCTTTATATTTTGTTCCATTCACATAATTTGTTATCTTTAACATTTTTTTAGATGTTGAGTAAACTATTAGAAGTTTTCTCTTTATTTTAGGTAATTGTCTTTACTTAACAATAAAATATTTAACAAATATTGAGTTTGGATTTCAAAGTTGTCATCTTTCACTCTTCAGGGAGATTATTAAGAAATTTTGTAATGGATTAGTTTGGACAATAATGAAGTTATTTTCTTCTTGCAAGTTGCAACACATGCATAAAGAAACTCATCATAATTGTTTGTCTTTTAAAAAGCTGTAAAATGAAAGAACTATATTTTTGATGTAGAATATGAAAGGAAAAAAGGGAGAGAGAAGAGAGGGAATTAGGGTTTGAGTGTGAGATATTAGAGATTAGAGAAGAAGAGAAGGCCATAATTGTTGGACGAATCAATACTAAATAATCAATCATCAACCGAGTCTACAAATACGATAGCGTAGAGGCCTTCAAAATAAATGACCAAAACATGACCTCCAAGTAATAAGATTTAAACCACTACTAGTATGCAAGATTTCTACTAGGAAATAAAATGTCCTCTCCATGCCAGTCACAAGTTCCAACAACATAAGAAGCCTGTTGATCTAAAAATATATATAAAATCTTTGAATTTTCATAAATATTCATATTTATTACAATGGAGACATATTTGCCTTTTTCTTTTTAATTTTCACTTGTTTTGAGAACCTTTTATTTTACTAAGCATCATTTGCTCATTGATTTGTGTGGATTTGGATGCCTGCTTGTCATATTCTTGCTTTAGATCTTAAACCTAACCCAATTTGCTTGTCCATTTGCAGTTCACTTGCTGATCCGCTACTCTCAACTGATGAGGACCTAGAGGAAGGTTTTCACAGGGACTATGTGGGTAGTTGCTGCCAATTATATCTAGGAGGTCCTAGTTAATACATTAGTCATTGTCACTTATTGTTCTTGCTTCCTAATTTTTCCATTGCATGTGTCTACACGTTATTTTCTTTCAGTGTTACGGTTTTTCATCTTTTATGTTTAATGAATGAATTTAAGGACAACCTTCATACTTACTTTTTCCTATTGCAATTGGTTGTCAAAGGCTAGCACCCAAAGTTATTTGGATATTTTGGCATTCAAATCCATCAATCCCGTGATGAATTGTGGTGTGAGAAAGCAACTTGACTTTGAAGATTTGCTTCTGCTTCCTAATGACATGGATCCTGCTTACTGTTATGAAACATTGTTAAGTTGCTGGCAATTTCAACTTGCTAGTAATTGCTCAAATCCATCAATCTTTTGGGCCATATGTTCTGCATATGGATGGCCATATCTCCATCTAGGTTTGTTAAAGGTATGTCATTGCTTTTACTCACCTCTCTCTCTTTAATGAGAACTCTATTTTTGGTTGAGAAAGAATAGTTTTTAGAAGTTCGTATCTTACTAGTGCTGCTGCTTCTTAGCCTAATTTTCTTTTAGCATGAAACAAATATTTATCCCTTTTTTATTTAGTGGATGTATTTGTAATCTTGTAAGTAATCAGGGACTCTTGAGATGCAAATGAGAGCATTAGATAGCTATTTAGCTTTAATCAATCTCTGCAATTTGAATAACTCATATGATATTGTTTTTCTCAGGTACTTAATGATTGTGTTGGTTTTGCGGGACCATTGCTTCTCAATAAGCTGATTCGGTATCTCCAACAAGGTCTTACCACTTTCTTGCTTTTTTCTTCTTTATTTTTTATAATTTTGTTTTTTAGATATTGAAGGATTTCATTGGGGGTTCATCAGTCATTTTACTGGCATTTTTGTTTTGGATGGTTGGTTTTTATTACATTTGAGGTATGGCAAAAAAAAAATGGCTGTTCACAGTTCCATTTTATTTTATTTGTAGGGTATTCAAATATCAAAACATATTTTATCCTTGTGGTAACTGGTTTATGTATATTAATTAGGCTTAATTACTCCATTAGTCCCCAAATTTTAAGCAAATTTACAGTTCTTAAACTTTTAAATCCTACAATTTACTTCCTAAACTTTTAAAGTTTCATATATAGGTCTCTATACTTTTAAATCTTACAATTTAGTCTCCAAACTTGTAAAATTTTATACATAGGTCATAACCTTGCTACATAAATACATATTTATGAATTAAAATTTTAGGACCTTAATTGTGAAGTTTTAAAAGTTTGGAGACTAAATCATATGATTTAAAAGTTTAGGGTCTATGTGTGAATTTTTAAAAATTTTAAGATCAAATCGTACATTTTAAAAGTTTGATGACTTATGTGCGAATTTAGTTAAAGTTTTGGGACCAATGTTTTACTTTAGCATATTAATTAGCCCATTAATTATGCACTTCTTGACATAAAGAATGTGATCCAACCCTTGTGGATTTCTTCATTAAACATTTTTTTGAATTGACATAACATTCTTTTTGTGTGCCTTGGTTGTTATCTTAAGTGGTGATCACTTAATTAGTCTTATTTTTTAGATAAATTTATACCAACAACATTTCTCGCTTATCTTCTTTCTTTTATCAGGTTCAAGGCATTTGGATGGCTATGTTCTTGCAATATCATTGGGTCTCACATCTATCTTCAAGTAATTCCATCATTTAAACTACAATATTTTTGAGGGTTTATCAATTATCAGTAAGAATTATAGAACACTGGTTTTATCATTTAAAAATTGTACTAATTCTGGACAGTTGACCCTTGAACTTCATTTTTTGCTCTTCTTTGTTCCAGATAATAACATTATGGTCTTCCATCAATTTATCAAGCTATGTTGCAACTGATTGTGCTTCAATTAAAACTCTTATGTTTTGAAATTCAATTTTGGACCTATATGTTATCATTTGAACCACATTTGAGCAAATTGTGAAGTGCATGGTGACAAGGACCAACTCTGCAGTAATAGCTTTAAAATACATGAACTGAAGTGATACATGCACAACGATCCCTAGATTTGTTTCCTAAGTAACCTGTTTGTGTGACGATCTCTACTTTTTCTGCTAACGAGTTCAAACATTTTATTACATTTGTTTTTACACGTTGCGGAGCTAATCCATTTTAAAATGAGAAATTATATTCATTGAAATGCTTAGTTATTTAATTAAACAGACAACTGAATCACAATTTGAAACAATACCCTATTTATAAACTTTTAATACAAATCTTTCTTATCATATGAATTCTAGACTATTTAATATTTTATATATGACAAATGTCTCTTTTTTATTGTAACTTTTTAGTCTCTAATTCTGTTATACTACTTCTGGAAGCTATTTTACCCTGTCTTTGAACTTCAATTAGCTAGCAAAGCCATTGGCTGAGTGATGACAACGATTCTTGCTGTATTATTTCCTTTTGTATTACTTGAGCTGCCTATCCTGATTATGGCAAGATTTCTTTAATTTGGTACGACACCAAGACACCAAAGAGGCATATTAGCAATTTATGTCTTAGCTATGCGTACTGAATGATTAAACAGTCAAAGAATGTAGTATAATATATTTTCAAGATGTGTCATGGTAGCTTAAAATTCTTCTGCAGTTGCTCTATTGTTTGTTCCTTTTATCCATTTTTGACGGAGACCTTAGGTTATAATTTCTTTTATTCTGACTGCATTTTCATCTTCTGGAGTGACATTTTATATTTAAGTTGCAGTTGCTTACACTATTAGAAAAAAGAAAAAGAAGCCTCGCATATGTCAACAACTCAAAACATAGTGTAATGATGATTTTGACTTTATGTGATGGTAAATTTGGGTGAACTTTGGTCACAATTATGCAGATCCTTTCTGGATACACAATATTCTTTTCATCTTTCCAAGCTGAAACTAAAGCTACGATCTAGTATTATGAGTATTATCTATCAAAAGGTATTATTTCTTCCTTTGCATGTTTATGAAATTCATAATTTTGCAATTATTACTTAAAGGTTATACTCATTATACAAATTTATGTTTGCTATCAGTTGTTGTTCTTCATTTTCTTTACTTATTTTCTCTCGATTGAAGCAAGGCACTCATTTTGAATTTCTTTTAGTGTCTATGCATCAATTCGGTAGAGCGATCAAAATTTTCTAAAGGGGAAATACAAACATTTATGTCTGTAGATGCCGACCGAACTATCAACTTGTGTAACAGTTTCCATGATATGTGGAGGTAATAGTAAACTACATTTTGTCATACTTCTCTTCATGTTTTTTTAGATCTTTGTATTACGACCCAAATATAACATATAAAAAAACAGTTAACCTACCTCTTAATAACTTGAGCTTTTAGGAACATTGGTTGTTAACTCTTTTTCAATATGGTATCAGAACATAAGGTCTTCGGTTTGAACCTCCTCAACTCCAAAAAATTTACACGCTCATCAAGTAAGGGGGAGTGTTAAGATACAAATATAACATATAAGATAATAGTTAACCAACCCCCTAAGAGCTTGAACTTTAAGAGAATTGGTTTTTAACTCTTCTCCAACACATTGAAACTCTTCATTTGTGAGAACAATGTAGTCTAAGTTGATCCCATTACCCCAACTTGGTCCCTCTCAATCTGTGTTAGGTATTCTAATGCTGCTTTGCTTTTATGGATTTTTCAGCCTGCCTTTTCAAATTGGAGTAGCTCTGTACCTTCTGTATAGACAAGTCAAATTTGCATTTGTTGCTGGGATTGCAATTACTGTATTACTTATACCAGGTATTGTTTTTATTGACAAGCTAAGGTTTTAGTGGTATTCAACCATTACTAAAATAAGAAGGCTAAAATGTGTTCTTTTTTCATCTGGTTTTGTTTGAATTAAATTTCCATAAAAGATAGTGATTTGACCCAAAAGATTTACATAATATATTTAACAGACCTTAATAACTAATTAAAACTTAAATTTGTTATTTCAGTGAATAAATGGATATCTAAGTTGATTGCAAGCGCTACTGAGAAAATGATGACGCAGAAGGATGAGAGGTAAATAATTTGCCTCTTAATTTATAGTATTGATAATCCATTGTATTTTGTAGCTAACATGAAGACATTCATGGGCACTAGTATGACGTGCACTAGATGCCAGACTATCAAAGTTTACCGATAGCATATCTGTTCACCTCATTTCTATTGTAGTGAAGAAGGCTCATTTTTGTAGGGAGCAAGGTTCATTCTTATTGTTCAATGATTGTAATGATTACTAGGTAATATTGGTAACCTCGAGAAGATGGTTTTATTTTCATTATAGGCATATTGGTATCATACTTTTAAAGGAAAAAAAATGCCAATTTTTGACTCCCCTAGAAATCTTTTGAACATGAATGTTCCTTTAGGCTTTACCTGCATTGTCTGTGAGAGATCAGCTATGTTTTATCATTAAACACAACCCAGATCCAGGAAAGGTAATTGAAAGTATGCTCGAGTAAGTTGTAAGTTGCTTGTCCTATCCTATATGGTTGTCAATGCTATAATGACAAAGTGATAGGTTGCACATCGAGATTTGCGATTGAAATATTAAGATACTTATTTTATTTTCCCAGGATTAGGAGGACAGGAGAACTTTTGACACACATTCGTACTCTGAAGATGTATGGTTGGGAGCTGCTTTTTTCAAGCTGGTTGATGGAGACAAGATCTGCAGAAGTGGCACATTTAACTGTATGATGATAATTCTTTTCTTGGAGCACCTTATACTAGTGTGGTTGATTATAAAATTTCCTGTTTCTTCTGGCTCTAGACTTAACTACAAACCATGATCTTTCATTATGCTTTGATAGACACGAAAGTACTTGGATGCATGGTGTGTATTCTTTTGGGCTACAACACCAACTCTTTTCTCTGTTTTCACATTTGGACTCTTCACATTGATGGGACATCAACTTGATGCTGCAATGGTATTCTAGTTCTTCCTCAAGCTCATTTAACAGTTCACTGTATTTCTTGCTCTATTTATTTTTCCACATTTAGTCTCATTTTTTATTTTGCTCCTTGCGAGATTTTTAGTTACAGTATATCAATTGTTAAGCAAATTAATCTTTATAAAAACTTTGCTGCAGGTCTTCACTTGTCTTGCTTTGTTTAATACATTGATCTCTCCTCTAAACTCATTTCCATGGGTTATTAATGGACTCATTGATGTAAGTTTATCATTTTCCATGGTTTTTTGCCCTCTAAGGAAAGCCTTTCTATAGTTGTCACGGCTGACGACAATGCAAATATTTGCTTGACATCATCCAGGCCAGTATATCCATTAGACGCTTGAGCAGGTTTCTCTCTTGCTCTGACCTCAAATCCAAACTTCATGAGAGAGATGATCATTCTCAACCTGATCTTGAAGATATGGCTGTTGTCTTCAATGATGCATGTTGTACTTGGTCATCTAGTGACAACGAAGAAAGATGTTTGGTTTTGAATCATGTAACTCTAGGCCTTCTGAAGGGTTCCTTCGTTGCCGTGATAGGAGAGGTTAGATTAGTTTCTTAAGTTCTATATATTGTGTGTACTTTAACATGTTACTATAACATGCATATGGATAAATTCGTTAAGAGAGACGTTCACTTTATTATTCTTTAATTAGGCTTTATGCTTTATCCAAATGACTTATTTTTACTGAAAAATAAAATAATGAATCTTTATACTTGATAAACGGTATTCAAATTATATCTTTTTGTCTCTCTCTCTTCTTGGGGTGTTTCCATCATTAAATTTTGGCATTATCAATTTTGCGGGTTGTTTGCATTGATGAACATATATTATTGGGTTGGTGCCATATTTCAACAAAAATAAAGAAATTAGTATCAGTTTGATTTAGATCTTTGTACATGAAGACATCTTTTGTAGGCATAGGAATGCCAAATGAAAAGAGAGACAAAGGGAGAAAACGAGAGGAATCATAATTTAAATAATTGCGGGAAAGTTTTGATTGGTTCATTTTCTCTGTCACTTATTTGAGTAAAATAACTAGTGGTTGTGAAATCTATTAAGTCTCTGAAATAAATACTTATAATTTATCCTGGTTAGAAGGCTGCTACAGTGACACTCGTCACTTTACCATATCTGGTCAGGTTGGCTCAGGTAAATCGTCCTTGTTAAACTCAATATTGGGAGAAATTGAGCTTGTTCATGGATCAATACAACACTCGTTTGGATCTATAGCATATGTACCACAGGTTTGTAAACTAGCCCCAACATTGTTTTCTAAAGAATGAAATGAAATTCAAACAAACTGTTGTGTATTTTTCATATATCTTTGTAATTTATAGTCTAATTTGCATAAATGGAAAAGGAAATTAAATATTCTACTTTATGATAATAACATTACTTAATTAAATTCCTAATATTAACATAATTAAAAATTCCCTAATAGTTATATTTTCATAACTATTTTTGCTCCTAATCAACCCATAATAATTCCTGTTACAAATTAGAGATTTCAACACTCTCCCTAAAGTTGGATCATAGATGATGTTCATATCCAACTTGCCAATGAAACCATTGAAGTGATGTTGAGGAAGTCCTTTGGTGAATATATCTACAGTTTACTCTTTTGTGGGAACATAGATCATGTAAATAATGTCATCTTTAACTTTTTTTTTGATGAAATGTCTGTTCACTTCCATGTATTTTGTTCTGTTCTGTTGAACTGGATTTAGGTATATATTGATGGCTATTTTGTTATGACAATAAAGTTTAATTGGAAATTTCACTGCAACTTGAAGTTCTTTTATTAAATTTTTTGACCACAAAGCTTCACAAATTCCCTTTGCAACTGTTATAAACTCACCTTCAACACTACTCCTAGCAACATCATTTGTTTCTTACTCCTTCAAGTTACTAAGTTTTCGAGTATAAAGGTACAATACCTTGTAGTGGATTTTATATGTTCTACTGAATTAGCCTAATTTGCAACAGTGAATACTAATATGTCTTTGATTTCATTTTTTTTTAAAGAATAAACCTTTACTTGGAGTCCTTTTGAGACATTTAAGAATTTTGTAAACAGTGTTTAAGTGAGTTTCTTTTGGAGAGTGCATTTGTTGACTTGCTATACTTATTGCAAAAGCAATATCACGTCTATTGTAAGATGGATATATTAGTTTTCCTACTAATCTTTGGTATTTGTATTTTTCCACTGATCTCTCACTATTTTCATCCTTTTTTTTGTTTTGATTGGGTTGTCACTTGGTTTGCATCCAAGCATAACAGTTTCGATGAGAAGATCGAGGATATATTTTCGTTACGAAGCGTTGATTCTTTTTTTTATCTTGCAACTTCTATACCTAAGAAGTAATGCATCTGTCCTAGATCTTTAACTTCAAATTTTGTGGCCAAGTTTTTCTTCAATCTCTTGATTTCTTCTAAGTCGTCCTTAACCATGATTATATCATCATGTACTATCAAAATTGTTTTTTTCCATTTCTAGAGTGTTGAAAGAACATGGTATGATCTGGTTATCTCTGCTGGTACCCTAGTTTCTTCATTACCTTTGCAAGTCTATCAAACCACACTTTAGGCGATTGTTTGAGCCCAAGAGTGATTTTTTAAATTTATATTCGTCATTTTCTCCTTTACAAAATTCTGGTGGCATGATCATGAAGACTCCTTTTCTAATTTTTTATTTAGGAAGGCATTTTTTACGTCAAGTTGGTGTATAGGTCACTTAGATTTGTTGCTAGGAATAGTAAGACTCAAATTGTATTCAATTTTGCCACATGTACAAATGTTTTAGTGTAATCAATTCCATAGGTTTGTGTAAAAATTTTAACATCCAAACGAGTTTTTTTATCTTTCTATTATTCCACCAGTCTTATATTTTATTGAAAAAATCCATTTACATTTAACTAGTCTTTCTTTTGGTAACATCCCATGTTCCATTTTTTAAAGAGATCTTATTTATTCCATAACATCTTCTCTTCACTCAGGGACTTCTAAGGCTTTATGAATGTTTTTTGGAATCTTTGTTCTGTCAAGATTAGCGATAAAAGCGCGAAACCATACGACATAGTTTTATAAGAAACAAATCTTGATATGGGATGGAGAGTAGAAGTTTATTTTTGTTTTCTAAGAGTAATAGATAACTCAAAATTACTTGGAGACTCATTATTGGATATCTGGATCTACCATTGGTTCCGACTCATTTGGTGCTTGAAGTGTGAAGTGTTCCTTGTCTTTCAAGTTCAACCTTCGTGAGTAAGTGATTATCTCTTTGTTATGTTGTCTTTTTGTTTCTCCTCCTGAATTGAAGTTTTTATTTACATAAGACAGAGTGATATGAGATGGTGAGGTATGGTTGGACTCTGTCTCATTTTCTTTTGGTTGGATTATGTAACTCATCATTATCTTGATCAAGAGTAATGACCAAAAAGGTTATCCTCACGTATTCTCCCTCCCGAGGAGACGACTTTTGGTAGTAGGGATGTTTCCAAAAAAGGCACCATCATGACTAACAAACTCATGCATGTAGTGGGATCATAGCATTTGTGTTCCTTTTGAATTGGAGAGTATTCAATGAAAACACATTTAAAAGCTTTTCGGTCTAATTTGGATCAATTTTTGAAATGGTCATAAACAAAGGAAGTACACCCAAATTTCCCACGGAGATCATCTGTAATTTTCTTTTGGTCTAATTCGGTATAATGTAGGGAAGAAAATCTGTAATTTTTGAAGTGGGGTGTTGAAAGAGAGAACTCGATTGGGCATATGATCGACACAAATTGTGTTCAATAAATACGCAAATATACGTAACGTAACAAGTAATATAATGATAAGAAAATATCATTCCCACGGAGATCATGTTATTAGAAACTATTTTTTAAAACAAAAAAATAAAAATCAATTTTTTTGTGTTTTTATATTTTAAGGAAGCAAAATTAAAAAAACTAAAAATAAATGGCAGTAATTAATTAGCTCAGAATTGACAGTTAACAAGATATATGATAAAATATCTAGGATACTTAATCATACCCAATTTTCTAAACATGTGAATCGCTAAAATCTTCCAATATAATTATCAATCAATTATATAACCAATTGAATCTAACCTAGCATGTATTACTCTCTCAAGTAAACTACACAACATATAATAATTAACCTAACCACACTCTTATGTCAATTAAATAGTTCATTAATTATGGATCACATAGATAAAATACATGTTATTTAATCAAGACAAACAATTAAATAATTTTCTTAAATCTATTTAATTGTCTCTATAGATCAATCGTTGGTCAAATAATTAATAGCATAAAAATCATATTAAATAATATAATTAAAGTTAAATCATGATTGAGATAAAATATTAGATATCACATGTTGAAAATTAGGTTCATAAGATCCATAAATTAATAAATTAAGTAGACATAATTTTGTTCATAAAGCTCATATTTTTCATAAAAGAAAGACATAAAAATTGATAAACAAAAGAGAACAAGAAGAAATACAATCCATCTCTTGAATTGTAGCACCAATCACCTCTTGAATCTCCTCTAAAATTGTATTTCTTTTTGAATTTTCTCTCTTTTTGGCTCCAAAAATGATAAAAAAATGTAATTTTCGTCTCATTAGAGTTTACGGACAATTGGGGTTAAATTAAGTTTAGGTGAAATTTGGACCGTCAGATTAGCTTTAGTTCAAGGGTTGAGATGAAAAAAAAGAATATTAATAGTTCTAGCCAATAAAAACGCGACACATGGCACGGGAGAAAGGTGGATCCAATCAGTGTGCGAAGCGTGGCAGGCTTGACTGGTTGTGGTCAACGCCTGCTGACTCAACGACACGTGGCAATTTTTGATTCGCAGTTATAGCTTACGTGGTGCCTTGATGGGAAGATGGGACGAATTAGGTGACACGTGTGGTGCTTCCGTTGACCAAGCGTCAAACTTGGTAGAACGCTGTGCTGACACGTGACAAGGCCTGCGTCACTCGGTACACAAGACGTTTCGCAATTGGGCCTCTCTGCTTATGTGGCATCCATATGGCTTGTATGGTCAATTCTCTTGTTTGCATGCCATTTACGTGGTGTTTTTTGATGGGTTTTGCATTAAAAAATTCATAAAAAATCCAAAAAAAATTTAGAAATTATATTTTTACCCCTTTTTACTATAAAGTTCATATTTTAATATTTTAATTCCAAAATGATCACTTATCGAATAAAATGGGTAAATAATAAGGAGAAAAGTGCACCCATGACTACTTTCATAATCATTAGCATACGAATAATGAGATATGTAGCAGTTAAAATGGCATCGCCCCAATATATTTTGGGTATGTTTGTAGTGAACATTAAGGCACGAGCTACTTCATGTAGGTGCTTGTTTTTTTGTTCAATTACCGTATTTTGTTGGGGAGTTTCAACACAAGAAGTTTGATATATGATCTCATTTTTTTGAAGATATTCTTATAAAGTATAGTTGAAATACTCAATGTCATTGTCATTTCGGGGTATTTGGATTTGTGTTTGAAACTAGGTTTGTATAATTGAGTGAAAATTAATGAACACATTACGAACCTCTGTTTTCTCTTCTAATAGATAAACCCAACAAATTCGAGTATGATTGTCAATAAATATAACGAACCATTCATTGTTAGTACGATTTGGAATGCGGGAAGGATCCTATGCACTGCTATGAATTAATGTAAAGAGCTTGGAAGGTTTATATTGAGATTTTGAAAACGAGGTATGTTGATGTTTGATATATTCACAAGTTTCACGCTGAATATCAAATGTTTTATTATTAATAAATATAAAAAGAAATAAGTGTTTCAAATACTTAAAGTTGAGATGACCCATCTTATAGTGCCATAATATCATCAGTCTTAAAGATAGAAACATAATCACATATAATAATCATATAACATTGATACACTTTAGTCTCATCAAAGTAGTACAGTCCTTTACTCACATATAATAATCATATAACATTGATACACTTTAGTCTCATCAAAGTAGTACAGTCCTTTACTCTTTAGCACTGTCAATCATCTTCCTAGATGATAAGTCCTGAAAATGCAACAAGATGGGAGAAATTTAGCATAACAATGAGTGTTTTTAGTAAGCTAACTAATAGATAAGAGATTACAAGATAGTTTTGGAACATAGAGGATAGATTTGAGAGTGATAGAAGCTGAAATTTGAATGCTCCTTTTTCTAGCAACAAATGAGAGAGATTTATTTGCAATTTTAACTTTAAGATTTCCAACACAAGATGAATATGAAGTAAATAAATGATAGACATCAATCATGTGATATGATGCATTGGAATCAATGATACACAGGATTTTGGTTCGAAAAGTAGTAACAAGTGCACTTAAACAATTACCTTTGTAGGTTACGGAAGTTGCTGAGGTGGATGACTTATCGGAATTATGCATGTTGGGGAATAGTTTGTAAAGTTGATCCAACTGTTCTCAATTAAATGCTCCTCTTGAACTTGCGTTATCGTGTGGTTTTTGTTGATCAATTGAAGCCTAATAACTTCATGTTTTGTTCTGTCTTTGTTTCTAGTTTACTATAAATTTTCCAATATGTATTTTTGGAATGTCTTGGTTTATGACAATGTACAAGAAAATCTTTTCTTTTGTGAATTTGAGTCATTTCCTATCCAAGTTTCATAGTCTGTGAGTTAAATTTGTTGAAAGACCAACCCTCATATAAGGTCCATTATCTATTTAGTGTCCATAAGTTGTCGAAGGTCCAAGCCTATTTTTATAAATAATAGAATTATTTGGGCTAACATTATTCAAGAGCTTTTCTGTATTTGAATTAGGACTGTGATAGTGATTTTTAAGCCCATTTCCAGAGGACTTGTTGGGCCCATAAGGTAATCCAAATTCGTTAGGCCCATCATACCACCCATAACCTTGACTCTCTATTCGAATTAGACACTAGGGTTAAGATAGAGGAGCTATCGCGATGCACAGAGAGGCTATCGCGAGAAATGGAGGAGGTGATGTCGTTGCCTGGGCGGTGGTTGTTGATTGAGTATCCTCCCACGAATGTCATCAAGCTCACGGGTAAGTCCAGCCCGAAACTCGAAAACTCTTTCGGTTTCAATTTTTTTCAATAACGGGTGTTATCACCAGCACACTTCAACTCCTCTTCAGAACTGAGGTCAAGTTTTTACCAGAGGACACACATGTTCATGTAGTAACACCTTTTTCTCCTTGCTTTTTGTGCCATAATCGAGTTTTTAACTCAAAAATTTGTGAGAAATCTTTCCCATCTGGTTTATGTTTTTTCTATCGCTATAGCATGGAATTGACGAGCCATGCCGTCACCATTGAATTCTCTGAACTCCATTGTTGAACAGCGCTAGCGTTGGTTGAAGCAAGTTTTATTGTTTCTCCTATTAGGTATTTCATTTTACCTTTCCCATTTACAACGAGTTTGACGGATTGTGTCCATTCTATGTAGTTTTTGCCATTGAATTTTTCAACCGTTAATTGGAACGAAGAGTTATCCAATCCATTGAAATTCATGACGTGTGTTTCTATTTGGGTATTTTTGGCTATTGTCTCTGATTTTATTGAATTGGTCATAGTTTGATTTTAAAATAACCCTATTCTGATACCATGAAGAATGAAATGAGATTTAGAACATACTGTTATGGTGTATTTTTCATATATCTTTGTATATGACTACTAATAATTTATAGTATAATTTGTATAAATGAAAAGGAAATTAAATATTCTACTCAACATAATTAAAAATTACCTAATAGTTATATTTTCCATAATTATTCCTGCTCCTAATTAGTCCATAATAATTCCTGCTAAGAATCAGCCCATAATAATTGCTACAAATCAAGAATAACATTTTCCATAGTAGCCAACTTGTTTGAACTAAAACTCTCCCTTTCTTATAGTCTTTTCCTTTTGAAACTGAAGGTCCCTTGGATCCTATCTGGCACGGTACGTGATAATATATTGTTTGGGAGGAACTATGACACAGAAAGGTACATCTTTTTATAGTGGAGAACCCTGATTCTCTCTCTCTTTTTTTCATGTACGTATGTATATGTTTTTCTAGTTTCTTATTATCAGGTAATTGGTTCATGGTAACGTTATTTCTGCTGCACAGCGTATTAGTTGCAAAGTTCTTGCTCAAGCTCTTCCTTTTAATATATATATATATATATATATATATTTTGGGAAATCCTTGGAGTGCATGTATTATAAGGAAAACTTATTTATCCTCGTCCCTTCTTTGAGCAGATACTCAGACACTTTGCAGGCATGTGCACTAGATGTTGATATTTCTTTGATGGTCGGAGGTGACATGGCTTTTATTGGGGAAAAGGGAGTCAACTTGTCAGGCGGACAGCGAGCTCGACTTGCTTTAGCAAGGTTACCAGATCTCTCTGATGAAATATAGTGGCTAACTTTAAACTGGTTTCCTTTTCTTGACTTTTCAAATTTTCCATGACTTTGCAATTGCAGGGCTATTTATCAAGGCTCAGAAATTGTTTTGCTTGATGACGTACTCAGTGCAGTTGATGCACAAGTTGCCAGGTGGATTCTTTATAATGCTATAATGGGTCCTGTCATGAAGCAGCAGACTCGTGTGCTCTGTACTCATAATGTTCAGGTATATTTCCTGGCATTTTATTTACTTGAAATACATGTAAAAAATTATTTTATTCTTTGTTATTGCATGTTCATATTAACGAGTCAGCTGTAATTTGAGTTGTTGGTGCACTACAACTAGTGGATATTTATTAGGAGCATGTTGCTACTTTATAGGCATTTTGCTAGTATATATCCTTCGGAGGTTTTGTTCCTCAAAAGGCTGTTTCGTTCATGGTTTAATGGTTTCTGGTAAGGTAGGTAAAGAAAAATTTCCATCTCCTAGTATCTTGAGGGGGAGATACCGAAACTATTTTTAAAGACTTTGAAAAGTGTAATATCTTCAGGGACTTATGACGTGCAGCTTTTCTCATGTGCCTTGAGAACCAAGGAATAGAAAATATCGTATTTGAGAGGAAGATATTGATAATTCAGGTTCCGTTAAAAAAAAGGTATTAAGACCAGCACTTCCTAGAACTCAAATCATAAGTCTCATCGTCACATTTTATTACAAAATTGAAGTATTCGAGCTATACACCACCTAAAAGCAAACTCTGGTGTATATCTCGAAGCAATGAAGATAATGAAGCTTGAAAAGAAGTCAAATATTTATTAGACATCCACAAAGCTTGTATGTATATTCCTGGTGCTTACTTTAGCATCGTACATTTGACTAAGTTCCATGTAAGTGTTACTTACATTCTAGTGTCTACAAGACCACAAGTCATCTTTGGAGGAATTTAGGTGATCTTGATACAAGATTTCTCATGTTATCTACTTGTAGAGCTGGTCTCTTTGTCAAAATAAATTTTATTTCTGTAGCTCAGTTGGGAAATGCACTGGTTTTGAGCCATTTACATCGACTTAAATACTACTTAGAACATACAACTTTCAATATAAGCACAAGTAACCAGATGTTTTGCAGTTGAATCAGAGATCAATGTAACCTTGCAGGCTATATCTTCTGCAGACATGATTATTGTTATGGACAAGGGACATGTAAAGTGGGTAGGAAGTTCAACTGATTTTTCAGTATCATCATATTCAGCATTCTCTCCAGTGAACGAAATTGATGCTGTTTTACAAAATCAAGGCCAAGAGTGCATCACTGAAGCCAAACAGAAGGTCCTAGAGAAGAATATTCTGTGCCCTTTAGAAGAAGTACAAGAGATCACTGAAGCTGAGATACGGAAAGAGGGACATGTAGAGCTTGCTGTTTACAAGTGAGTAGAAATATCTAAACTTCAACAAACAACCCCCCCCCCCCCCCCCCCCCCCCCCCCCCCCCCTCCTCCTCCCAAAAAACAAACAAACATAAGATATGATTGATTATTTGATATGTACATAATCTGGGAAATTTAATGATTATGTTAAGAAGAATGCCTTCTTCTCTCTTTTCTTTCCTCTTCCTCTTTTTGCAGTAAATCTTTTGCATTAAATATATTGCAGGAGTTACGCTGCATTTTGTGGTTGGTTCATTACAATTGTAATACTGCTGTCAGCAGTCCTAATGCAAGCTTCTCGCAACGGGAATGATTTGTGGCTGTCATATTGGGTTGATTCAGCAAATGGTGACCATCAAAAAGAGTACTCTACATCCTTTTATCTGGTAAATATCAGTATACCACTTTTCTCTTCTTTTGCTTTAGTATCATATTTTATTTGCTCCCAGGCTGGTCCAAGGTCAAGGCCATTTAGGCGATCATCTAGGACCAGAACTGAGAAGAGCTCTGATTATCCAAACTTTAAGTCACAGTTTTGAACCATACTAAATATCGTTTTATTTAAAAAAGTTCTACCATAAGCATTTTATTATTATTATTATAGTTTTTTAATTTATAAATGTTAATTTGTTTTATCCATAATTATATGTCTTATAATTGTTTATTTTTATGTATCTAAATAGAAAATACATGTTTTCCACACATATTCACTTTTATGCCATAATTTTATAGTTTTATAATTAGTTGAAGAAACGTACAACTGTATATATATTTCCTATTGTTCAACTTGACATAAAATATGCACATGTGATAAAACTTGAATTTTTGCAAGAAAATGGACATTTAGTTAAATTTTCACTTTTTAATCATACTAACTCATAGCAGCTAATAAATACTCAAATTCTCTTATGTATTTTAAGAAATTTAATTATGTTAATGTTAAAAATGTTAGAAAAAAAATTCAAATATTGAAACCTTGTCACACAAAATAAAAAGAGTTGGAATTTATTATATATATTATTCAAAAGTGCATATATACAATTTGGTAAAGATAGAGTTTTTTCCAAAGTGAAGAGCTCGAATCTTTAACCCAACTTTATAAAATTTTAATCTTTAAATTATTCGTAACTTATTTTAATTAACTAAAGGTCAAAATCTTGTGTTGTTTAAATATTTTTTTTATTGTCTTAAAATCTTCAATTTCTACCATTAATTGAGTCAGTAAGATATTTTTTTCTTTGTTATTAAGTATTAATGAAATTAAAAATGAAATTTATAGTTAAATGATTATATTCTTGTAATTTTTTATTTAATATTATTGTATTTATTTTGAGGTTAACTACGTTTTATGGTCACAACGTATGTGACAATTTGTAAAAATATTTAAAACGTTTATTTTGCTGGAATTATATCCACAACATATGGGTAATGATAAAAACATGCTCAAATTTGGGCATAGTTGTATCATTATTCATACGTTGTGGACGTAATTGCAACTTTAAAAATGTATGTTGTTAGGTCTATTTTTATTGTTATTCATATGTTGTGGGCATAACTACAATGAAGTAAATGTTTTGGGCATTTTTTTAAATTGTCCCATACGTCGTGGGCATAAAATATAATTAAATCCTTCATTTTGTGATATAATTTTTAATATATTTTCATTTTTTTGTTAAATATTTATATAATGTATAAAAGGCCCTTGTAATGAGTCCTGCATAGGACCTGGCCCTGATTTTCCTTATTACATGAACCAATATAAAATTTCCAGGCTGAGATGTGTTCCCATTGAGTTACTGCAGGTTATACTCTGCATCTTTTGTATCGTAAATTCCTGTCTTACATTGGTGAGGGCATTCTCATTTGCATTTGGCGGGTTAAGAGCTGCAGTTAAGGTTCATAATTCACTGCTCAAAAAGCTTATCAATGCACCTGTTCAATTCTTTGATCAAACACCAGGTGGAAGAATACTGAATAGGTAAGCATGTAATTCATTCAGGATAGTTTACAGGTTTTGTATATGACATCCTAAGTAATTTTTTTTTGGTCACTCTTGATTGAGATATGTTAAACTTAACTAAAGCATTTGTTGTATAGGTTGTCTTCAGATCTTTATATGATTGATGATTCTCTTCCTTTCATCCTCAATATTCTGCTTGCCAATTTTGTTGGGTTGCTTGGAATTGGATTTGTTTTGTCCTATGTACAGGTAGTACGAGATCTATTGGCATTGCTCACATGCTTTTAGGAATCTCAAGATTATATGTGTCCTGACTATTTTGGTTTCTTCTATATTCTTATTTGTATAAGTAGGTTTTCTTCCTGCTTTTGCTATTGCCATTTGGGTATATCTACAGCAAACTTCAGGTAACTTCATTTTTTTTTGTTTTTTAATTAATGGTCACGGACTTTGATTTAGTTAACAAATTTAGCCGTACTCTCGACTCTTTGAGGAAATATCACAGGTCAGAGCTGCTTACAGGTTTGACTACAGAATGATATAAAGGTTATGTGGGACCACTGAGACAAACATTTAATAAGCTTTATTAATATTTTGCACCCCACTAAATGATTTCTTAAATGCCCAAGCTTTTGAAATAAACAGGAAAAGTTTGGTGTACATTCCAGTGAAATAATGTTAGTACATCTATCGAATACATTAATGATGGTTGTTGTTAAATAACCTTGTCAATTCAACTGGCTTGTTGTGAAACAAAAGACCCGGTGGTCGAGATGCATACAATTTTGTAATGTCCTTAGCAAAGACATGATTTTATATTTTAGAGAATGTTGACTAATATATTATATATTGTATGCCTGTAACATAAAACGGTAAAAATATAGCAATTGGAGAAAGAAATGCAGTGCCCTTCTGAAGTTAGTTGTTTATTAGTTGTAGAGAATAAGGGTAAACTTTTCCACTGTTTGCTTACTGAGAAAAATTTAGCAGTTCTTTTATAGGTCCACGTCAAGAGAGTTGCGACGACTGGATAGTGTTTCTCGATCTCCCATCTATGCATCCTTCACTGAGACAATTGATGGATCACCTACTATTAGGGCATTCAAATCTGAGGTACATAACTCTTTAAAGTTACCTTAAACAGGAGTAAAATTCTGCTTGCCGCCTTCTGAACATATGTTACTTTCAAGCAAAGTAATAGTGGCTCACATATAAAAATTTGCAAATTGTGGAACATGCCATCAATTGTATAATTTTAACTGTCATAGTAATTACTGTGAGCTTTGGTAGTGATCACTTGGCTCTTAAGTGTAGTTGGATTTTTCTGTGAGCTCTTAAAAAGTAAAATTATTATAATAACGAATTGATGGTCCTTGACAGGAATATTTTTTGGCCAAATTCACTAAGCATGTCGCATTGTATCAGCGAACTACTTATACGGAGTTAACAGCAAGTTTGTGGCTATCTTTGCGTCTTCAGGTATATCTTGGAAGTCAATGACAACACGTATCAACTTCTGTAAACTGAAGCTTTATTAAAAAGCAAAATAATTTAGTTCTCAATACCCTGGTTTCATAAAGTAACCTTTCTTAAGGAGAAATATCTGAGTTAGGAAAATCATACAAGTGGAATTGTCTTTAACTATTTCAGCAATTTTAGCTACAACTGGCTATAACTTCTCAAGTGACTGGTAGTCTTCTTTCAGCTGCTTGCAGCATTTATCATCTCATTTGTTGCCATCATGGCTGTTATTGGATCTCATGATAGTTTACCATTCTCCTTTGGTACCCCAGGATTGGTATGTTCCACATCTTCAGAATGTCACTTGTCTTCAACCTCATTTAGTCATTTACTCGTTTGCTGTATAAGCTCAACTTTAAGGTTACAATTTCATTATTTCTATGTTTTCAAACAAGTAGAAATTAAAGGCAGTGAGTCTTTTCTACAGGTGGGACTTGCTCTTTCATATGCAGCTCCAATTGTGTCACTGTTAAGTAGCTTTTTGACAAGTTTCACTGAAACAGAGAAAGAAATGGTTTCTATTGAACGAGCTCTAGAGGTACAACCATACACAGACTCCCTTTTCACTTTCCCAACTGATTATTGACTCTGGGTGTACTCATCACAGTACATGGACATTCCTCAAGAAGAACTGTGTGGACACCAATCTCCAAGGCCTGGTTGGCCATACCAAGGACAGATTGAATTTCGGAATGTGACATTGAGATACATGCCATCCTTGCCTGCCGCACTTCATGATATTACATTTACCATTGAAGGAGGGATGCAGGTGCTGCTTATACATGGCTTGCAAATTTGAACCATTTTTATGCATAACTTCATGACCACTGTATCTTAAATACTAGGCCTTAACATTGTTTGATTATACTTTTCCCTTGGAGGTAAGAGAAAAGGAGGAAATTTTGGAACCTAACTCCTATTAACTATCAATCAGGTTGGAATCATTGGAAGAACCGGTGCTGGCAAGTCTAGTGTCTTGAATGCTCTTTTCCGCCTCACCCCAATAAGTACAGGATGCATTATTGTGGATGGAATGAACATTGCTAATATTCCTGTCAGGGATCTCCGTGCTCATTTTGCTATTGTTCCTCAAAGCCCATTTCTGTTTGAAGGGTCATTACGGTACTTAAAAAAAACCATGGTTATATTTTCCATTTCATGATAATACATCAATCATCTCCCATGATGAGGTCATTGCATTTCTTTGTAATTTTCAAATATATAGGGATAATCTAGATCCATTTCGGCTGAGTGATGACTCTAAGATTTGGAAGGCTCTAGAGAGATGCCATATCAAAGAAGAAGCGGAAGCAATAGGAGGGCTGGACTTTCATGTAAAGGAATCTGGGGTGTCATTTTCTGTTGGACAGCGACAGCTACTTTGCCTGGCACGTGCAATTCTTAAATCATCGAAAGTAAGTTGGTAATTTTTCTTGAGTGACCTACACTTGCTTGGTAAAAACAAAAAGAAAAAAGTTCTGGGTATTGGGGGGGGGGGGCTTTTAGACAGAAAAAGCACCGAGTACTGATGAGGTTGCTGTTTTTAGGTCCTATGTTTGGATGAATGCACAGCCAATGTTGACACACAGACAGCATCCAAGTTACAAGATACCATATCTGGTGAGTGCAGGGGCATGACAGTGATCACAATTGCTCACCGTATTTCCACAGTCATGAATATGGACAACATCTATATCCTTGACCATGGTTTGCTGGTATGTGTACCTTTCTCGAGTTTACTAATTGTATTTCGTGGGAATATTATCCAACGTTCTCAAACAATTGGCAATTTTTTGCAACAAGCTTCCTTCTGTTACAATTACTAGCTTTTATGTTTCCCTCTATTATTGTGTAGGTTGAACAAGGAAGCCCGCAAATTCTCTTACAAAATGAGGTCTCGAGATTTTCGTCCTTTGTTAAAGCTTCTGTAATGTGACGTTCCTAGGACTTGCTGCCACTCCAATTATCTCATTGTATGTATCTTGAGAACACAAACAAAGTCTTTAACTAGTTTTCAGTTTTTAAAATGGAGGAGCCTAACCTGGATGTAACTGATGAAAATAACAATGTGTTAATACTAACAAACAATATTGTTAGTATGTACAATTTACCTCATCTTCTAACTCATAGGAGGTGTTGACAAGGATGAAGTCAGCCTTTCCTGTGTTGGAAAATTTGTCTCAAAACTAAGTTGGTGAATGCTGGATATGATATTTTCTTCATCTCCATGGAAAGCTCAAGTATTTGCAATCCAGTAATAGATTAAGGCTTTGAAAAGAATTGGGAAGCTTAATTAATACTCCTTGTTGAACACAATAATATAAGTGACCATGTAATTTTGAGTAGAAGACATGGCTCCAACTATGCCAAACTGTTGGGCTACATCCAAAGCCCATGCGTTATAGATTATGCAATCAATAGGGTGTGACTATATTGAGTCTTATTCGCCCTCGCTCCGCCAAGGTTCTTGAGCCTGGCGATTTCTAGCCAATCTAAGTAGACGGCTATGGCTTGGTTAAAGTCAGAACCACCATCCTTGCAGCCGTCATTGGATTCTGTCTACTTTGGTCCAATTGTCATCGTAATCTCTACTTCAATCTGTCGGCTTAAATGATGCCAAAATAAATAAATTATATTAATCATATCATAAAATTATCAAATATATATATTACAAAATTTAAATTAACATATTTAAAGCTAGGTTGGGGTTAAACATGCCTAACCTAAAAAACTTCGAGTATGGTAAGGTTGGGCCAGGCTGCTTCTTCAGGGCGTTATGCTTTAAGTTGATAAAGTATTAAAGTCAAATCGGATCAGAGTAAAAATACATTCCTAAACCTGCCATTTTTTGTAGTCATTCCAAAGAAGGTGATTGGATTTGATGATTATTGAAATAAGCAAAAAGTAAATTTTCTTATAAGACCACTCTCTTTTAATATATATGAAACCTAATATGCTGGATTTTCTTGACTTTCCAATTTAAGTTTCTTCTTTCTTTTTCTTCTTCCTACGAGAAAAAAATTGATTTTTTTAATATTTACAAAGATCATATTGTCTTTTTAGCAAAAAAAATAAAAAATAAATAATAATAATAATAATAATAATAGAAAAGATCATATATATGCTAAAAATGATTTATTGCCCTTTTTTATTATAATGAAGTTCAAGAGATAAGGTTCTCCTCTCATGTTTTATTTAATGTATCTATTTAATTGTATAATATTGTCTTATTTTATTTAAATATTATCTCATTTAAATTTTAGTCGTAATAGATCTAATTTTAAATATATGTTATATCATTTTTTTTAAAGAAATTTTTGAAAAAACTTGATTTTTTTTTGCTAGGAGACATTCTGATCATTATAAAACAATTAAAAATTAATTATTATTATATAAAATGACAAATTTCTCCACACATTTTAAAAATAACATAAGACATCTCATTCAACATCCCAATTACTTACAAAAAAAAATTCTCTTAAAAAAACTCAATACATCTTACTTTTTTTCTTTCATTCCTCACTAACTCCACATTTACCACCATCCACACATAAATCCTAATATTTTGATACTCAAAATAATAGAAATATTTAAAATGGAATAGAGCTATATCAAAGATATGAAAATGCTAATAGATAGGATTCATAGGATATTTGGAATCTTCATATACCCAACTATTTTTTGGAGGTAGATAGTGCAAATGAAGAATCCGATTGGTTAGTAGAGGTAGTAAAACTGAATCTTATTAGAGGTAGAAGAGATACTTGAGACGTGAGAGGTTTTTAGCTCACAGAAATATGGTAGCAAAGAGAAAATTGAATCTCTTGAACTTGTGGGAATCACATAAATGGAAGAGAGTGTGTTAGAAATTTATGAGATTTATGAATTAATATAATTTTATTAATCTTTTATCTTATTAAAAATTAAATGAAAAATTATAAGATAAATTTTAAAAATTAATAAATTATTTCATAAATTTTATTAACATCTCTCAAGTTATACGTTTAATGTAAACTATACATTCTTATACGCGCGGAGGCTGGACACATTACATAATTTAATTATAACATAGAAGGGTAAAGTTGAATGATATTTTTAAATTTTTACATGAGTGGGGAAAGTTTATAAAATTGGCTAACTTAGATGAAAAGTGTGCTTATTTAGAAGCACTCTAGTTATTGGGCCATAAGAATGTATCTATTAACTTCTATGATAGGCTTATACTCAACATCCATATGCACCGAATCTCACATAGGGAATGAAGGACCATTTTACCGAGAAAGTGAAAAGGAAAACAGGCGAGAAAATGGGAATAGCGGCGGCCATTGGATCAATCTTGCCTTTTCCATTCTATTATTGGCTATGGAACTATCCACAGTCATGGGTTGATTTGTGTGGAAAAGGAAGAGACCCATCAAAAGTGATGGCCAATGGTTCTCATTTCCTGAAACTAATTCAGGTCATATCCTTATACTCAGTTTCTACAATCTCTTGGCCTCCTCCTCTCTACTTCTGGCCCCTCATTGCTTTTGGTCAGTTCCTTAATTTCAGGTTAGTTCCATTTATTTCACATTTGTTTGCTAAAGAAGCTAAATAACTTGTTATTAAAAAAGGTTAAAAGAACTTAGCTTTTCATATCATATTACCATTTTGTCAAATTTGTTGGGTCATGGGTAGTTGTGAATTGGACCAGGAACTATGTTTTTGTTTGAATCTTTTATTTTAATTTTTGTGCTAATATCTTTGATGGCTTAGCATCATGTAGTTACTGTAAATAAAGTTCGCATTAGAAGATTCTGATAAAGGAGAATCTGACATGTTGAAAGTTCATATTTGTGGTCTAAAGAAAATAAAGAGCTTAGCTTTGCTGATCAGATTGCCACTTTGCCAATCTTTTGGGACATGGGTAGTTGTGAATTGGACTAGGAGTTGTGTTTTTGTTTTGAGCTTTCATTTTAGTTTTACACTTTTCCTTTCTTCTAATATGGGTATGTTAATATGTTAGACGGCTTAGCATCATGTGTTTGTAGTAAAGTTAGCATTTTTCTACTTGTCATTGTTATAAGTTGATTTCATTTGGAAATTGGGATGCTCTCATTGAACAAAACTATTTTGATTTGTCTCATGGTTTAAATGTTTGCTTGCTTTAGAGCGAGTTTTTTTCTTGATGTGTGATGTAGAGAATTAGAGTATGGATAGCAGAATTGTAGGAGGAGGAAGATGAGGAGCAAGAAGGATAGGAGGATAATTTGAGAGAACTAACATTCAAATGCCAGTTTATCAAAGTCTTTAACATTACAATTAAAATAGTCAGTTATGTATACTTTAAGAATTAACCTAATGTGCATTACAAACCAAAAATAAGCAAATAACATAACTAGTAAACTAACAAATATACTCTTTTTCTTGATGGACTAATAGACCCTTCGTTATTGTGCTATTTTTACTTTTCCTGCCTTTATATTTGAATATTTAAGTACATTTGTTTGCGCTTGTCTTACCTAAATACCGAGACTGACTATAATTTTGCTTCTGCTGGCAAACAATGGCTTCTTTTTCCGTTTCATGTGATCTTTTGTGTTTTTATCTTACAATTAAATGTTAATTTGTTTTTGCATTTGCTTGCATTGCTTATTATCTATTCATTGAGGTTTTCTGTAAACCTACTTTCTTGAAATTATGATGATTCTTACTACATGTAGAGCTTTAATTTTAAAGCTAAGAGAAAGCTTTCTAGGACATTGTCATTTTAATCGTATTAATATTGCTTCTTGCGTATGGAAATTTCCTAATGCGTGACAATTATTTTCTTTGATCATAAATAACATACCAAGATAAAAATGTGACATTCTTACGACCGTGGGATGAGATAATTCTGACCATTTGAATGATGCTCATGTTCATTTAATGTTAAAAGCAGATTCGAATTCAATATTGCATGGGAAACCTAGATATACATTGCTTGATGAATATTTTTCTTCAAGATCTTGAATATACAAACATAGAAATATAAAAACCATGGCTCATAAAGCTTTCTGATGTAAGTATATGGATTCTGTACTGGTGTAGCTTATATTACTCTGTTATTTCCATGTTGAATTTCAGGGTGTATCAGTTGTTGGGTGAAGCCGGTACTTATTATGGAGTACGGTTTGGGAAGAACATTCCTTGGGTAACAGAGTTTCCATTTGGATACATAAGAGATCCTCAATACATTGGAAGCATTATGAGTTTACTTGCATGCCTCTCTTGGGTACCCTTTCAATACATTCTCTTGTGGACACTAGGATATATGTTCATGATGCATGTAGAGTCAAAGGAAGATCCTGACTCACGTGTGAAGCCGCAATCTTAATTGCAATAGATGAACTCATCCATTTCAGCCATAAACTAGCTAGCCAATATTTTTCTGATGTTAACTGTAATAGAAACGAACTTTTTTCATATAAAGCTATAATTGGATTATTTCATATAAAGCTAGCCAAGTTGTTTCTCGCTCATCTTTATTGAAGGATCAAAAAGCTATCATTGGATTATTTCGCCTGTGTGGTTGTCTCTTTATCTTGTTCTTCTGTGTGATAATACATTGGCACAAATGTTGTATTTTTGCGCTTAAATCCTAGGAACCGATTATTTCTATTAAAAGTAGTTTCAGTCAAAGTAATTACAGGAAAAAGCAGCACATATAGGAAGCACAATGTATGCCTTTTTGAGTCTTAAAGCATTTCTTACAAAAAAAAATCTCCTATTTAATTCAAACACGCTTGTACTCAGAAGAAGAAGCAAATGATTCTTCCAACCGTTTTGTTGTGTCTCTATTTTGAACCTGGATTGCTATGAACCACGGCTAGCCCATAGGGGGTCTTTGCAGATAGATCAAATTTATTTTGTCAA
Source organism: Hippophae tibetana (assembly GCA_037013495.1). NCBI lineage: Eukaryota > Viridiplantae > Streptophyta > Magnoliopsida > Rosales > Elaeagnaceae > Hippophae > Hippophae tibetana. Next base: position 371,997 of record CM072810.1, read on the forward strand.
ATCCAATTTATTGAACTGAGATAGAATAAGCTTAACACTACAATTGTTCAGGATAACAAGTATGCTTCTCTTGTGTTGATTGTTGGATCCTTCCCACTAATCTTTATGATGTGTTGTAGACTTTATTTTTTTCCCTCCACTTTTATATTATCTAATTATTTACATGATTTTATTTTTAACCTTGTTGATTGTTTGTTGGATAGTTCTAACTCATCTTTATGATTTGTTATTAAAAAAAAAAATTCCTCCGTGTGTATATATATATATATATATTATAAAAAAAACGTATTCCGTGAAAAGATTAAAAATGAAATTCTATTTGTAAATGACTTATTTTATACTATTAAATTTTTTGAAAAATTATCCTAATTAATTCCCTAAAACTTATTATAACAAAATTAACACTCATAGGGTATGTTGACCAAAATACCCCTTGTTCATATGTCTTATAACTGTCCCACCCACCCACCCACTTACTCACGCAAACCTCTCCATTCATGCAAACCTATTATCTCTTTGTGTTAATGTTAAGCTATCCAATTGTTCGAAGTTGGTTGGCGAATCTCCAGTTGTCGTTGGTGAGAAGCGAATATCCGATCATTGAGAAAAGAAAATACAATGCAAAATTTCCCTTCATGTTCTTCAGGTTTCCCAAAAATAAAGTTCATAACAAAACAAGGAAGCAAGGAACTAAAGCTAGCAGGCTTTAGCCAAGTACATTAGGATTTAGAAAGAAATAAAAAAATGTTCTTCAGACAGGCTTCAGTTTTGTGGTTGCTTCAAAGGGGACATAAATAATTATCGAAAGTGAACTGTTATTATCAGTTTTGAGTTAGTTGTTGATAAACTCTTATTATTCTTACTAGTGAGGGGTACTGTTCTACTGGTTCCTTAAGTTGTATATATGTTTATAATTGAAGTTCTACTGGTTCCTTAAGCAAACTTTTGACGTATATTATCAAATAAGGAGCATTACTAGTTTTTCTACTAGCTTGTTTTTTGTTGACCTTTGGTTTCTTTGCATTTGCAAATTAAGTACTCGTTCACCAGATTTTTTATTTTTGAAATTCTTATTCGATTAAATCTCATTATTGATTAAGAAGAAGATATCTTAACCTTAATATTCAGTTCTGTACCATCAAGGTAATCATTATTTGTTCATTTTAAATTAGGACAAAGTGTCTTGGCCTTTATTTAGAAGAAAATAACAAAGCAAAATTAAGGATTCATCAAATGAATGAAAATTCTTCGTAATAATCAAAGATAAAATTAGAGTACGAAGTTCTCTCGATTCATCAAAATCTGTAATCTATCTACATCAATTGAAAATCAATTATTGCATTAAAAATGTCAATACGATAGTAATGGTCATTTTTAATGTAATTTTCTTGTTAACATGAATGACGACTACTCTCTATACAACTGATCCGCACATGAATTGTGTGCAATAAATACGCAAGTATATATATCGTAATAAGTAATATAATGATAAAAAAAATATCATTTTCACGAAGATTATGTCATTAGAAACTAATTTTTAAAACAAACAAATAAAAATCAATATTTTTTTGGTGTTTTTATATTTTAAGAAACCAAGATTAAAAAAACTAAAAGTAAACGATAATAATTAATTAACTTAATCACACTCTCATGTCAATTAAATTACATATTACTCATTAAGTTTATCAATTATGAATCACATATATAAGAATCATACATCACTTTCTAAAAAATATGCATGTTATTTAATCAAGGCAAACAATTAAATAATTCTCTCAAATCTGTTTAATTATCTCTATAGATCAATTGTTGGTCAAACAATTAATAGCTAAAAAATCATATTAAATAATATAATTAAATTAAAATCATAATTGGGGTAAAATATTAGATCATCACATTGTGAAAATTGGGTTCATAAGACCCCTACATTAATAAATTAACTAGACATAATTTTATTCATAAAACTCATATTTTTCATAAAGAATGATATAAAAATTGATAAAGAAATAAGTAGTAGAAAAAATACAATCAATCTTTTGAATTGTAATATCAATCTCCTATTGAATCTCTACCAAAATTGTATCTTAATCTGATTTTTTTCTCATATTAACTCCAAAAACTGATAAAAATTGTTTTAATTATAGCTCATTAAGGTTTATGGGTGATTAAAAGGTTAAATATAACTCGTGTAAAATTGGGATCGTTAGATCAACTTCAGATCAAGGGTTGAGATAAAACAAGCAAAATTAATAGCATCAACCAATAACAACGTGACACGTGGCATATAAAATTCACTGAGTGAATCAGAGCGTGATGTGTGGCAAGGGAAGACCAATCTGGTCAACCCATGTTGAGTTAGCGTCATGCGGTGCAACGTGATTTATGGTAACGAATGACATGTCACACAAGTGGAATAGACAGATGAATGAGATGAAGACGTGTGGCGTGCGTATTACACATGCAGTGATCTACAATTGGGCCTTTCTGCTGGCGTGGCTTGCCCAGTCAGCTCCTCTACTTGCGTGGTGTCCACGTGGTAACTTCTCATTGGTCCAACGTTAAAAATTCATAAAAAAATCACAAAAAATTCTAAAAATTATATTTTCACATTTTTTTACTATAAAGTTCATATATTAATATTTTTAACCACAAAAATACTACTTATTGAATAAAATGAGTAAATATTAAATAAAAAAATTGCACTGATGACTCTACTTTCATAGAGTAATCAACAACGGTCACTCATATTTGATGTAACAATGTCATATTTCTCACAAAATAATATAACATATTTCAAAAAATCATCCTAACCTTTCTTCTTTAATTTGAAGGATATATTTTGTAGATGATACTAAACTTAATACATTTAAAATATCTTAAGATTTAGATTGCAATACTTGACACAAAAAATCAGTGATTTTCATAACTTTATCCATCAAAATCAAGATAAAAATAAATTCAAATTTTCTCAATGCTTTAAAGGTTCATTTAGCTTTTCCTCTTAAATTGTTATTTTGTCAATTGTGGACCATGTTCTCAAGAACAGTAGAAGTTGGTGATAGATCCAAAATGAGAGCTTCATCTAGTAGCTCAAAGTCGCTACAAAGTACAAATTTGATTACCTCTGATATTTGTCTTAAGTTCTCTAAAATCCAACATACTTTTTAGTTCAAATTTTGGAGTAGATTGTAATTCACAATGACGCTTAGCAAAGCACTAACAAGATTAATCATTGAGTTCAATTTTGAAAGAAAAAAAAGTCAAACATCATAGACATCTTTAGATTCTACAACCAAAGCTAACTGCAATCTATGAGCAAAATAGTGAATATAATACACATATGGACTGCCAACCTTAAATAGTTCTTGTAATTCATTCCACGCACCACACATGTTGCTTGCATCATCATATCTTTGAATTCTAATAACCTAAATATGAAAATTTTATCCCGTAAGAGCTTTATATATTTCACTTTTTAGTTTTTTAGCATGAATAATATCAAAATAATGTTTTTAGACAAATCCACCATTATCCATAAATCTTACAATGATAGATATTTGTTCCTTATGAGATTCATAAATGGCCTCATCTACAACATGAAATAAAAAATTTAACATCTTTAATCTTCTTGCACATTCTTTTTCGGGCATTATTTATAAGAATATTTAAGATTTTCTTTTGAATCTTTGGAGTTAGATGAAGTACTAGATTATCATGACCACTAAATGCACATGATTATTTTGGCCATTTGATAGCCTCTATTGAAATCTTAAGTCGTAGATGGTCTCTAATATTTGTTATGAAGATTATGCATTGGTCAATTTCTCAATTTATTTGGAAGAATTTTTTAAACTATTCCATTTTTGTACATAAGATTGATGAGATTTTCCTTCATTCAAAAGAGCGCATTACTTTTCATCATTTACCATTTTTTCAATTATTATAGCCTTGAACGGTAAAATTTTGATTCGTAGTGGATTACTATAAAAAAATGATGAAAAATAAAAAAAAAAACTTTGTTATTTTTTAGAGTACTCTAGTCAATAAAATCGGGTAAACCAAAAATATTAAAGCCAACGACGTTGTTTTAAAAAATCATTAATTGGGTACTCATACAATTTTGGTTGATATAGTCCCACATTAATATATTCTCTTTGAATTTCATCTTACTTATTAACATGGTAATACCATATTAGATAGTGTTAGCTTGCATCATGTTCTAAAAGCATTAAAATTAAACTTCTCTAATTCAACTTTTTGAAATTTCGAGCAATGTATATTATCATGAAAAATAATGTCTCAAAGTATGAATCTTTTTGTTTAGCAGAATCAATGAGTGTATCTTTGTGTTAAGAGGACTTAGCAAGTGTCCTTTTGTTAAATAACGTCAATACGTGTCTTTATATTGAGTAAATTAAATAAACGTGTCATTTTGTTTGTTGAGTAGCTTCAACAATTGTGAAATTTGTTATCCTTTCATCTTATATTTTTTAAATAATGAATGAAGCATTTTAAATGATTTAAAACTTTGTTGACTTAATTTCATTACCATATTTTATGTATTTAAATATGATTAATAGATTGCCATAATACTGAAATCATAAATAAAAATTGAAACGAAAAAATATATATTTTAAAGAGCTACACAACATTGCTTCAATGAAAGGATGACTACAATGAAAGGGTGACTGAAATTAAAGGTTTGCTACAAGCCTCTAACGAAAGCCTATAACGAAAGGATGGTTGAAAGCTTTAAAGTGAAAAAATTGATTAATTAATAAGTAGAAGTTAGGCTTTTATATAAAAAGATCAAGGTGAGCTTTATTATTATAAATTGTACCTTTACTAAAAAATAATTTCAAAAATATTGATCCTCATTATAGTGGCCCATCATTGGTATGGTTGATATAAGTAATGTTGTTCAAACTTATATGCACCAAACGATGTAATAAATGACCATAAAACAAAAAAGTAATTGTCAAGTCAATAACCCAATAAAATTAAATTGACAGTGCATCATTTTGTTAAAAAAGAAGGAAAGCTAATTAAGAATTAGTTTGCAAAACACATAAAAGGGGGGGCTTTTACATCTATAAATAGAACACCCTAATAGGTATTTTATATTATCCAATAGAGAGAAAAGCTTATAGAAAATTGAAAGCAATTTTCTTGAGTGTATTTGGGTTGTGAGTTGTAAATGTTGTAAACACTTTGTATAATTTCTCCTTTTATAGTAAAAACATATGTATGAGGTTCGGAGACGTAAACAAAATTGGTCGAACTCCGTTATCAAATTTGTGTATTATATTATCTATTTTTACTTTTTCATAAATTTAACTTATCGAAAATTTGTGTAATTTTCCAACAAATAGGAGACTTGTAGTGACCTATGAAATAAACAAACAACTTCTTACTTTACATAATACATTTAATATGTAAAGTAGCTAACCAACTAATATCGGAAATCAATTTCATCAATTTTTTATGCAAATAATTCAAGAAATCAAGAGCACTTTTATGTTGAAAATCAATACCAACTTAATAAATGGAGTGGTTGAAGGATGTATAAAAATAAATGAAGTGGTTGAAGAATGTATAAAAATAAATGAAGTGGTTGAAGGATATAGAAAAATAAATAGAGTGGTTGAAGGATGTAGAAAAGAGAAGTGCATAGAATGTGATAATATTTGTTCGGCTAGAATTATTTCTTAGTTTTACATTTGTGTAGTATAGATTGCATGATGAGGATTATAAATAGCCTACCTTGCATTTTGTTTAATCATCCTATCAAAAATAAATAAGTCTTTATATTCTTAGTTTGAGTATGAAGTGAAAGTTTTCTTTTTGAGTGTTTGAATTTTTCTTCAATTTGTGAGTTGCCTTTGAAAGGTGTTATAATATCTTTTATTGTGGGTATAATACAAGTAGTTTGTTTCCTTATTTGAATCCAATATTAGTATTTGTGTATTCAAAATTTTACCTAACAATTGGTATCAAAGCGGGACGATCAAGGATCGTTCTTAGTGGAGCTATCTTGAGTTGTGAGGAGTTTGGTACTTTAAAAGTTTCTTAGTTAAGCTTGTTCGGTATATTCGAAGTCTTGCCGACATGATGGATGAACTTCAAGTAGTTGGAGGAATCAAGAAGCTCAACAACAAAAACTGTAACACATGAGAAACATGTATGGAGTCTTACTTACAAGATCAAGACTTTTAGGAGGTTGTTGATGGTGATGAAGTTACACAACCAACAACAAAAGATGCAAATGATATCTTGAGGAAGTGGAAAATTAAAACAGGCAAAATGATGTTTTCTTTAAAGACCATAGTTAAAGAAGAAATATTGGAGCACATTCGAGATGCCAAAACACCGAAGGAAGCATAGGACACTCTTGTTATACTCTTTTCAAAGAATAATGATACAAATTTCAACTTCTTGAGAACGAGTTGCTATCGATAACACAACACGATATGACGATTTCCCAGTACTTTCACAAGGTGAGGTCGTTATACTACAAAATTTCAAAGTTAGATCCGAAAGATCCTATTGGGGAAACCAGGATAAAAAGGATAATTATCTATGGTTTGAGACCTAAATATCGAGGGTTTGTTACAATTATACAAGGATGACCAACATAACCATCTCTTGTTGAGTTTGAGAATTTGTTGGTCGGTTAAGAAGTCATGGCTAAGTATATGGGAGGATTCTCGTTGACGGGTGAGAAAGAAGTGTTCTACACCAGTAAAAGAAGAGATACTTTCAAGCGGTACAATGAAAGTGGATCTAACAAAAATGGAGACAAAGGAAAAATTTCTCAAGGAAATAGAGGTTTTCATCCAAGGGGAGCTTGGAAGAATCGCAGTAACACTAGAAAATTTGATAATGAATGTTACAACTGCGGGAAGATGGGTCACGTGACAAAAGATTGTTAGAGTAGGAAAAAGTTTGTTGAAAGTGATACAACAACTTCCAATTTTAAGGAGAATAGCGAAGATAGTTGGGATGTCAAAGCATTATTCTCTACAAAGGAAGAAGAATTAGTTTTCATTGTTACAATTGTGAAAAATGTTGGCAATACTACTCCCGAGAAGCTAGCAACTTGGAATAATCAACAAAAGAATGCAAGTGGAATTGATTGAACATGGTAACTTTGAAGGAGGTCAAAGGTGCTAATGTTGTTCAACATAATGGCCATCTCAATATTCATGGAAGTCAAGGCTCTAAGCACAAGGATATAGGCTTTAAACATAGGCTGCCTAATCCATCAGAAAAGACTCCTACTATTAAGTCCATCTCTGAATGTGGTGTACATGAGGCAGCACCAAATAAGGTAGATGCTGTGGATGTAAGAACTATAGAGGACAATACGCCGGGTGTAAGGGAAACAGCTGCTGGGAGTGCAAAGTTTGATATGGATGATGGAAAACCAACTTGCTCATCTTCAAATGTGGGTGTTAAAAACTAGATTCATGAGAAAGAGTCTTGCAACGATGCACTGAAATGAGAGAATTCATATCTTATTTTGATGGTGATGCGTTCATAGAGAGGAAAAATAAGGATGGTCTGCTTCCTTCTGGTTCTGAAAATACTTTAGGTATAGAGTCAAAGAGAGAAATGGTAAATGATTCTAAGGCTGAAGCCCATACCGAGCGGATCAATGAATAGACAGGGGACGTTTGCTCAGCTTCAATTCGTAATGTTGAACTTCATTTGGAAAGACAAGAAAAAGACTCTCTTGTTTGTTCAGTGCCTCTTTCCCATGTTGTTTCACCCTCAATTTTTTTGGCAGGAAAAGAAAAGCATGACGATTCCAACCAGCAAAAGATAACAAGGGAAATAGTGGAAGAGCAAGGGTTCTCCAGTGCGAGTGCTTCTGCTCCAGATTCATTTGCAAAGCTGGATTTTGATTTAAATGAAGGTTTTCCTGTTGACGATGAGAGTAATGAGGAGCTTCCAAAGGTCGAAGATCCTAGATCATCATTTACTTTCATTTTCCTCACATATTGTCTTTTCAGATTTCATTTGTATCGAGTAGCTTTCCAACTTCAATTACCATAGCTGCATCTGAGTCAAGCAATGCAGGTACTAGGCAGAACAAGCAGGGAAAAACACATAGATCTTGGTGGAAACACAGGTCAACCGAATGGATCAGTACACAGGATCTACATGATGGATTTTCATGTGCTTCTAATGTTGGTTGAAATCTTCAAAAGTCCAAGGATCATTATGATTTATACTTAGCAAAAGAGCAACCATAGGGTGTTAATTAGTGGATTGTTGATGGCTGGGGTGCATCATTTTCATTGAGGTCAGTAAAAGTTCAAGGAACGACAGCTAGAGGAGAGAGGTATTTGTCCAAGGTACAGAAAGGTATACGAAAAAATCACAATCCTAAAAAAAACTAAAGTGTCACGTGGGTATCGAGAATGTTTTTTTTTTTTTAGAGAGTGGTGAAGAATATAGAAAAAATAAATGAACTGATTAAAGGAGTTAAAATGTAATAATATTTGTGTGATTAGAATTATTTCTTATTTTTATATTTATGTAGTGTAGATTATATGACGAGAATTATAAATAGTATACATTACATTTGTTTTAATCATATTATCAAAAACAAATAAGTCTTTGTATTCTTAATTTGAGTGTGAGGTGAGAGTTTTTTCTTTGAGTGTTTGTATTTTTCTTCAATTTGTGAGTTGTATTTGAAATGTGTTATAATATTTTTTATTGTGAATATAATACAAGTAATTTGTTTACTTTTTTGGATCCAATATTAATAAATTTATATTTGTGTATTCTAAGTTTTAAATGAAAAAGAAAAATTGGAAGAGTAAAATCCAACTATAAAAGTTTAACAATTAAATTCATTGAGTGAAGTTGAATAAGAGAAATTGAACAACAACAACAATTGAACAAGAGAAATTGAATTAGTAAAATCTAACGATAACAATCAAATGAAAAAATTAAACTAATAAAATTGAATAACAATTAAACGAATAAATTTAAACAATAAAATTAAACTAATAAAATCGAACAACAATTAAATAAGTAAATTTGAAAGATAAAATTGAACTAATAAAATCAAATAACAACAATTAAATAAGTAAAGTTGAAGGGAAAAAATTGAACAACAACTATTTAACAAGTAAAGTTGAAAGAAAAAATGAACAAAAATATTGAACTATTAAAATTAAAAAAATTGAATGAATAAAATAAAGTTTATTTAGAAACATAATAAATTCAAATATCACACATTTGGTTGTTCTCGTATAATTGTAAACTTGACGGACTAAAATCCTCCTATGTAGATGGGTAACATTAACACCAAAAATAAATAACAAAAGAAGTGTGATTAAAGACTAAGTTCTTTTAATATACAATTAAAAACATGTTTACGTTATATGAATATTTATAATATAACTTTAGGTTAAAGACACATGGTGAGATGTCTTCGATAAAGACGAGAAAAGCTAATGAGGTGACAAATATTGTCGAAAATGACGAACGGATATAAAGAAAACTATTCTTCTTAAAAGAGAAGACGGAGATAAACAATATTCTCATTGAAGTGATAGGTGATACTTATATACTTCTATACATAAATGATTCACTTAAAATCATGAAATTAAATAATACATTTTAAATAAATAAATATTCTTTTTTGAGTGGTGTTGTTTATATTATTTTTCAAAAGTTTTTTTTAAGGCTACAACTTACATAGCCAAGTAAAACAATTTTTTTGAAAGAAAAATAATTTCATAATCACTGTATTTACGTTTATAATTTACAAAATATTTATCAACTAATTATGAATTATAAAACATTCTTTTATTAATAAGTGTAATTAGCTTAAATCAATATATTTAATAATAAAGTTTTCACGTGGTTATGATCACAAGTTTATCTTAAGTACATGTTATTATTATTTTTTCAATCAATATAATTAATTTATTTTAAAATATAATTAATTATTTTAAATTATGAGACTTAAAATTCAAATATATATTGAAACTATCTTTATCAACAACATCATACTATCAATTACATTCAAATGGTGAAGAAGACATTAAGTTTAAACGAAAACGGTTGAAGATATATATATATATAACGAAAATTTAATTTAATTTATTATTATTATTATTATTTTATTTTATTTTGGTCTGGTTGTATGATGTATCTTACCTCTGACTCTTATCTATTTTGCTTAAGATGGCCAAATTTTCCACTGCGTCAAATAAATTTGCTCTCCAGGACAAAATTAGTTTAATAAATATAAAGCCACGTGTAATCCTCTTATTGGATATTTCACTACCTTTTCTTGCTCTCCCTCTCTCTTTCTCTTTCCCCATCCTCAGAATTCTACCATCAAGAACTTTTCCCGCATTTTCTCACTCTTTCTCGCACCCAGATCTTCGTTTTTTACCTCAATTCTTTAAGCCTTACTTCATCATCAACAAATGTAGCTTATTTCATTTTGTATTTTGGAGTAATTTTCCAGTACCTCACTGTCAGCTCAGTGAGCACTCTTTAACCTAGCTCATCAAAGAACCCATTAAATTGGGTCATTTGCAAAGGGTTTTCAGAAAGAAAAGAAGAGAAAAAATCTTCATAGTTAGATATTTTCTAGCTGTTACAGCTGAATTATTTGAAATTTACAAGGGATTATTTGGAAAAATAGAAACTTATCACAATGTCAGGTCCGCCGAGAATCCGTTCAAAAATGATCGCCGATAAAGAGTCACGATCGGTTCTAGGTCCCGCTGGGAACAAATCAAGACCGAATGATATTGCAAAACAAGCTTCGAAGCCTCTAAAGAAAGTGGAAATGCAGTCCGAAAAGAAGGTTGTGGTGACTCCGTCGACACCGGCGATTCAGAAGTTAGAAAGGCGATTCAGCCACCAGACATTGTTGAATTCGTCTATGAATGCTTCTTGTTCGTCGGATGCATCATCGTCAGACTCGTCATCACGGAGCAGTAGAACGGCTAAACATGGCGTTGTGACGCTTGCAAGGAGAAAACAATGCAGTGCGAAGGTGGAGAAGGTTAAGAAGGTAGAATTTGAGAGCGTATCGGTTGAAAAGATTGGAAACGATGTAAAAGATTTGGACTCTTTTGGTTGTTCCGGAATCAAGACACGATGTGCTTGGATTACACCCCACTCGGGTATGTTGTAAATTTTTTGCTGGATTAATTGTTTGGCTGCTAAGAATTTAGGGAAAGCATGAGAAAAAATAGAGCTTTATAATCTTTATTTCATGTTTTGTGCTTTTAGGTAGTGGGGGGAAAGACATTTGAGGCAAAACAAAATATATGGCCGTGGAAAATATATTAATTCCTTTTGATGGTGAGATGAAAAAAGGGAAGAAAAAAAGGAGCATTTGTCAGACAATTGACTACTGATAGTTTAAAATGGATCTATGCGTTTTTTTCTAACTAAAAAAAAACACATTTGTTTCCAACCAGTAACCAATTTTGAAGTTTTGTCGAATGTTGACGAAGTTGGTAGAAATTAGTAGTTGTATATGTGTACTGTAGTTTTGATACATTGGAGTATAGCTTCTATAGTTAGTTAGATAGTTAACCTATTGGTTAGACAACTACCACTGTATTATTGACTTGTGTACAGGAGGTAGTCTTTGGCTGTATATATATGCACATAGTGCTCATGAATTGTTGGAAATATTCTGCAGCAACATGAATTTATTATCTGATTTTACTCAATCAGTTTCATCTTGTTTGTAGAATTGATCAAATTTGGAAACTTGGATCTTGTTCGACCATTTTTCAGCCTTATTTTTTCATCTAGGGTATTGTTTGAAGAAGCAGCTTTTTCATTATGTGAACTGGTGATATTTCCTTGAATGGATTTGCTCTAAAGGGGCTCGGTACCTTTTAGGTACCCAAGTAAATGCATTGGTATTCTTTATGTTTCATGTTATTAAAATGTTTCATTTTAGTACCCCGATTCAAGTATTTGTATTCATTATATCCAATGTTATTAAAAGGTTCCGTTTTAGTACCTTAATTCAAGTATGTGTATCACTTTTTGTCAAATTGAACGAGTATATTTGTTGAGATTTAAGAAAAAGAGAAAACCAATAGCAAAAAATAATAATTTAATGATTAAAAGAGGTAGCTATAATTAAATTGGGGTACTAAAATTGAACATTTTAATAACATAGGGCATGAAAAAATCAATATAATAACTATGGTATTGAACCTCATATAATAGTTCAAATTTACTTTTTATTTTTCTTTCGTGTGAATACATTTCTATTATCATTAATAATCTGAATTTAAAAAATTTAACAAAACGACCTAAAAATTTAAAATAAAAGTCATACTAGTAATTTTTTTATCTTGCAGGAAATATAATCATAACTCTTTTTTTCTATCGTCTTTTTTCTCCTTAAATTTTCATAAATGCTCTTTTCGGATTTGATCTTTGACCAAAAATGAGAAAACATCATCTAAAATGGCTAAAAGAGGTACCAATAATTAAATTGGGATACTAAAAGGAAACCTTTTAATAACATAGAACATAAATGGTACCATTTAAGCAGGGTATCTTTAAGGTACCAATCCCGCTCTAAAGTGTTATATTTCAAAGATCTGGCCTTTTCATTGCATAGTATTTACCCTGGATTCTCTCCAATAAACAGGAAAGAAATTTTAGTAGTTTCACATACTCCCTGTGGTTAATTATACAAGAATCTTTGGGCTGGTGGAATTAATGGATAAAGGTCAACATATTTCTCCTATGTATCTTTTTGTTTAACTTGTTTGCTCTCGTGGCTGAGTATTTGTGGGCAAGAGCTCTATGAATTATAGTTGTATCTCCATTGTGACATAGAAGCAAAGTCAAGCATCAAGGAAGCATATGGCAGAAAATTAGTGCCTTAACTATTGGTCCTTTACTGTTACATGCAGACTTTATTAGTATGGTTTTAGTCATGGTGGAGAAACGTGTTTCTCATCTTTGAATTATGCTTTATGTCTTTTTCGTGAATAGATGTGGTGCTGAAATTTTTTGTGTTACTTATGATGTGATGCCTGAATTCAAATTTATTGTGGTTTGCATGGACATAATTTAGAAGCTTCAATCTGGAACATTGCAGCCAGAACTTTAGGGTTTTTTTTAAATTATTATTTTTTTAATTTCTTTTTGGAAGGGGGGATCTATAAATTGAGATTGATTTGTATTTATTCTTCATAAGCCAAATGATGGTATGAATCAGTTTAACTGTACTTGATAGTTGTTCTGATGTGTTTTGTGTCATAGAACTTCTATCATCCTATTAAGTATTGGCTATCATGCTAATTAAATTTTAAATATGTTTAAACTTTCTGCCCAAAATTTTAATTGTTAACTGCTTCTCGTCTTTTGATAGATCAATGTCATGTTGCCTTTCATGATGAAGAATGGGGAGTCCCGGTTCATGATGACAAGTATGTAATTTTGTAACACTGCTCAAATATCAGGTTATAAATTTTCATGTTAACTTGTTCCATGAATTAACGTCTGATTGTTCTTGGAAAATGCAGGAGGCTGTTTGAATTGCTCTGTTTGTCAAGTGCTTTGGCTGAGCTTACATGGCCTGCCATTCTTAACAAACGAAACATATTTAGGTATTGGCCATATGCTCCTATATCGTTTAATTTTTTCATGTATAGTGAGAAAAAAAATTGGACTTTTCTTCCAGTGCTTGCCAACTTATTTCCAACAATCGTATAAATGAATTTTGATGATGCTTCAAATGCTAATTTTGATTTCATAGGCTTTTCACTGAGGGAACTTGTGTCACGTTTTTGTATCTATACAGGGAAGTCTTTCTTGACTTCGATACAATTGCCATCTCAAACTTAAATGAGAAAAGGTTCATTGCTCCAGGAAGCCCTGCTAGTACTTTACTGTCAGAACTAAGGCTGCGAGCCATGCTTGAGAATGCACGTCAAACATGCAAGGTAGGACCAACATTTCCATTTGCTTGTTTAACCCTATTAATTCTAGATAGAATATGCTGTCTAGGTACGAAATTTTTCATTTTTCTGATGAAGAAAGCTTTGGATGGCCTTTTAGATTCGTACAAAAACTCTCTATCCATAAATCTCTTGGGGTGGAGTGGATAAACTAATTTATTTATTGCATTGTAACTCATAGCTTCTTGTTACGTTCTTAACACGATGCAGGTAATTGAAGAGTTTGGCTCCTTTGAAAAGTACGTATGGAGCTTTGTGAATCGTAAGCCAATAGTTAGTCAATTTCGGTATCCTCGTCAGGTACCAGTCAAGACTCCAAAAGCAGAGGTCATTAGCAAGGACTTGGTAAGAAAAGGTTTTCGTTGTGTTGGGCCGACCGTCGTCCATACATTTATGCAAGTGGCTGGACTGACAAATGATCATTTTACCAGTTGTTTTCGTTTCAAAGAGTGTTTAATAACGCCAGAAGGAAAGGAAAAAGATGGCATTGACGATTCTAAAAATGAAGAGAAACCAACAAGAGCAATGGCCGAGTTGCAGTTCACCACAAAGTAGTTCTTTATGGTTTTCATTGCTGGGTTGAGAATTGTTTCCTTGTTGCCACTGCCATGAGATGTTCTGAGATGTTAAGGATGCTTGGAAGTGTTTTTTGTACAAATAGGTATAAAAAAAGAGAGTAACAATGAGCTGTATTGATTAAATAGAATGACGTGGTGGTTATTTTTCATAGTGGAATTATTCAGAACTATTAAGCCTTTCCTTTTGTCTTCCGAGTCAAATGGCAACTTCTGTGTTTCATAATGAGATGGTCTTCCTTTATTACGCATCTACCATTGACTAATACAAATAGCCATCTTGCTTTATTAGGTCGTTTGGATATTTCAAAAAGAGCACCTCTCAAGTTGAGAGGCTTAACTTAGGGTCTGCTTGTTTGTATTTTTTGTTAAAAGTGCTTCTAGTCAAAAGTTGTTTCAAGTAGAAGTGCTTTTATAAAGAAGCAAAATGTATGCTTCTTGAATCTTGAAAATGCTTATAGTAAATTTTTTTTGTTCGGCTCCAAAGCTTTTTTTTTAATTACTAAAATAAGTGCTTTTACAAAGTCTCAAAAGCATAAGCAATCACAACCCTTAATATTAAAAGTATTCTTAGATGCTGGAGCCAACTACTATGAAACCAATGACCTTATGTATGTGTCTTTCAAGTTAAATGACCAACTATTTGTCCAATTTTATATGTTACCTCATGTGTACAAGACTTCCTCATACATGAAAGAAACTTCTTCATGGACATGAATTTGGAGTTGTGCAATTAGTCTGTTGAACATATATTGACTATGGAGAGAGACCTAAAGGGGTGCCTAAGAAAAGCAGAGATTAAATGTGACGAAGCAGAAAACTCAAAATTCTTGCTGACGACAAGGAAAATCTTTTGTCATTATAGATTGAGTTGATTGAAGAAGGTTCTTCAACTTGAAACACATCAAGGTTCTGTTAATCATTACAATTTGAGCAAAATCAAAAACATCACATGTTTAACAAGTGTTCTATTTATACTTACAACAATCCTATTCTTCAAACAATTCTATACGAATGTTGATCACGTATGTTGTGGCTCACCTTGCGGCTCACCTTGCAGATAAGACTCTTTTTGATTTCAAGTTACAAGTTTGAACTACACCGAGTATTGTTTGATTTAAAAATATCACGTAGGTTGTTGGTAAATTTTTCCCGTAATGGCTGCTACAAGTGCTGCAGTGAAATTGGGATCTTTCGTCAACGAATAAGCCATCTGTTCAACCAAGAACTGCTGCTTGGAACTACTTTGTGAATCCTTTGTTGGTTTTGTAGTTTTGGCTTCATTATTGTTTGTCTTGGGTTTTGCTAATTCAAGAGTAATATTATTCTTAGGTCCAGATGATGAGCCTAAGTTCATGGACTGGTTTGAACCTGATGTTGCACCAAGCTGTTGAGAAGGGAGGGGGTGGTTATGTTCTCCTTCATAAGTTGCAACCAAAATGGATTGATCTTCAACACTTCTTTGAACCTGAAATCATAAGTTTGATAGTATCATTAATTTTCATCCTCTGAAAGACTTAACTCATTTGACATATCAAAAAATAAGATTTAGATATCTAGGGTATCTTTGCTTTTTGCTTGTGAGATCCTAAATTCAGAAAGTTGAGAAAAACAAAAATAACATCAATTCAACTCATATATTTTCACTAATAATTAAAAAAAAATCCGATATATCATTTCACATTAAACATCTTTTAAATTGAACTATGGTTATTTTTAACCGATTATTGTTAAATGTCATCCAATTAAACCTTTTTCAATGTAATTGTGATATTATTTTTGTTGTTACAAGTTGAGGTTGTTATTTTTTGTAGTTTTTCAAGAAAGTTTGTCACAAGTGTTTTCAAGACTTAGAGAACGGATTATGTACTAGCTAAAAGAAGCACATATACGCCTAGTTTTGATCATTCCTTACCTTCTTTTTAACGGGGCAACTAGGAGCAAATGAACATTTGAAGTAAGCTCTAGGACAAGGATTGTCTCTGGTGACCTTTTGACCGTATTTTCTCCATTGATATCCATCCTTGACAATCTACAAACACATATAGAAACATTCTTCAATACAAACATGGATAGCTATATATAAACAATTCCAGTAATTTATTATAATATTGCATAGTTGTGTTATATCTAATATCTACTTACAAGGCTTGTATCAGATGCTTCGGTTCTAACATAAGCTTTGGAAGATTTTTCCTTAGTGGGTTCAACTTCTCCCTTTGGTTTCTTATTGCATGAATCTTCATCAGATGAACTGCTTTCTGAGTTTCCATTATTAATGTAAACAACATTACTATTATTGTTGCTGCTTTCTGACTTCCTTTTCTTTGATATTGGGCTAAGCTCCTGTTCTGGCTTATTCTTTGTATATTCCATCAATTGACTCCTTAAAGCATTGTATTTTTCACACACCACGCTTAACATCTCAGATAGCTTCTCATTTTCAGCATTAACCCGGTTTAGCTCCTCCACTAGAGAACCAGCCTAAGCATATTCATACAAAATGAAACACTTTAGAATTCATTAAACAATCTGACTCAGTTTGCTTATGCTTTCCAGACTTAATAAAAAATCTATTCTGAATCAAATAAAGATAAATTTGACATAAGTGCTTTCAGAGTTCAGAAAACACATTTTGTTGAAAGCACTCACTTAAAAGTGATTTTGACTAAAACTATTTTTACAAGAATCACAAGCAAATATATTCTACAACACCAAAATAAGGAAACAATTTTTCAATTTTTTTTTTAAATTAAATTTTCAGGTCCCATTTGGGAATTTAATCAAACAGGTTATAGGCATGAAATTTTCAACTCTCTATCTATAAGATAAAAGAAAGACTGATAGCCATGAAACAGAACAATAAGATAAGATATAGGAGATTAACACTGACCTCTTCTTTGACTGAAAGCTTCATCTCAAAATCTATATATTTGCTCCTCGCCTCTTTTTTCTGAAACAAATAAAGCAAAAAGAGCTTATAAGTACAGCATTTTTTGATAAAATGGTAATTAAGAATAATAAAAAAGAGCTTAAATGGATATAATAAAAATAAAAATGCCAAAACTAACCAGAGTATCATCAAAAAGCCTGAGAGGCTTAACATTAAGATCCAAAGTAGTGTCAACATATCCAGAAAAATCCATAGACATTGAAAAAAAAGGAGCTTAATTTAGAAGTAAAACTACTACTTCTACTTCTACTTCTTCTTAATCCTCTGTGCTTTATATATCCTCTAAGAACCCAATAACTGTGTGAATTGACTAAAATCAAGTTATCACTTTCCAACTATATATCTATGAAATTGGTCAAGGTAATGAAATCAGTTATTTATAGAGAGTTCTGAAAACTCAGAACAGGAAACTTGGTGGAAGGTGAGAGAAAGTAATGAGTTGTATACTATCCAATAATATATGAGAAAGCTTGCTTGAGCTTACTTTTTTTAAATATTATTTTTTAATAGTTTAATTGTGATTATTTTATATATGAATTTTTATTTTTTATTTTTGAAAAATATTTATTTATTTATATAATATAATATAAATAAAGATATGATTTTTAATAAAGATATAAAAATAAAATTAATTAAATAACTAAATTATTTATGATTTTTTAATTTAATAATATTATCTTTTCGTGTTACGCGTGTGTTATGTGTATATAGATAAAAGAACGTTGAAACTTGAGATGGGTATTGATGTACTTGGCTGCTGAGATTGTGCGAGATATGGTATGTGTTTAAGTATTCAACATGACAATTTATTTATTTATTTTTCAATTTATATGAATTTTTACTACGTTAAAATGTTAAATTTTATTTTATTTTTTTTAACAAAATAAGAAGATATTTCCTAGTGGTGAATGTATCTAGATTAGAATTTTATATATAAAAAAATTGCAGTTATTGATTGCTTATAGTTAATAAAAATGTTATACCTATGTAAATATATTTAAATCATTAAATTTATAATAAATATTTAAATAATAAAAATCTAAAATTTAAAACAAATAAATTAAAAGTTTTAATTTATGTGTAAATGTATCTATAATTTCATAAATATCACGCTTTAAAAATTTCCGTGGGATGGAGGACAATCCAACGGCACCGACCAAGGTTGAGACTTGAAACTGAGAAGATTTTGATAGGAACTTAACGTCGGTCATGGGTGAAATTCTTGTAAAAGGGAAAAATAAAAGTCAAGCCCACCTTTGAAAATAATATATACAAACAACTTGCTTGTGGTCGGAGTAATCAAAATATTTAAATTAATTGAATAGTTAATATAGAGAAATCTGTTCGATCAGTCATTTTTATTTATAAAAAAAAAATTATTTACTAATTTTATAAATGTATGCATTCGTCTAAATTTAAATCAAACGAACAAGTTATATTTATTTTAAATATTAAATTATAAATAATTATAAAAATAAATTATACATAATTATTAAACGTTAAATAATTCATATTTTAAATATATATTATCTAAATTCAAAATGTATAAATAATAAATGAGAATTTAGCAAAGTTTTTATATTAATAATAATAAATTTTAAATTTAATATATAATTTACAATAAATTTGATATATAATAACTTTTCAAAGTTTATTTTAATTTAATAATTTTAAATATAATATATATTTATAATTTTTTCAAACTATTATAGATCGGAAGCATCGTTTTTAAATAAGTTTTGATTCAATTCGTTTAGAAACAATAGATTTGATCAATTCTTTTTTGTTAAACATATCAATCCCTAATTATGATATATAAATGCGTATATATATATATATATATATATATATATATATATATATAAATACAAATTCAAAAAGTAACAATAAAAATTTAAGAATAAAACCTCGGTAATTATTAAACAAAAGTTTTAATCTGATTTAGTAAAATCAGCAACTTGAAATCGGTTAAGAATATATAGAGAGGAAGTCCAGATTTATCTAATTATGTCCATATAAAATATGTTGATTTTAAGTTTATTTTTGTTAAATTTAATTATATGATATAATTTTTTTATATAAAAATTTTATTTTTAATATTTTTTAAAAAATATATATTTATTTTTCTTATTATGTAAATAAATATTTTTATTATTATCTTTTGTAAATAAATAAGTATTTTTAAAAATAAAATTAATTAAATAACTGTATTATTTATAAACTAAGGTATTGTTATTCAAATTTAAACTTCACTTAAAATTTGGTGCTACTTTTTAATCTTACACGTTTTCAGCGTTGTAATATCTATATTAATATTTTATTTTATTTTATTTTTCTGAGTTTTATATCGGTGACAGTTGAAAATTAATCGATCAAAGTTTTTTTTCTTCTCAAAACGCGCTTATCAGAAAAGTGTTTACACAGATTAATAATCACCTTTAAGCTGTCATCTTTGATCGATATGTGACTCAACACTTCCTCTCACATCGGACGGGGACACCGCAAGACCGACTGTTTCACCTGGACGAAGACACCGTATGATCGTGGAACCGAGATGAGACTCATCAGTTAACCCCAAGGACCTACTTTGATACCAAGTTGAAAACTGTGTAACTAAATTTTTCTCTTAAAATACGTTTATCAAGAAATAGGTCACCCAGACTAATAAACAGTTCTAGATGTGGAACTCGACATTAACATATGATCTTTTTGTTTAACTAAGATACATAATAAAAAGAGAACATAAAAAGAAGATAATAAGAAATAGAAGAGTTTTTTAGTAAGGGAAAAATATATTTTGATATTTTTTTAATTTTTATTTTTAATTAATATTTTTGAAATAGTTTTATCTAAATTATTAGTATTTATTTTGGTTAATTTTAATTTTAATATTAATAAATTAGATATACAATTACTATTAAAATAAATATTAATGATTTAAATAAGTTATTTAAAAAATACATAATGTAGTTTTATTTTATAAATAAAAAGGAGAAAAAAAAAGTTGTGTAGATCTGCCGACTTGGATCTGATGTGAATGGAAGGATAGACCAAAACCACATTGACATTCAAATGAATTCATTAATTATATTGGAAGAAAAATGTTGTCTTTATGAGGTGAGGTTTGTACGTATGGCTTAATTTAAGAGAAAAGGGAACTTAATTTATTTGGCCTCCTTGTTTCCTCCTATTAATGATAATTATAATTATAATTATAATTATACGATGAATTAAATATGATAGTGCAACTGAGACCTAAAACTTAATTTGCATAATCCCTTTAATTTAAAACTATTGTACATGTGTATTGTAACACGTTTTCCACATTTAGATACGAGTGAAACAAAAACATATAAAAGTATTTCTAAATATATTATACGCATGCCTTGTCCCTTTATCAAACACCAAGGAATATTAATATTGTAATTAAAATGGGTTCAAGACTAATTGTACAAAAAAATATAAATTGTTCACTCCACCAAGCAAAATTAAAATTAAGACTCAGCACGTTTTCTCCTTACTAAAACTAAGATATCATTGCTAACTAAAAATATATCATTATAAAAAAGTAAAATTTTAATTTAACATTGCATTATTGAACAATATTAAAATATTAAATTATTAAAATTTTATAAAATTATAAGAAATATAATTCTAAAAACTTATAACAATAAAAATAATATAAACAATATTTAATATTAAACAGGTATAAATATCTTAGTTTAATTTGAAAAATGTTTATAATAAAAATATATAAAATAAATTTAAAAAACATTATTTTTATAATTATAAATTATAAATGTTTTATTTTTTATTATTTTTTCTTAAATCTTCACTTGCTCTAATATTATTATTTTCTACCTTATAAAAATAACAATTTCTATATTTTAATACTTAATCTTGAGCTATTTATGTGTTTACTAATACATAAAGGAAAAAAGGTGTGTTAAATAGTTTTTTTTTTAATTTAAATTAAACTCATGTTAAATGATAATGATTTAAGATATTTTTGTATTTAATTTAAATTTTAGCCAATGGAATGTATAGCATTCTAAGAATGCTTATTTTTCTCACACTAGTCAATAATAGCTATAACACTTCATTTTATTCACGTATTTATATAATTATTTATTATAATTTTTAATTTTATTTCATTAATAAGTTTATTTTTAAATTTTACTTTATATATAATTTTATAAATTTTACTTTAATATTTATCATTAATTTATTTTTACTATTTAAAAAAATAAAATAATATTATTATTATTTCTATTAAATTTAATTTTATTATCATTTTCATTCTTATTACAAACATAATTATAAAAAATTCCAAGGAAATAACAAATAACACCATAATGCAAAGTAATAAAATATTTTTTATTAATCAATGAAAGGAATTACTAAATCAATTTAAAATTGGTAAAATATAAAACGTGGTTTGAACAGATCTATGTTTTTTTCTTTTCATTTTTATATAATTTAATTATTTAAGCGATTTCACCTTTTAACTCCATTTTAAAATTATATATATTTTTTATTTTATAAAAAATATATAAATATTATACTTTTAGACATAAAAAAATATTTTTTATATTATAAAAAAATAATACTTAAAAGTAAAATTTTAATATAAAAAATGTAAGTAAATATTGTTTATTCTATTCGTTTAAAAAGTGCTTTTAAGTCTTTTTTTTTTTTGTAAAATATGTATGAAGCGAAAATGAAATTAATTTTTTATCACATTTTATGTTAAATATAATAGAATATTACATGTATTAAATATATGTTTATATTTTTTAATTAAAATTTATTTAATTAGATATATTTTTATAAAAAAAAATATACATATATGTATCATATGTGATATTTCATTATATTTTGTTAAAAAATTAAATTTTCTTTATCATAAACACCTTTTTCCTGATTATTAATGTTATAATTAGGAAACATGAGTCTACCACTTTGGACTTTGGCTTTGGCTAGTTATTTTCTTGTGAATACTACTTTGGAGAGAATAAGCCAACATGAGTGATGTAGCTTTTCATTAATGTCTTTAGTTTTTAATTGACTTCCTTGTTAATTAAACCAGCTTTTCATGCATAGAGAATAGTCTTGATTTAGTCACTTTACCTTCAAATAAATCCAAGGATTGTGGTTAATTAGTAATTATCATATATATGAATGTTTGACCTACCGTTTCTATGGGTCACTGTTTGGAATCGCTTATTATTTTAACTAAAAGTGTTTTTAAATAAATCAAAATACTTAATTATTTATTTTAAAATGACTTTTATTCAAATCATTTTTACCTAAATTATTTAATTATAAATCATTTATATTGAAACTTACCAACTTTAATTTTTCTAAAAGAACGTCCAAATTAAGGAGACTCGTGTATTTCTTAATTCCTTCTATTCAATATTTGATAAGTACCAAATATTATAATCTAAAGTGACATTGTCTAGTCGGTTGGCGGTGCTGTGTCCCTGTTGGTTATATTGACTTTAAGGTCACAAGTTAAACAAATAAATGTAATTTTTGTTATAAATAAAATAAATTTATATAAAAAATTATTATTATTATTATTAGGAAAAACTATCAAAGGATCATTAGTAAGTATTTTAAAATAAAAAATAATCTTTTATCACGTTGTTATTTCAGAATGAGTCATAAAAGAATAAAAATACAAATTTATAATAAAATATTATTATTTGATATATATGATTAAAATATTATTATTTATATTAAAAATTAAAATTTAATAAGAATGATATACCAAAATATTGGGTTGTTGTCAAATGACGAGAATAATAATTAAATGATAATTTTAATATTTATTAATGAAATTATATGAAAGTTATATGAAAGTTATATGATAAATTTAATTAAAAAATATATTTTATTCTTCCTAAACTATTTTCTTAAAAATAATAAAATAAAAAAGTATTATTTTTAAATTATAAAAATAATTTACTCAAATAACATAATTTATGACTGTTTCGTATTTATTATTATTATTATTATTAGTTTAAAAAGGATGTTTTTTTTATGAAAAGAGATTTGGATATAAAAAATAATAATAATTACCAGCGAGAATTCAACTAGTTTGGTCTTGCTTTCGATGCACGTGTTGAAGAATGTTTACTTATCTTCTTCAACTTGCCAAATGGGGACTTTTACAAGTTGGATTACAACATATACAGTGTCAGAGGCGGATGTATTTGGAAGTGGAGAGGCTGACGTATTTTCACTCAATTTTTAATAAATAAATTTTTAGATATAAATTTTTTTAAAAATAAAATTATATATCAATTAAATTTTAAATTTATGCTTTTAATAATAAATATTTCTAAAAAAAATTAATAATTTAAATATATTTTTATTAAAATAAGATATATATATATATATATATATATATCAATTAGATATAAACCACCCTACAATGTATCTCTTTTTATCTCAATTTGTTGAATTCGTTTCATCTAAAATTAAAGAAAACATTACTTGAAGAAACATACAAACTAAGGATTGAACAAAACACGATATTAAACTTTATCTTGACTATTTGACTATATATATTATAATTTATATAATTGTTTGAAAATAAAATTCATATTTTTTTTATAAATTATAAATTTAAATCACTCAAAAATATCACTTAATTTTAAAAAATAATAATATATATATATATATAATCAATAAAAAATTGGATAATTGAATCTAATTTTAGTATGATATAAAACACGCTATTAAAATTAAAATATCATCCTTGAATTTGTTTGTTTGTCCAAATCAAGACTAATATAATGTAAAATGAGAATTTTAATTACTACATGTTTGTATAGTTTCATTTTTTGAATAAATTGGCCAACATTAAAGCATGATTATACAATTCATAACACATTACATTTTGTTACATTCTTTATCAATACAAGAGTTAAAATATCGTAAACTATCAAATATCTTAAGCAAGTTGCGCATGAAATCATCAAGCTAAGGGTATGTCTAACTAAGTATCACAATGACTCCTACTTCTATATTTGTCAATTTACAACTATTTAAAGAAAATATAAGTTAATATTTTTGTTAAAACCAAGGTTAATACAAGGTAAATAGGGTTGTCATTTTTAAAGATAGCTTAGGGATGTGCATAGAATGGATAGGAACGATTATACTAATAATTATAATTATTTATACTAATTTTGGATACATTTGTTTAATAATAGTTGTTTATAAAGGGGTGGCAGTTTTCTCACAATTTAATCACATTTTTTTTTATATTTTTAACGATTATTTAAAAATATATTTAATTTTAAAAAAATTAAATGTTAACATATTTATTATTATACAACATTACTTAAAATATTAACATTAATTTTTATTTTTTAACTATTTAACACATGTTTCCAAGTAAAATAAAAATATAAATAAATAAAATTCAATCTAATTACTCAAATTATTGTGTGTTTTATTATTAAAAATGTATTTTTATATGATCATATTTATATAAAATAATAATATTAATATATGTTCGATTTTAGTTAATAATAATTTTAATATTATAATAATCATCATCGTCTCATGCTTATGAGTTATAGTTATTTTTGAAAAAAAAAATTCAAATTTTTACGAATAACCACATTTCAGTTATTTAGAGTTAAAATATTCATCCTTAATCCATACATGTTATTCATCTCTTATTTAGAATTTGTTCTTCATGCTACTTAAAATTCTTCCGTGGATATGTTGGAGATCCTAATTGAGAAATGGTGACCCTCAAATTAAGAACAGAAATTCAAATAATATTTTAAATATTAATTTTAATTTTTAATATATGGAAAATTTTATAAAAAAATAAAGCCTATAATAAATAATTATACTTGAAAAAAAAAAAATTTAAACTAATAAAAAATAAGCAATATTTATGTAAAAAGGAGAAAAATAAAATATATGTAATAATAAATACATAATCATTTATACTAAATAATATTGATAAAATTTTGATATAAACTAATTTGAAATAATAAAATAATTATAAGATTTTAGATTTTTAAAATTTAAATAAATAGTTTAAATAATTTTTATAAAAAAATTATTACTATTTTAATAGAATAAAAACTTAACTTAAAGATAATATAAAATATATAATACATTATTTATAATTAATATGAGTTTATAATAAATATTCAAAAGGCTTATAAATAGTTAAATTGATACATTGTATTTTTTTTTCTTTCTTTCTTTTCAAAATGAATATCAAAATAAATATGAGAAGAAATGATGATTTTAATGGATATTTAATTACACCATTATAAAGCATATCATTTATAAAGTTAAAATGTCATCTTCCAACTTTTTAAGCAAAATTATTGAAAAATAATTGATATAATATAATATTATTGATAATTACAATTAAATTTATATAACTTTATAAAATAAAAAATTATGACATTAGATTATGATATACATGCTTATTATATTATTTTTTATTAAAAGTAACGAGAAAATAAATAAATAAATATTTGAATCCACCGTGATTTCAATAGTATAAAGCACAAAGTACTTAAAATGTCACACTCAAAATTTTCTTAGGTCTTCAATTACCTTGTACAAATTATGGTAAGAAGATCCACCTTGTCTAACAGAATTGCAAACCAAATTGGCAAAGCCATCAATTGAATTCAAAATCTCTTCCCTTTGATCTTCCATCAACATTCCAATCATCTTCTCAACCGTTGATCTATCACAAATATCCTTCGTATCAATCCCAATCTTCCAAACCTCACTCACAAATCTACTATTAATTTGTTGGTCCACACTTTTGGGCCAACAAAGCATAGGTACTCTAGCTACAATGCTTTCCAACGTTGAGTTCCAACCACTATGGGTCAAAAACCCACTAATAGGCCAAAACTTATTCTTGTGGAGCCCAATTCACTATTAGTCCTCTTTCATTTGTTTCCTTATTAAGAAGCTCCAAAGGTACTTGATCTCCTTTAACAATGATATCATCAGACCTTAATAGCCAAACAAACCTCTTCCCATTACTAACAACAACATGCCAAATCTCTAATAATTCTTTATGTGTCAAAGTGACCAAACTCCCAAAACTAACATAAAGAGTAGATCTCAAGGGTTGAGAATTCAACCAATTTAGACATTCACTTTCTTCCTTTTTCAAGCTAGTAATAGAAGATGGTAGAGAGTTTTTCAAACTAATAGTATCATTTTCAACTTCTTTTTTAAATCAAACTTTGGGAAATAGATCAGTTAGACATATGGTTGAGAATTGGAGCTTCAAGGTCATCAAAGGTGTTGAGTGTGAGAGTTGAACATCTAGTCATGCTTAGAGTCTCTTTCATCATGTAGTATTCAACCCATGGATCGTCCATTGGATGTCTACAAATCCCAGGTAAATCTCTACATGCATCTTAGAAAACTTTCCATGCCATTTACTATTTTGTCTTTGTCTTCTTCTGTTTAAACCAACCATTATTAGTGTATATATATATGGTTTATTTGTATAAGATAACCCAACCCCTTTACAATAAAAATTACCCTCAATTTCAACAATCACATATCTTAGAAACAAAATCAACAAAGCAATTAAAAAAAGAAAAAGAAAAAAGGGAACAATTGTAAACATATATACCTAGAAAGGGAATGCAAAAACTAGCCCATAAGCAGCAAGCACTAATTATATTTTTTCAGCTCATTCTTTTCATTATCGCCTAATTTTATTTTTTTTAATTATCATAAATTTGTAAAAAAAAAAAATTAGTGACCAAATTTTATAGAAACAAAAAATAAATATGAAGGAATTAAAATTTTATATAATTATAAGTGTTTTTCTCTTTTTTAAGTTTTAGCGAGTACATATAATCAAATCTTATCAATTTGGGGTCGCAATCAGTAGTGGGACATGTTTTTATTGCTTTTATTGTAAGGAAATGTTTTTTAAACCTCAACTTTTCTTACAACGGGTCTTGTTTTTAAAGATAAATATACTTAATAAATTATTTTCATTATAATATAATTTAAATAAGTAATATAGTTGTTATTTTATTTTAAAATATTAATTTAATAAATAATTTTAAAAATATAAATTAAAAATTAATTGTACAAATAACGACAGCTTCATATAGTATATTAATATATTGTAATATAATTAACTTATTATAAGTAAATAGTTTAAGAAATTATTTTAATTTATAATTTATAATATAAAACTAACTCATTAATTAAATACCTAACATATAACATTACTAATATTTCAAATGTCCATTTCTTTTTTTCTTTTCTAATTATCGAGAACCGTTCTTTCGGTGCTAACTTTTACTGCTAAGCCACGAGGACGTTATCAAAAATTTAATTTAATAGATAAAAAAACATTTGATAAAATTGTGGTGGATATTATTATAATAGAGAATAGTATACCAAAAAATTTGTCAAAATTTCATAAAAAAAATATTTTAATTATAATGTTGAGTAATTTTATTAAAATATTTTAAATTTAACAAAAATTTAACTCTAATTTAAATTTATGACTCAATAATATTAAACCCACCTAATGTTCAAAGTCTTAGATTTATTTACATTTAATACTACTTTTAATAATCTTTTGAATAAAATTTTACAAATAAAAATATTTTTCACATCTCTAATCGGATAAAAGAACACATCATGACACAAAAAATTTAATTACAAAACTAATAAATTTAAAGAATATTAATAAAAGCAATTGTTCAATAATAATTATAATAAATAATATATATTATAAATCTGAATCACATCAAATATGAGATTGCTTATAAAAAAGATTTAAATCATGAATATCCATTAAAGAATTTTTAAATAACCTATCTCATGTTATTTCTTACAAGGTTTATTTTCTTACTCAAAGAATCTCAATGTCAATTTCGATTTCGATTTCTAAGACGACTAAAAACTTGTGTTGAAAAAGTTATTGTTATCTAAGTAGGGTTAACATGTCTCTTCTTCCCCACTTTTGAACTAAAAAAAGTACTTTCAAAGGTCCATGATCTATAGTCTTTGGTCCCCACAATTGATTGAATATCTATGAATAAAACATTATTTCAGTGCAGGTTGAGAGAGTGGTACAAAATCAAAACAAACTCTAAGTACTAGATATGACCTCAAAATAACATCAATCAAAGTCGACCAGTGAAACGATAGGAGATAAGTTTCATCATTAAAGGGAAACAACCTGAATCACCAACCAAGGCCCGTAAATGTACGTTTAATGGTAAAGGAGGTAAGGGTGCAAAGACAGCTAAGAGGTTTACTTAAAAGCAACCACACTTGAAAGAGTGCATAACAGCTCGCTAATTGATCGCTCTCGTGCCTAAGATGAACAAGCCTAAGCAATCTGTTAAAGTTTTGGGATGTAAAAATGCATATGTAGATGAGCATTCTGTTAAGGGAAAGCACCAATGCAAGCGACGATAAACGAAGTAGAAATGAGAATGTCAACTTGAATAATGTAAACATTGGTGATAATCTAATGCTCCAAAAACATAAGGGTTCCTCCGCAAGGTTTATCCATAAAGGGTGAGTAAGGGCTTAAGATTACGCCGAAAGGAATAATCGATGGATAACATGTAAATATTCATGTACTACTCCTTATTGGTCATGAGGGATGGAAAAGGCTAGGTGTGTCAAATAATGATTGTTGGTTCAAGGATGTAAGATGCCCTTATTTTTTAGGATAAGAAAGGATAGAGAAAATACCTCGAGCTAATATTCGAGTACTAAGTGCTATGATGCTGAAATAACCTTGTCATACTCCTAAAAAAGCTCAAATGACCTTCAACAAAAGGGTACTTGTACCCGAAATTGACACATATAAATAGGTAAAGAATACCGAAAGGAGTGAGATTTAAAGAACTCGACAAAATAATCCCATGACCATTCCTCACAAAAGGGGCCAAAGTGACCAGGCCTAAGAGACTGTTTACCTAAAGCACTATTCTTTGCAAAGTCGTAGGATCATGTATGGAGATTGATGCCTGCCTAATGCCGAAGGTTTAAGGAAGTTGATGACTTGATGATAGAGAAGTCGACGATTGAATCCCTGGTGAATGATGGCCATAACTATAACAGTCCTAAGGTAGTAAAATTCCTTGTCAAGTAAGTTTCAAACTGCACGAAAGGCATAACGATTTGAGCATTGTCTCGGAAAAAGGCTTGGTGAAATAGACATGTCTATAAAGATGCTACACTTGAACAGAAAAACCCTATGAAACTTCACTATTCTATGGGATTGGCTTTTGGCCTTTCCTCTGTAGCTTAGGTGAAAGGTGAAAAGGCCTCATTTTGGGGAAAAGGGCCCGAGCCATCAATGAGATACCAATTTAGAAGAGCAAGAATTATAATATTATACTAAGACCTATGGATCAAGTGACAATCTCATGTAAACAGCTTCTATGAGGCGTAGGCCTCCCAAAAGGTGACGAAAGTGTGCAAATGTTTCCTCAAGTTAGACAGAGATTGGCCCTCGATTGCAAAGGCAGAAGGGAGCTTAACTATAAGACTTACATGTCGAATATGGACTAAAGTTAGCCATAATGATCCAATGGTGCTGAATGTAAAGGTCGTCGCTCAACGGATAAAAGTTACTCTAAAGATAATAGGCTGACTTCCCAGGAGTTCATATCTACGAGAAGGTTTGTCACTTTGAACTGTAATAAATAATTTTAAAGATAAATGCTTGCATGTATGTGAATTTTGGAATACTTTTAACCACGAAAGAACAAATTATTAAATATTATAATTGATTAAATGATTAATTTAAACGAACGTAGTAATAGTTCTAGTAGTAAAAAAAATAGATATCCAAATGATGTCCCAAAATGTTTGTAATGAAATAGATAATATATCCCCTCTCCCAACCGCACCCAAAAAAAAAACAAGTTTATGTCCCGATTTGCCCCACCTCATATGAACCCAAACAAGTCGAATACCACATGCCTTCACCCGTTGGATGAAATTGCCATCTCTACACCCATGTACTTAAATGGTGTATCCTCCGTCTCTTCCTTTAATTTGTGTATCTACCCGTTTCTCCACTTTATATATTCCCATTTCCCCTTCAACGAACCCAAATTTTATCTTGGTACTCTCTAATAGAGAGTCTCTATTTTGATGATTTGATCTCATTTTGTTAGTTTTGCTTTTGGGTCTAAGGAAGAGAGATTTCTATATCTCTTGGTTCTGTTTTTTTTTTTTAATTAGTGCAAGGATTTTGACAATGTCTAAGGTCTCTTGCTTGAAAGTTTTTTTGTATTTGGTTACTGTTTTGTTTGCTGGTTTGATTTACATGTAATTAAACCAAGTTTTTTTAAACACGCATGCTTCTAAAAAGTTAACTTCTTAATTTTCTTAAATTGATTTTGACTGTAACTACTAACATATAATCATTGGTTTGAATACAGAGTTGTGTACATTTTACAATCATCTTTTTGATAAGGCTCCTGTAATAATCTTAAGTTTTCTCCGCTGCAATTTTTTCTTGTTATATATATATATACATTCGTTACTGTTATAAGTTTGGTTATGAATGAGATTGTAATATATATATTCGTTACTGTTATAAGTTTGGTTATGAATGAGATTGTAGTGTATATATTAATTTATATGATTCCTTGAAAAATATGAATTAACAAGCATCCGAACACTCTGTTTGAATTTTCAATAATAAAATTATGTATCTTTCACTTTTTCTTTCCTCTCAAATTAAAATTAATTTTTTCTATTTTAAAACAGTTATAAAAATATTATAAACAATAAATAAAATATTAGTTAAATAATTTTTTCAATAACTTTATTCTAAAAATAAAAAACATAAAAAAACAAATTAAATACTATTTCAAATATAAAAATTATATTGTTAAAATATTTCCCATTGATTTTATCTTACTAAATATACAAATATCACCAAATAATAACTAATTATAATCCAATTTAATATAATTTCATCTAATATGACTATATTTAACCTATACAATCCACTTCTGAAATATAAAAAAGAATTTAGATCAAAGAGTTTTTTTTTAGATAAAAAGAAAATTTATAATAATCATAATTTTTGATAGGGAAAATGAGAGTATAAGAATTTGAGAACAAACAGCTAAACAAGTATGATAACTGAAGTTATATATCTTCTGCATCCGATGCATTGCCCAAACAGAATATTTCATTTCTTCTCAGTAGCACCAACCCCTAGATGGGTGCTATTATAACATACTCTTTTAGCATTTCATTCAATGATCATCATGGGTATTGATAAAATGATAAAAAACAGAGAAAAGTTTGGATTGATAACAATAAAGTCTATGTTCTAGCTCACTGTTCTACAATAATATGATGACTTTCAAAGTTTTAGTTGATTTCTGATGTTTAGAGGCCAAACTCAAGCAGGTTCTTAAAAAAAAAATAGCAAGCTTATCTTTCATTCAGAATAACTACATTTTAAGAGCCTCCATGTCACCTAGTATCATGAGTTGTGAATCAAAATCTAGCACAAATATACAATGCAATTAACCATAGTCAGCGAAACACATTCAGTCTGATCGGGTTTTGATGCTTGGACAAACCAAACAGTTGTATGGTGCTTGGACTATTCTGCATTTTTTTTTCAATTTTTCTTACTGTTTTTCCAACATCACAACACAAGAAGACAGCTCAAATATAAAGTAAGGCAGTTTTTTATAGCTGACATCCTGCAAATTTGCAACCTCCAGCAGGCTAAACCCATCAGCACAAATCAGCTAAAACTGAATCGAAACAGTTCAACCAAAAACTAAAATCATCAACAATTTCAGTAAAAGAATTATCAGTTTAAATGCCAATTTCAGAGAACTAAGTTGCGTCAAAAAGTATCAAAAGTGAATCAGGGATTAAGAATCAACTTATTATACCCTGGCCAAAACTCAGAAATTACTTTTTAGGCAGAAAAAGAAGAAGCATTAAATAGGAAATGAGAAAGTATAGACTATTCCTCTGAGATAAATAAGAGAAAAATATCAGAGTTAAGTTCTTACTGCTTCAGATTAAAATGAAATGCCTCTGATCATGCGTACCGTGGAGCATATATTTGCATTGCTAGAAGATTGAATCAATGGAAAATCATGCAGTAACAGAAGTTTGCTTCTTTCCTTTCTTGCCCCCACTGGCTTCCTTTCCCCCCTTTATCATTCTAGACAGAATATCTGCTTGCTTTGTGTTGCCCTCCCGATTAAGGCTCTTAATCAGATCTCCGATGCTACTCCAGTCGGTCACACCTCCTTTCTCCATTACTTTGCACAAAATTGAATATGCATTGAGAGTTTTGCCTGATGCTAAGAGAGCATCCAATACTTTGTTGTAACTCGTAAAGTCTATCATGCAGTCTCTGTCAAGACAGAAATCTAACAACTTCAGAGCACCAATGGTCTTCCCTTTCTCACAAAGAACAGATAGAAGACTATCACAATTAAGAGGGCACCCACTTTGCATGAGTAAATCCATCCTTCCCAATGCTTCCTCAACATGACCTCTCACAAGGAGAGCTTCCAAAATCTTAGCAACTACATCCATATTCTCCTTCACCCCCTTCTCCACCATAGATTTCATTACCCGGCTAGCAGTTTGAACCCTCCCATCATCAAATAAACTTTCCATCACTGACCTAAATAATGATGACTCTGGAAGATGCCCTGTTTCAATCATACCATCCAAAGCAGTTTTAGCATCAGCAGGCTCCCCTTTGCTTAAATAGCTCTTAATGAGCAACTTATAAGAATCTGCATCTCTAGGAACTCCTCTTCTACCCATAATCTTTAAAATTTCAAGAGCAGAATCAGGATTTCCTTCTTTTGAGTGACCATGGATCAAATTATTAAAAGCAACTGAATCTGGGATACCTTTTTTCATCAACTGTCGTAAAAAGATTTCAGCTTTGCCTGTCTGCCCATGGTTGCACAGATACTCAATCATTGGGTTATAAGCACTAGGCTCCATCTCCAAGGAGCTCTGAGGCCTTAATATAACTTCTTTTTGAATAAGCTTATCCAACAGCTTAGTAGCTCGATTATATATCCCAGCCTTGCAAAAGTTTTGAATTAAGATGCCATAATGACCAGCTTCGGTTGGAATGCTCAGTCCAATCATTGCCTTCAGAACCTCGGCAGCTGCATCCAAATTTCCGGACTTGCACTGGCAAGAAAGCAACTTTTCAAAGATGGAGTTGTCCTTAGGAGCAATATGTCTTGCTACCATCTCCTTCAACATTGTCTGCGCTTCAGTCAATTTCTCTGCATCACAAAGCCCTGGCATCAAGGTTGTATATGTGACAGCATTGGGCTTAATGCCATAAGATTTCATCTCCTCCAACAATCTCAACCCATCATCAATTTGTCCAACTGAAACATACCCTTTGATAAGTGTAGTATAACTTATCACTGTGGGAGCCAAATTTTGTCCCTTCATTTCCGTAAACAACCGTTCTGCTTCATCCATCATTTTAAACCGATTATAACCATTAATGAGTGTGTTATATGTAATAACATCAGGTGATATGCCCCTGCTCTTCATATCTTCATAGAATCGCTTTGCAGTCTCCAATCTCAAGGAGAGAAAGAAACCCCACAACATAATATTATAAGTATGCCTATTAGGCTCTATACCCTCATTCAACATTGCATTAAAGTACCGTTTTGCCATCATATATCGTCCCCTTTTCAAAATAACCTTAAAGAACGCATCATAAGACTTGATACTCTTCTCCACACCCAATTCTTTCATTTTATTGAAAATTTTCACAGCCTCCTGAACAATCCCAGCTTTACCATAACTTTCAATCAGTTGAATGAAGAGGTCCTCATCCCACTCCACACCCTTCTTGGGCATGTCAAATAGTATGCAACGGGCATGGTTGAGTTTGTTAGCTTTACCTAAAATCTCAATAATCTTAAAATGAGTCTCACGGTCGTGCTCAAACAAACCAGCACGTTCGACCCATCTGAAGAACTGGAGAGCATGTTCCGAGTTCCGAGCACCGTGCAACACATTGTAAACAAGAGAATGATCAAATTTGGGTACTAGATCCCGAATCGACTTCTGTAAACGGGTCGTCCAAGCCCGGTTAGCCATCATCCTACAAATAATGTCCTCTAATTTTTCTGGGTCTGGACGATTACCTCTCAATGGTCTCTGGTTCACCTTGTTGTCTGCTCCATTAGATGGGTTAGGTTCAGATACTTTGTCTTCAACAAAGTTTGAGTCTGGTGTAGAACAGAAGTGCCGCAACAGATTGAGCGCACAAGGGTCTGAGGTTCTAGGAAAGCTGAGCAAAACCCAGGTCCGCCAAGCTCGGTTCACCATCATTCTACACAGGAGCGGCTCAAGAGTTCTTGAAGCCCTAAACCACAATTAAAAAGGAGACTCTTGACTAATTAGTATTACATATTATTAAAAAATTAATATTAAATTTTATTAAAAATAAGCATGAAAAATATTGTAATCTAAATCTATCTTAAATCTAAGAATAAATTATCTTTACCAACCAAATCGAACCTATATGTTTCAAAAGTTACTGGAAATCTAAATACAAATTACTAAACACTATACAAAAACATCAATACCACTGTGATGATGAAAACACAATAATATAAATAAGATAGTTGAAGGTATTTTGAACATTTATTATTCTGAAATACAGTAAGAGCAAATATTTGTATTTTAGCATACATTGTATTAATCTTTGTTAGTATAATTGTCAAAATTCAATTATATACGATGATTCATTGAAATCAAATTTAAAAAGAAAATATTGATGACCTAATGCACATAAATTTGATTTCTCATTTAGAATAATAATAAAAGGATAGTGTATCATTGACTTATTGCCTTTCTCATGATTTTCATTTTTGGGGTCATCAAATTATAATGAAAAAGAATTAAGATAATAATGGCCTTAATCTCATGGTTTAATTTATGATGTTTATTTCTTTCATTATAAAAAAAATAGTGATTCAAAATCCCCCCACCCCCATGTTACTTTTTTATGAAAAAAAAAAAGAAGAGAGAGAAAGTGTTACTTTTTGAGAAAAAAGAGAACTTAAAACGAGATGAAGAATATGATTTCATAAAGCCTCTTTTCCATAATTTTGTGGTGTTTTAACTAATAATTTGAATGTAATATTATTTATTTTATTTTATTTTAAACGATCTTTCCTCTCAATTTATGTAAAATTAAATTTTAAGTATATATACAAACAATATCTTTAAAATAAACTTATAATTTTTTTTAACTTTTACTACTCAAAAAATTATTATAAATTAATTACGAATATTTTTAAGATGTTTAATTTATACAAAAACATATATTAAAAAATTAAAAGAAATACGAAATCCATTACTAATTAAACTAAAAAAAATTATGTTTAAAAATCGGAGAAACATGACATAATGCACGTGCAAAGTAAAAAAAAGTAAAAAACTTATCAAGTTTATGATATTCATATCCAAATTATAAAATAAAATAAAAAGATATTTTATATGAATATTATAGATCAATTCTAAAAGCAAAGGTAGATGTCAAATATCTTTAGAGATACACGTTATGATTTTTTTAGGATTTAAAATTAAATTATTATAGTAATAAAAATGAATATTTAATTGTTAAAAAGATTATAAAAAAAATTTGTAATATATGTTATCAATTTAAGGTTTATTGTTATAATGGATAATAATTTTTTTAAATATTTCTTAAGAACTTATATGTGATTATAAAAAGGTTCGATCAATCACATGATAACAATGATTTAACATTATAAATTTGATGTTGAACATTTAACATAAAATATAAACATTTTAGTTGATACATTAACTATAGAATTAGTGCTTTTAACAATTTTTTCATTTATCATGAATGGATCCTTTTGACATAGATATCAAGCTCAACGAAAAAAAATCTTATAAGACCAACTTGACATATTATATCTACGAGAAATCTTTAAAGGATAACATTAAAGAATTTAACTCTTAAAACAAGTAGTATATGACATGAAAGAGAAAAGAATAAAAGTTTAATTGGGCAAATGAAACAAAAAATCAAGAATATCTAAAGACTAAGTTTTATATAGTTTGCAATAACCCTAACCCAAGAATATATATTAATTAGCAGAATATAGCAAAGTCATAATGAGTTTTGGTGGAATAATCCACAAATCATTCAGCAATATAATAGAAATAAAAGATAGTTTTGTCAATTATAGAATACCAAAACTATTAACTCATTTTTAGGTAACTAAGAATTATTCTCAAGTTGTATAGCAATGAGTCAGTCTTAGCAGATTGAAGACATTTAGAAAGATACCTGGATCGTTGTTATTCAAGAAAATAGACAGCAATTCTCTTGTTTTAGAAAAAGAAAAAGATTAGCACATAAACCTCACAAGAAAATAATAGTTAAGTTTGTATAACTTAGTTAGAAAATCTAATAAGGAACATCTTGATAACACAAAATTCTACATTTTAGAGAAAGAGTTCCTTGTATATAGAAAATTCAATATTCGAGAAGTATAAGATCTAATCTTTGTATACAAAGCATTTTGCACTTGTTTAATTGAAAACTTATATTTATAAAATAATTTAAATGAGTTAAATTACTTTCTTGAAAATTTCAAAAAATTTATTAAAAATTTTAGAAATAAAATTAAGACTATGGATAAGCTTATTTATTTAAAGTTTTTCAATTCAAATATGAATTGGACCATAAAATTTCGGTATGTTCTTATCATTTCATTTAGCTTAGACTTGGTAACATTAAAAGGGAATTTAATTAATTATTTTTAAAAAATATAAAAGATACAATGTATATATCTACCTCTTACCTTATTTAATAAGTCATTTTTTCTCAAGTTTAGAATCCTCTAATCATCCTATTTCATAATATATTTTTTAATTATTTATTTAGCATTTATATTTTAACAAAAAAAAATAAAAATTTAAGTATTAATATAATCCCTATATAAATGTCATTTTATTTTTTACCCATTCTTATGCACTAAGCATAATTTTCGGGCAATTTTCATTGTTTTGCTCTCATGACACATTGCTTTCTATTTTTGGCTTTATACTTAATGTATTATCAAAATTAAATACATGTTTAATGGAGTAGGACTAAACAAACTATCCTATCAAATCCAAAAAAAAATATTGGTTTCGATACAAAGTCGGATTGAGTTCAGAATAAATTTTATCAATCTTCTCTCTCAGACATTCGCGGTGCAAGACTCATACCCTACCCAGTTGCTGAGCATTTCAACCCCTACCCAATTGCTACGCATTTCAGTCCCCCCTCTCTCTCAGACTCGACTCGCAGCGCAACACTCCCTACCCAGTCGCTGTTCCCGGTGGCTGTTCTTCATCGCTTCATCCCTCCCACTGTTCATCATCTTTATAAGTTCATATATGACTTTACTGAAGAGTATATCTGTATTCATCATTATTATAAGTGGTAAATTCTCGTCTTATATATATTCAGGGTTTTAGTGCAACGTGCTTATGTTGTGAGCGGTTGTCTCCATTTATTTATGATTTTCTGTTTCTTCTTTTGGTCCGTAGTGCTTGAATGTACATGTTCTATTTACGTTTTCATTTTGTCATTTTTAAGTGCCTCACTAAGTTTATTGGGCGTGCTTACCTCCACAAAGTTCGTTGAAATTGGAAAATCTAGTTGCCAAGTTACAATTCATTAATTATCATCAACGACTCAAAGTTGCTGCTAACTATTAATTATGTAAAACATTGGCCAATTATAATGAAGGAACTGGCTAGGACTATTGTCTATAAGCTGTTGACTTTGTCTAGGTTGCCAAAACCAAGCTATACCATGGTATAAGGTGTTGGATTTAGAGATTAAGAGTAGTTCACGAAGAATGTTGATAATCTTTTATTCTTCCGTATAATAAGTTCCAAGTTAATTTTTTAACAGAGTTTGAAAGAATATAGCATATTAATAAATATGATTGATATTCTTATAAGATATGTGAAATGATTATCATTATATTTTAAAAATTTAAGAGTACAAATTGAAATTAAAACCCTAAAATAAGGTATATTATATAAATTTTTTAAATATATAGATTTATTTGTTATCATATTATGCAAAAAAAATTTTTTTTTACATATTATTATGTTTATTAGCTTATTACTTGTTTACATATATTTTTAACTTTTTAATTTTTTATCGTGAAGATGTTCTGAATGATATCGGTGACTTAAATTTGGATTATTATTTTAAGGAATTCGTGTTATTATTAATTTTTGGAGAATGAAGTTAAATTATGTAATTGATATTGAATTTTTTCTTTTTGATTGTTTTTGTTGAACTATTTTTAATCATGTTATCAGATGCTTTTTAATTTGTATGAATTTTTTTTATTTTTTTATTTTATGTAATTTTTCATTTTATAGATTAAAATTATATCAGATTTGGATTCGGATTTTTTCATATTGATATTTATAGCAGTTCAGATTGAATTAAATAATTCATAATTTGCTTATTTATGTAGTTTTTCATTTTATAAATTAAAATTAAAATTTTGACCCTATCTGATCCAATCAATCCGATTGGATTCGGATTTGTTCGGATTTGTATTTATAATGGATTAGATTCAGATTAAATAATTCATAATTTGTTTCGGATCATATTAGATTCGAATTGTCTTAAAATTGTCTATTTCGAACGATGCTAATCCTACAATGGAGTAGTCAAGTGATAAAAAATGAAAGGAGCCCTTTCAATGGGTCATATTGTGAAAAAAATTTCATTTTTTTAATAGCATGATGAACATGTATTTTATATATATATATAAAAAAGAGGCAACCTATTAGAAAATAAGTATGTTAAACTTTATTTCTTCGTAACTATTAAGTCTCAAATCGATCAATAGTTAAGATCTTGGACAGTTTATAAGTCTATGTAATCTTTAACTCTATAATACCTTATTGAGTTGGGTTAGTCATTAATTGATTTCTAAATTAGTATCGGAGCTTAGCTCTTGGCTTCTTCGCTCTCATCAGCGTCCAAGAACCTAACGGTGCGCTCATTTTTGAGCTTCGCCCATCCAGTGCCGACCAGGACCACCAGTCAATGTGGAAGGAGTTGTTAAGTCTTACATCAACCATGAGTTAAGATCCTGAACAGTTTATAAGTTTATACAATTTTTAACTTTATAAGGTCTTATTGAATTGAGTTAAATATATATTTCTAAGTGTATGAAATAATTAAGTTCCCGTAGGTTAAACAAATAAAAGCTTGAAAATGCTAAAAAATAGTAAGCTTAGTTTTGTAGGCATATATGAATGATGAGATTTTATCTAGATAAAATTCTTGGAAGGTAATAATCTCGTTTTAAGACTCAAAATTGTTTTTTCAATTTTTAGCAAGTTATCAACTTCTATTAATTAATTTATTTCTGCCGTATTTTTAGCCACTATATTCCTACAGTGTAATGAAAGGTGTAAAAAAAAAATGGTTATAATAAGTTGATGATTTGAAATGGATCCTAAATTGAGAATAAATATTTTTGATCTTAAAATGAAAATGAGACTCTTAATTGTTAATTTAAGAAGATAAAAATGTATGAATGATTTGCAGAGAACAACTTACATGGACCAGGTTAATTAAGGAGACTATTAATACCATTAATTTATTGATCGAGTATAATATAAATAAACATATAATGGACCTCCGTTAGTAAGAGGTTAAATAAGTTTCATTTATGTTTCTTTTTCCGTTTGAAAAAGTTTTGAGAGATTTAGAACCATATATATATATATATTGTAGATTTGATTTTCAAATTTCATCTTATCTAATATATTCATAGATCTTTAATTCAAAAGTATGTTTGATTTGAGTTTCCTTTATTTGCAATTCTAAAGACATTATTTAATGTTAAACTTAAAAAATTATTATTAAGAATTAATGGATGGTGTGTTTTCATTTAGTAAGAAATAAAAGTAAAATAGTTTAATTTAGGGAGATATGTGGTCATTTGGGCACAATGACAAACGTCGTTAAGAAAATATTGTATAAGTGTTGTATGTAACGTTATATTACGAAATACAATTCTCTAAATAAGAGGTATGATTTGTCAAAAAACCTTAAATGCGAGGAGGATAAATGTAATTAAACCTCGTATTTTTAAGTTTTTGTATATAATTCAGATAATTTAATTTGTATTTAATTATATGTAAATAATATTTTATTTAAATAACTTATTTATAAATGAAAATTTAAAAAAAATTGATAATTTTATTTTAATTTATATACGTTGTACATTAAAACTTATTTTAGCTTATAATTAATATATAATTTAAGAATTAATAAAAAATAAAAAAATAAAGTAGTAATAATTAATAAATATTAAGTTGAATATTTTGTAAAAAAATTATATTAATTTTAACTTTATTGTTGTTAAGTATTATTGTTTTAATCTTATTTAATTATTTGAAATAAATATAATAAAATTTTAATAAATATATTTAAATTTAATAAATTTTTCTTAACAATTTTCTATATATCCAAATTAATCGGGGTTGGAGCCCGAGTTCAGAGCAATTAATTCGGATTTATTCTAAAGGATGAGCTTAACATCCTCTTATAGGCTTATAACTGTCTGCTTACGCAATGCTGAGTCTTTGCTCTATGATTTTTTTTCTTTATTTGGACGATGAAAACCGATCATTTAAATCTTGAAACAAAAAAAATATTCTTTTATTTTTTATTTTTTTAATTCAAATAATAAATATCTATGTTGGTATGTAGAATAAGTATTAAAGTATTAAATTTTAATTTTTTTAATCAAAACTAGCATAAATTTATATGATAATGTAGTAATTTGGTATAATTTTATTTGAAAATAATAAAATTTTAATTTATAAAATTATTTTATATCGACACTTATCAATAAGTGTAATGGCGTTTGCATTCCTATTAAATTTAAATTTGAATAATAATTCAAAGGCAATCGTCAACTTTTAAATAGGACACGTCATAGCCACGATTTCGTTTTCATAGTAATATTCAGATTTCGGTATCCGATGAAAAAGGAAAACACATTTTTGAAATCAATTTGAATTGTTTTTATTGGACCGAATTCCTTGATTTATGAATCAATTTAAAACCACAGGAATTAAGCGGAAGAAGCTGTTTTACAAAAAACGAGGGGACAATACAATTAATTCATACAACAAACAAACAAGAGAGAATTTCCTAATATTGATTTGATTTTAAAATTCAGTTAATATTGCCATAAATTAAAACTACCACGATTTCACGTTTTCCAATGTGAAAAATCAAAACTTCCATTCAAAACAATCATATACTATACTAGAATGGTAGCTCATTGACGAGAAGAAAATAAAGTTAACCATATTCCCATAAATTAAATTATAAATAATAATTTTATTTAATAAAAATTGTATAAATGAAATATATATTTATACACTTTTGTTATAATAATAACAAAAATAACAATATTGTTATGTAAAAAAATAAAATAAAATATATCAGCTTTTTTCCATTACCACTTTAAAAACCAAATTATAATTGTATTGATAAAAAAAATGAGGTCGGTTATAATTAAGTCATATATTAATATTTTGTTAAGGTTTAGTTTATGTTGATTAACGATAATAAGCAAATTTTAAATTTAACTTAATAGGATCAATTTGATACTTTCTAAAAGTTACAATAGTAGAACTTATAAAAACTTCCCTCGTGTTTTAAAATTTTTAATATTTACAAATTATTTTATAAATAAATAACAT
The DNA here is from genome assembly GCA_037013495.1 of Hippophae tibetana. NCBI lineage: Eukaryota > Viridiplantae > Streptophyta > Magnoliopsida > Rosales > Elaeagnaceae > Hippophae > Hippophae tibetana. The sequence goes on from CM072810.1 coordinate 414,347, forward strand.
AAAATTTAGTTATGAATTTAAATATCAATTATATATATATATATATAATGTATTGTATTAAAAAAAATCCATATGAAAAAATAATTCTTATTTGTAAATTTAAGTAATAATTCTTTTTTGTTATTTGTAAAAAAATATATTGTTTTAAATTATAAAAAAGAAAATCATATATTTTGTTTTTAAAAAGTTAAAAATAAAACAATACAAGGAAGCGAGATATATAGATATGTGTTTGAAGAACTCGAGAATAAGACCGACACCAAAAACTAAGTAGTAATAAGTATCTAAAAAACATTTATATCATAATTATATCTATTTTTAATTATTATAATATATATTTTATTTTATATAAATGAGATTATAAACATTTATTAATTAAAATCATTTCTTAGATCATCTCTCCAACTCAAATCTGGATATAGCTCCACTTCCACAGGTTTGAGATTTCAGTTGTATTGTTGTATCTCTGTTTCAGGAAGAAGAAAAAGAATCGTTTGTTTTTCAAATAAAAAATTAAAAAATAAATCTTGCAGAACTTGAGAAATTAAAATGCTGCAAAATCCAGAATTTCAGAAAGAAAGTTGAGTACTTGAAGAACAAACATTTACTAGTAAAAATTCAAAGAAAAAGCCGAACAGAGTTCCCACTTCTATACTCTTCTGGATTTTCCATTTTTATATTAGAATTTATAATTCATTACATAATTCTAGATAATCATAATAATAATACTGACTATTTTTTTTAACGAAAATGTAAAAATTTCAGAAAGAGTATAGAAGTAAATCAAATAACCTGCAAAAGCCAGAAGCTTCATTTCTAAGGTTTAAGATATAAATTTTTAAAAAATATTATTATTATTATTATTATTATTATTATCGTGAAAAATATTTAAATTATAAAAATTTATTAAAATATCAAAATAATAAATTATTTATATTATAAATTAATTTTTTTATTTACTAAATATTTATTTTGTAAAACAAGTAGTTATACAATTTATAATAATTAATTAAATTATTTAATTGTAAATTATTAATAAAACATTTATGGATAGTTTTCTTAACAGTAGTCAAAGCGACCTAATAAACTTTACCTTTCAATATCGAGAAATAAAAAAATTACAACACCATCTATCACACACACACACATATATATATATATACTCACACATCCAACATCATAAATAATTGGGACCTACTTTATCCCCGATCTATCCCTTCTATATTTTCTATTTTCATATTAGAATTTATAACTCACTATATATTTATAGGATAATAACAGTGATAATATACTTTTTTTTTCAACGAAAATGTAAAAATTGTATATTTTAACGTCAATTACGAAATTTTCCTAAAATTGTTTGTTGTAATTTTTTTAATTATTAAAAAAATTATCCATGATAAAATTAATAAAAATTAAATTAAAATATTATATAATAAATTAAATTGAATTATTTTTTATTTTTTATAATAATTACTCTCGTAATTAATTACTTATTTACTTATTGTATAATTTATTTAAAATAATTATATTTTTATTAATTTAATAATATATTATTAACAATTAAAATATTAATAATTATTTAAATTATAATAATAATTATTTTTTACAAGCTTATTTATTTCCATTAACACAAACAATTATTTTTAAATAAATATTTCCATTAACATAAACAATTATTTTTAAATAAACTACATTTTTCATCAACATTATCATTTAATTCTTTGGTCTTGGTTTTCAGATTTCAATCCAAAAGATTAAGAGTAATAAATTATCTTAATTATGTATTTAATTTATTACTTATATTTTTTAATATAAAATTTATTCACATATATAACAATTTCACTTCAAATAAGAATATAATATCTTTCTTAAATTTCAACCATCTCCCGATATCAAGGATCATCATTTAAATGCATTTTCTAAACACGTATTTATACTTCATTTTTATACATATGGTAAAAAAATAGTCAAAAAATTCATATCAACTTAATCAAACCTAACGAATACAAATGAGTTTAGAATAATCTTTAGTAATTATCATTACAATCCAATAGAGAGTGCTCACAATTTGTTCAGACTTGAATCACATATATTGCATACACAAATCCATTTTAATCTTGAAAATCTAACTTATGTGTACCAATGTAATAAAAATTAAGTTTAGATTTTCAATCCAAAAGATTAAATTATTAGTAGTAATAGTAAATTCTAATTATATATTTAATTTTTTATTTTTATTTATTTTAAAGTAGTTCTCGTTCATATATCTAACAAGTTAATGAAAATTTTATAACTATTCACATGTTAATTTTTCATATTTAATAATTTTAATTTTAATTTAAAGATATTAAATAAAATATGTTAAAATTTAAAAGTTAATAAATTAAATAATTTTTTAATGTTAATTATGATTTATAAGGTATAATTTAGTTTAATTTTTTAAAATTTAAATTTAAATTATTAAATATAAAAATTTAATGTGCAAAAATTTATAAAAATTATTTTCACAAATAAAAGTGTTAAAAGTGTAATTAACCCATTATTTTTTATGATTAATTATTTTAAATCTTATTTTTTTATTAATTAAGAAATAAAGTTTAAATTTTTTATTTTTATAGAATTTTATTTATTGTAAGTAAAATAAATAATCCTTAATAAAATACTATCTTAAATTTTTTATTAAATATGTTAATTATTTTATAAATATTTTAATGAAATTAGAAATAAATATTAATTTTTTTTATATATAATACATGTATCTATATGATTGTTTATCAAAAAATTTAAGAAAATTAAAAAAAAAACCTTAAAATTTATAAAAGATAATATCTTAATAATATTAAACAAAATTTTAATATTAAATTAGATTAAATTATTATAGTTTAATTTGAAGTGTATTATATTGTTTAAAATTAAATTATATATTAAATTTATGATTATTTATAATATACTATGTCAATAAAAGATAATGAATTTAACTGGTATAAATGTATCTCCAAATTCACCTTTACGATAATAAAGGTAGCACTTTCGCCCTCCAAATAACTAATATATATTTTTGGTAAAACCCAAATTCCTAATATATATCTACCCTGTGCCATTTTATCTACTTTCTCCAACTTGAAATTACAATCTTCAACGATTATAAATCCAATCGTCTCTCCTCAGCTTTCCTACCCAGTATCTTTATCATTCTCTTCTTTGGTCGATTTCTCTTCTTTACAATCTCTCATGGACTCCTCATCAATCCCTTCAAAAATTTCCATCTACTATGAACAATTTATGCAGAAAGTTTCAACCTTTATGCCTCTTTTTATATCTCTAGTTGCCTAATTTTGGTAATCTTCATTTGATGTCACCAATTCCTTGTAAATATGTACGTTTCCTCATTTGGGTTTACATACACTTCCGCAAATCAAAATGATTTTCATTTTCTGATCTCTTTTACTGACCCAGTTTCCAGATCTTCGGCCTGTTTGACAATATGCCTCTGTCAAATTGCGTTCTTTCCCATCTGGATTATCATCATCTCTCATCTCTGCCATTTGAACATGTTTCTGAGCTAAAAAGTTGAACATCTTAATATCTAATTTGTGTCTCTGCTTCAAAGAAAGAAACCACCTTTTAGAGTTATGGAGGTCGTGGAGCAACAACAAATCAACAATCTTGATCCTCCAAGGAACATTATATTTGGGAAGTATGAAATGGGAAGATTACTAGGCAAAGGTACGTTTGCTAAGGTTTATCATGGAAGAAATCTTGTAACAGGTGAAAGTGTTGCTATTAAAGTTGTGTTGAAAGACAGAGTTGTGAAGAAAGATGGTCCAAATCTAATGGATCAAATAAAGAGGGAGATTTCAATTATGAGTATGGTTCATCACCCACATATTGTTGAGTTAAAAGAAGTTATGGCAACAAAATGTAAAGTCTTTTTTATTATGGAGTATGTGAAAGGAGGTGAGTTGTTTACTAAAGTTGCTAAAGGTAGACTAAGTGAAGATTTAGCTAGAAAGTATTTTCAACAACTTATTAGTGCTGTTGATTTTTGTCATAGTAGAGGAGTTTGTCACCGTGATTTGAAGCCTGAAAATTTGCTTTTAGATGAGAATGAAGATCTGAAAGTTTCTGATTTTGGGTTATCAGCTTTGCCTGAACAGCTTAGAAAAGATGGCATGCTATATACTCAATGTGGAACACCAGCTTATGTAGCCCCTGAGGTGCTTAAGAAGTTGGGATATGATGGAGCGAAAGCTGATATTTGGTCATGTGGTATTATTCTCTTTGTTTTGCTTGCTGGGTATTTACCATTTCATGATGAGAACGTAATGAAACTGTATAAGAAAGCTTTTGAGGCTCAATATCAATTTCCAGATTGGATTTCTGAAGAAACAAAGTGTTTGATTTCTAAGCTCTTAGTTGTTGATCCAAACAAGAGAATTTCAATCTCTGAGATACTTAAAAATCCTTGGTTTCAAATTGGTTATACAAAGCCTATTGCTTCTTCAATTGAAGAAGGTGAGAAAGGTGAAAATAGTAGTAATACAGAAGAATGGGAATTGATGAGCACAAAATCATCACCACCTTTTTACAATGCATTTGATTTCATTTCATCAATGTCAGCTGGATTTGATTTGTCAAGTTTGTTTGAGAAAAAGAGAAAAGCAGCTGCATTGTTCACTTCTAAATGCTCAGCTTCTACAATCTTGAAAAAGCTTGAGGCAGTAGCTAAAAAGCTTAACTTTAGGATGATGTGGGATAAGGACTTCAAGGTGAAAATGCAGGGGAAGATGGAGGGTAGAAAAGGTAAATTGGGGGTTACGGTGGAGGTTTTTGAGGTGGTGCCGGAGATGGCAGTGGTCGAATTTTCCAAGTCTTCTGGGGATACACTTGAGTACAATAAGTTTTATGAAGAGGAAGTGAGACCTGCCCTTAAGGACATTGTTTGGAGTTGGCAAGGTGAGAACCACTCTAGCTCATAGTAAGGACAAAAACCTTTTAAGGCTTGAACTACTATGTCTAAACTCCTTTGTATCATTATCTAAGTTCTTAATCCAATTTGTCTTTCTTTGAATACTTAGCACTTTAGGTGAAGAATATACAGATGAGTCAAGCATGTAATGTATTATTGGATTGTCTTATTCTCTGTTTGGTAGTGCTTATGGTTTAAAATAGAAACAATTCATAAATGTGGTTCTTGAGTTCTAAAAGCGTTTCTGATAATATTTTTCTTGTATTTGGTTCTGAAGCATTTTTTTTTGTTGTCAGAAGCGTTTCTATAAGATTCCATAAGCATAAACAAACAGACTGTTTTGACACGAATTTTGGAAAGAAAGAAAAAAATTATTTTTGAATTAATTAAACAACAAAAATGTTCGACGGAAGTGTTTTTGATGGTTCAATAATAACATTTTGTACTTTTATCAACAATCTATGTAGTTTTCCTTTTCTTTTAAAAGCCGCTTTTGATGAAAACTACCTTTAACAGAATCAAAAGCAACATGATTTTTTCTCTACGCAATAGTTATTGTGTTGAGAAAAACTTAGATACAGTGATACTTTGTAATTGTAATTAATGATTGCTTACTGAAGAGATAATAATAGTTATTAGGTTGTTGATCGATGTTACATTTAGAAGAATGAATTGCTTGTGCCAAAAGTTAATTGTTACTGATAAAATGATGGCGATTTATTTGTGATAATAACGTTAGCATATATAATAATCGAAAAGGGTGGCTTTGATTGAATGATCAACAATAATTTGTACAAGTTGGCTTAATGCCATAAACAGCTATATATAGAGCATTGAAGAGAAATATTGTAGAGATATATATATAAAGATGATATTAAAAAGATTATAGATGAAAAAGTAAATGATATTATTATTTATATTTCCAGTATTGTTGCATTAATAATCCAGCATTGTTGCGATGTCTATGTTCAATAAAAAGGTACCAGGTGCCCTGAACTTAATGTCTGATTTTTGAATTTATGGATGGAGGAGGGTTAGTGGGTGAGTTTGATTCAATCTCACGTGGAATCGCTATGATGATTCAATACCCAAAATTGTTAAAAAGAATACTTCCAAAAAGGGCTTTTTTGGTTTGAGCACATAGGTAGTGACTAGTGAGTGTTTTATTTATTTACTTTGTTTTAGTTTTGAATGGAAAAGGCTTTCCTAATATCAATATTTTTTCGCATAATAAAATTCAATAATATTTGTATTCTAGCTGCATATCAATTAGATATAGGTGGAGAACTAGATTTGATATAACTTAATCTGTAATTTTAAATCTTTTTTTTTTTTAACTTAAAGAAAGATGCATTCATATGTTTTTAATAAAATTCGATCATACGTGACATTAATTAAGAAAAAAATATACCTACAAAGTTATATATACTTAAAATATATATAACTTTGTATTAATAAAATTTAATTATATTGATATTGATTCGTAATATTTATATATTATACCTACAAAAATATATATTTTTAATAAAATTTGATCATAGGTGACGTTTATATATATATATATATATATATATATATATATATATATATATATATATATATAAATATGTAAAATATAACTACAAAGTTATAGTAGCTGAAAAAAATAAAAAAGGAAGTGAAAAACCCAATATAGATTGAGATTTATTTTGTTTCATAATCCTTCAACAACCCACTTAACTGTAGAGGATATTGATATTATATAGTTTTTTTTAATTATTATTTTTAAATCGATATAAATTTATAACTTTGTATTTACAATATTAAAATATTTTTTTAATATAATTTAATAAAAAAATAAGATTAGATCCTACAATATTTTCGTTAATCACCGTACACAAAATTCTTACTATCCATCAAATATAATATATTACATCCATATATATATTTTTATATTATTTGTTAAATTCATAGTAATTTTTACTACTCACTAGATACATTAATTTATTTAGGATTAGAGTTCAAGAAAATATTATAAAAAAATTATTAATTTTAGTTAATGCTTGCTTCTCATTAAATAATTATGTATATGTATTTTATTTAAGTTTAATATTTTAAAAATATTTAATTTATAATAAATTTTTAAGTTAGTAAAATTTTAAAATTCAAAAGGGATAGTTTTATTTTATACATAAGTTCATTTATAATTCTATATATTTTATACAAATTTTTTTTTATTAAGAAATGAGGGGATTAAATGCTCACCTAATCCTTCTACATATTTACTCAGTATTAGATACTATATGCACATATATAAAGCTATAGTTATAAAATGAGTTATTTTTATTTAAAAATATTAATAAATTTATCAAAAATAAAAATATTTAATTTTAAAAAAATTACTCATATTTTCTTTATTAATACAGAAATAGTAATAACAAACAAATTTTTATCCATTTTATACCCCCACCCCCCACACACACACGAATTTACTGTTTATTTTTCATTATTGAAACTTGTTAAAACAGGGCGACACACAAACAAACAGATAGCTTATTGGGCCGGATACTCATTGATAAACACAAAGTTTGGCCCATAATACGATAGAAAAATGCCATCTTCTATTATAATTTAATTTCCCAAGCAAGCGATAAAGCATTCGAAAGAAGAGGCGGTAAAGATTGTTAGACATTTTTTACATATAATATTTTTATTTTTTTTATAAATATGTGTTAAATAATTAAAAAATAAAATATTTAATATTTTGAATAATGTAATACAATAAAATATTTTAATATTTAAATTTTTAAAAAATAAAAAACTGTGTTTAAACTATAAAAATAAAATCGACAGTAGAATATATTTAAAATTAATGTAAAATAATTATAGTTATTACGTCATAAGTTCAATGCTCTGACTCGAACAAACGATGTACAACGTACGTTTCTACTTCTCTGTTGGGTTCCATTACAAGCAAGCACTATCACTTTTATATGACATGGTCCTACAATAAAGTGCGTAACACTTACGATGGCCGCTAGTCACTTAGATCCAGTGAAGTACTTCACGGGCTCCACACCAGTGGTTGACTGTTTGACCCAGTGCGTCCCACTTTGATTCGTTTATTTGTATGAGTTTTTTTATATTCCATAAATTTTGATTCATTTCAATAATTATTTAATCATGTAATTTTTAATTTTTTTTTATATATAAAAGAAATTATTAGAGTAAGAAACAGTATTTCATCAATTAAAATGTATGTAATTAGATACTTGACGAAAGTTTTTTGAATAATGTAATATGTAAATTGTATATTTGAAAGAAAAAATAAAATGATGTGTACTGTTAATGAACTATGTATTGATTTTCTTGGTCGGCTCTCAACTCGTTAAAGTACACAAGGAAATGTACGGTAAACACCTGCAAAGGTCATGCTTCCACTTTAGGTGTCCAAAATAGGTGGGAAAAATTAAAAACATATATCTATAATAATTTTACAATCTTATTATCATTTAATTAAATTCTAATATTAAAACTAAAGTTGTTAATACTAAAAATTAGGAGTTAATAAATAATATTTTAAATTTATAATTAGATTTTATAATTGAATTTGATTGTATTTAGTTGTGTTTTATAATTAAATCAAATTTAAATTAAAAATTATATATTCTACTTATATTCTGATAAATAGATGTTATAATTTATTAAAATCTTATTATAATCGAATTATTATTAAAATTATAAATATTAAATCTTTATAACAATTTATTAATTATCAAAACATAATTTTTATTATTTTTTATTTTATTAATTATGATTATAAATAATAATTTTTAATAGAAATAAATGATTTAAAATTTATAAGATGTATATATCATATTTTATATATAATAATAACTTATAAATAAATTTAAACATTATTTTAATTAAAAAATTAAATATATTTAAATTTATTCGAATTAATTATATTTAAATGTACGTTTATCCCGGTAAAAATAACAATTTCTGAAAATATACCCCCGTTTAATTAATGACTTTTTGCTGGGCTAAAATTAATTTCTCTGCCAGTGTCATCTGACCTCTGCATAATAACAAGTAAACAATCGAGCTAGTTAGAGAGGGAGAGAGAGAGAGAGAGAGAGAGAGAGAGAGAGAGATTGTGTGAGCCACCCTTTTTTCTCTTTCGAATTTATTCCTTATTATCGTCTGTAAATAACAAAAGAGTTTGTTAAGATCTGAAGTGTAATAGAATGTGTACAGGGCTATAAAAGCAACATACTTTGAAAGTGATCATATTTGGTGTAAAAGTTTGTTTCTTTTATGCCATTTATCTTGAATTGAGCTATGTGAGTACCTGAATTGTTTCCATTCTTTATGTTAATCTTTTCTATTTTTTGTTTGGATGCCAGTGAAAAAAATTAATAAAAAACTAGAACAACCTTAAACCTTTCTCTGTTTTTTATTTTTATTTTTTTAATTTTGATAAAAATATTTTTTCTTTTGTTGGTTCTGAACTTGTGATTACGTAGTTGGCTTAACTTGGATTAATAGATGGTTTTCTCAAATTTTCAGCTGCGTACAAAAATATGGCAGTGACAGGTTCAAATTCTCAGCAACAGCCACAATTCATAGCAATCACTGGAAATCAAAGTTATACAAATGAACCACTTATTGAAAATTCAGAGACTAATCAGATTGTGGTTCCTGAAGTGAGTTTTTTTTTTTTAAAAAGAAAAAAAAAGAAAAATCATTTGTTAGATTCTAGAGAGCTTTTGTTGAATATTAGATTTTGAGATTACTGCTTAGTAATTGCTTGTGAATGAGTAAACATGTAGCTGGATTTTTATGCATATCAACCGTTTGGTTTAAGGTTTGAATGGAATATAAGAATTTTCTAGTGTTTTGCTGATAGTTAATTGGGCTATGGCCAAAGCAAATCCCAAAGATTTGACCCATTGAGTAGATTAGCCAAAGAAGCCCATGAAAGTATTCTTTGCTTTATTTGACAACAGGCGGACTTACATGCATATCCAAAGCAAATAAATTGCAAAGCTTGTGTGAAGATAAGAGCACATGTAGGAAAACTTCAACACTGAGAAACCTTGGTTTAATTGTCGAGTAGATAAGAAGGAATCCATCTAATTCGACATACATAGGGTCTGTTTGGATGTGCTTTTTCTATAAGTAGTTTTAAAGGAAGTGATTTGATATGAAGTTGTTGGTTAAAAGTGTCATTTTAAGATAAATGTTCAGGTTTTGACATGAAACTGTTAGAAGTAATTTTTCATGACACCTAAGTAATTGTTTTAGAAAAATAGAATGCATATAAAAGATTACCAGACGTCTATACAAGTGCTTTAGTTTGTTTGAAACCACTTTCAGACCCATAAAGAAGCAGTTCAATGTTGAGCTTGATTGATTTCTATGAATGAAAAATCAAACTAAAGCACTTTGTTTGTAATGGGTTTGTTTTTCTTTTACACAGAAGAAGAGTAGCTGGAGAAAATTACTGGCCTACATGGGTCCGGGATTTCTTGTTTCAATTGCATATATTGATCCCGGAAATTGTAAGTTGATTGCCTCTTCTTTTTTTCTTTTTTTTCCTGCTTCAAATTGTATGCTTTTAGCAATTGGCATACATAACATCTTCATTTTTTTTTGGTTGACCTACAGTTGAAACGGATTTGCAATCTGGAGCCCAATTCAAGTATGGGGTGGGTTTGTTAACTTTGATGTTATTGTTTGGCTTTACAATTCATATTTAAAAGTGCTTTTGACCAAAAAAAAAAGGCTTCTGAATCAAACAGAAAAAATTATCATAATGTTTTCACGGTTAGGAAAGCACTTTCTTTTCAAACCACTTTTAATGGCATAGTTTCTTTATGCAGTAAAAGCAACATAACTTTAAGAGTTTTTCTTTTTGCAGTTGTTGTGGATAATATTGGTGGCTTCATGTGCTGCTCTTATCATCCAATCCCTGGCAGCAAATTTGGGGGTTGTCACAGGCAAGTGAATGTCCATTCCATTTATTACTTAACAGGCATTATTTCCATAACTATTTATGCTAATTTGATCGTGTCATTTATGGAGAAAATTGTAGGCAAACATTTAGCAGAGCATTGTAGGATTGAATATCCCAGGGTAACAAACTTCATCCTATGGCTTCTTGCTGAGATTTCTATAGTTGCATGTGACATTCCTGAAGGTAAGCTAGACATTAGAGCACACCAATACTAGATGTCTAACATTTCTTTAGGGAATTTCCTACTTCGATTCCTCACGCTCAAGTATCTTTTGGTAAAAAGGGGTTTTTATGCCCTTATTGAGAAAGTAGTTTCTCTATTAAGCAAGTGCTAGTTTTTTTCTTTAGGATAAACAACACTTATGATCCCTTAACTTTTATCAATTCTACACTTTAGGCTCCTAACTATTTATTTGTTAGATTCGGTGCACTAGCTTTTTAGTTCTCACAAACTTGGTTCAAAAAGGGTCTAAATGTGTTAAATTTGGAAAACTAAGGGACTAAGTGTTAAAGGAAGTCTCACATCGGTTAGGTGATCGGTAGCAGTGTTGTTTATAAAACTAGGCAATCCTTAATTCAATAATATCTTATTGGATTGAATTTAAGTCATAAGGAAAATAAGAAGTAATTTTAACACATTAAATTTGAGTGTTACAGTGAAATTTCACCGTAATTTCTACTTTTGGACTGAATTTGAAAAATTAGGGATCAAATTCTCAAAAAAAGTTAGGGAATCAAAGTATAGATTGGTAAAAGCTAGGAAACTACAGGTATTATTCAGTATTTCTTTTTACATGGAAACTTTTGACACAAAGCTTGAACTTTATCTTTGAAAGAGTGATTATAAGTATAGTAAAATATGTATTTGCATTTTCATGTGGGATCATGCATTTGTTTTAGTTTATAATTATGTAGGCAGAATATCACTTTGTAGACTATTTTATATCAATAGTTTTAGGAATTCACCTGAAATTTTCTCATTAGTTGTTGCTTTAATCACAGTGATTGGAACTGCCTTTGCTCTGAACATGCTCTTCAATATTCCTTTGTGGTGTGGTGTTCTCCTAACAGGCTTCAGTACATTGGTCCTTCTTGCATTACAACAATATGGGGTATCTTGATATATCCTATCATCTTAAAGCCTTTGCTACTACTTGTTTTCATGCTATGCACTGTTGTGGTTGCTGATATAATTACACTACTCTTGAATCGATAAATGTAATAATTTATTTCTTTAGGAACAACATGCATGATATATCCTATCATCTTAAAGCCTTTGCTAATACTTGTTTTCATGCCATGCACTGTTGTGGTTGCTGATATAATTACACTACTCTTGAATCGATAAATGTAATAATTTCTTTCTTTAGGAACAACATGCATAAAAATGTCGATGTATCCACTATAAAATCATTAGGATTTTCTGTCAAAATACCTCCATCATCAATAGTTTGGGATAAAATCGTTATAATATTCACGAAGTCGCAATTTTGGCTAGGGGGTGGCTGGTTGCATGATTTCTAGGGGTGGGAGGGATGGGTATGGTGGTTAAAGAGGATTAGGGTTAGGCTCTGTTATCATGTTGGAGAAGATTTAGCAATCAATTATCTTAAAAACTTTGTGTTACGAGGTGTGTAGCTATTTTCTTATATATTATGTTTAGGTCGTAACAAATTTTATAGTTTTTATATCTTTTACATAAATATTGGTAAATTTCGATAATATCTTGTATATATCTCTATAAATATTGACATTTAATCCTTGAGGAACAATGGAAAGAAAATGAATAAGAGTTTTCTATTTTCAGGTTAGGAAACTTGAGTTTTTTATTGCATTTCTAGTGGCAACAATTGCTCTTTGCTTTTTTGTGGAGCTTGGTTATGCAAAACCTGTTTTTAGTGAAGTTATGTATGGTCTTTTTGTTCCTCAACTCAAAGGAAATGGAGCTACTGGTCTTGCAATTTCACTTCTTGGTGCTATGGTTATGCCGTATGTTTCTAATATTTTGTTTTGAAAGCTTCTATTTTTCCTTTCCTTTTCCACATTTTTATTGACATTTTGTTCTTTTACAGGCACAACCTTTTCCTCCACTCTGCATTGGTGCTCTCTAGGAAAATACCTAGATCTAGTGGTGGCATTAAAGTAAAACTTTGATCTTATGTAGACTAATTTTGACCTAATAATTTATAAATTTATGTATTGTTCATTTATACAAGGAAAACACTTGTTGTCACAATTCATGACCATATCAATTGATGTGGCTGTATGTGATTGGTTAAAACAGAATTCATATCGGTATCTGTTATCTCAGGAGCCAAATCACATTTCATCATGTCAGTTAAGATGGGTCACAAATTATCACCATTAGCAGTGATCTTTGTATAAGATTATGTATTTAAAAATGATATATTATAAAATACGCTTCTCATGCTAGATTGTGAAATTGTTCTAGTACTCAAACTGGAGCTATTTATGATTTATGTGCAGGAGGCTTGCAGATACTATATGATGGAAAGTGGGTTTGCCCTTGCAATAGCCTTTTGTATTAATATATCTGTTATCTCTGTTAGTGGTGCCGTTTGCAATTCTTCAAATATGAGTGTAGAAGATCAGAACAGCTGCAAAGACTTGGATTTGAATAAAGCTTCATTTTTACTAAGAGTACGTGAAGAACCAATATTTACTCATATTGTCAATGTGTTTTGTTTACTTGGGGACCCTATTTTTTGCTAGTAGTTTTCTTGTTAGGTTTATGCTTCTGTTCAGAGCGGTTTCTTTTAAATTTGATTTCAAAAGAAAGAGGTATATTATTTGTGCTTCAAGTTTTGTTTGGTTTTGATTTTTAAACACCGGCAAATAGGGAAAGGAAAAAAAAATACAGTTCTGAACCAAACAAGAATTTTTTTGACAGAAGTGCTTTCAGAGTTAGGGAAGATAATCTTGATAAAAGCACACACGATTTGCTTCTTGAAACCAATTTCTTCTTAAACTACTTTAGCAAACAAATTGTTAGTCTGAAAGCACAAAATGTGTTTTTAGTCGTAAATCACTTTTGAAAAAAACAATATATGTTTGGTTCATAAATAGTTTTTTATTGTTAAAAGTGCTTTTATAGGATCTTAGAAGTAGAAGCACTTTATAAGATACTCTTATTACAAATTTCACCGTAATGATTTACATATACACTTACAGAACGTCTTAGGAAGATGGAGCTCAAAACTTTTTGCAATAGCTTTGTTGGCATCAGGTCAGAGTTCTACCATTACAGGAACATATGCAGGCCAATATGTGATGCAGGTGTCCTTTCTTCCCATAGTGTTTTGCTGTTCTTTTCTTCTATCAGCAATGTTTATGTTCATGTCTTACTATAATGACCATGGTTTCGAGCTTTGATAATCGAAAAGGAAAAAAGAAAAAAAAAACTGTGTTATTTGTATTTTTATGGAAGATGATTTTCTATTTTCCTAAGTTAGCTGATGAAGAGTACATTTTACAACTATACTACTATAGCTGTGACCTTATGTTCATCATTTTCGATAACATATAATTTTTTGAATGATCGTTTCCTTTCTCATTTTATAAGTATCTAATTTTACTCTTTCCTTAAAGCAATTATAGGAAGAAAATTTAGCTAACTTGCTGTTTCCTTTTTAGCTTATTATTTTCTCCCTCAATTTGTTTGTGAAGGGTTTTCTTGATTTAAGGTTGAAGCCATGGATTCGGAACTTTTTAACTCGATGTTTGGCAATAGTCCCTAGTCTAATTGTTGCACTCCTTGGAGGCTCTTCCGGCGCCGGAAAGCTAATCATTATAGCATCAGTAAGCCATCTTTTTCCCTCTAAACCTATGTTACTAGGATTCGGATAAGTGTATTTGTCTAGGCATCAAAATTGTTAAATTCATAATTTTAGGACATTTTGTATAATGATATAGAGTGTCTAATTTTTTGACATGAACACTTGGACACTACCATTAAATATATATGTATTTTTTTCAATTTTTTATGTTTTAACCTAAATATTTTATAACATATATACTAACACTATATATATATATATCATGCATTGAAATAATAAAATAACTAGATGTTGAGAATAATTAGTTTAATAACGGCTAGTTAGTAACGGCTAGTTTAATAACGGCTAGTTTAGTAACGGCTAGTTTAATAACGGCTAGTTTAGTAACGGTTAGTTTAATAACGGCTAGTTTAATAACGGCTAGTTTCTTCCTTTCAATGTATAAATATAACATTAGACATTAAACAAAAATCAATTCAATAACTCTCTCAACAAAAATCAGAGAAAATCAACATGGTATCAGAGCAGATTTGATCTTGCTCCAAATCAATCCCACAAACAAGAACTGTATAAGTTCAAGAAATCTAGAAAATGTCACAACATATAGAGAGACTTACAGGTGTGCTGCTAAATGGTAAAAATTACCATCTTTGGGCACGTCAAGTGACTTTTGGTCTAATCGGCAGAGACAAATTTGAGCATGTCACTGGTGAGAAATCAAAACCAAAAGCCGAAGATCCATCACACCCAACAGTTGAAGAAAGAAAGGAAATTTCAGAATGGAGAAAGAGTGACAATCTAGTCATGAGTTGGTTACTGGCAACCATGGAACCCCATATCTCTCATCTCATGACATATCTAGATACAGCTCGAGATATGTGGGTTAAAGCCGAGACAATGTTCGGAAAGAAGAAAAAATATTCTCTTATTTATCAACTTCAGCAAGAACTTCAACAGTTACAACAACAAAATCAATCTGTCACCGAACTATTCAGCCAAATCCAAAAAAAGAATGATGAGATTAGAGTGTATCGACCTCTCATAGCCGATCTTGATGAAATCAAAAGAAGAGAGGAGCAGGATGGAATTTTCACCTTTCTCGCCAAGCTCAATTCAAGCTATGAGGAGGTACGTTCACAAATTCTTCTCATGGGTGAGCTGCCATCTGTTGATGAGATTGTTGGGATGGTTGAAAGAGAAGAGACAAGAAGAATAGTGATGGGTACTTAACTACCTGACAACCCCGAAGCCAAGGCTTTCGTCACCAGATCTAACCCTAGGTCAGAACGTCGTGGAGACCAAACACTCACTCGCTGCGATTATTGTAAGAAGGAAGGATATAAGCGCGAGGAATGCAGGTCACTCACTCGCTGCGATTATTGTAAGAAGGAAGGACACAAGCGCGAGGAATGCTGGTGTCTCAACCCTCATCTCCGGCAAAAGGGAAGGCGAGGTGGAGGCTTCGTCAAAGGGTGAGATCAGCGACAAAATCGGGTAGAGAGCAGAGAGAAAATGGATTACTCTGCACAAAAGGAAAAAGAGGATATGAGTACAAACGAGGCTAAAAAAGAAATAAAAGGTGAGGTGGATATGGATCAAATGAGGCAGCTGTATACACAATTATCTGTGATGTTTTAAGGAAAATCTCAAAAAACCTCTGGTATGATTACAAACCTTACTCAAAATTCTTTAAATTCCAAATGGATTCTTGATTCAGGTTCAACTGATCACATAACTGGAAATAAAAACTTACTCAATAATTACAAAAAAATTGAGACTAAACAATTTGTAATCGTTGCAAATGGTGAAAAAATGGAAATTTTAGGAAATGGTTCAATTAGTCTCCTTTCAAGAAAATTTTCAAATGTTTTGCATGTGAATAATTGTACATCTAACTTGTTATCCATTAGTAAAATCACACGAGACTTAAATTGTGAAATTACATTTACATCCAAAAATGTGATTTTTCAGGAATTGATAACGAAGAATATCATTAATGAAGGTTTTCTAGAAAATAGGCTTTATATTCTGAGTGAAGAAAAATGCAACTTCAATATTAAAAAAGAAGAAGAATTAGGCACTCTTTGGCATAAGAGAATTGGACATCCTTCCGATAAGATTTTAAATGTATTTTTGATTTCAAACAACTAGATTGTAGTAGTTGTGAAATTTGCAAATTAGGAAAGCACACAAGATTATCATTTAGTTTATCCAATTGTAAAAGCAAAAAACTTTTTGAGTTAATACATTCTGATGTTTGGGGCCCTGCTCCAATTGAGTCATTTAATGGTTATAAATACTTTGTTATATTTATAGATGATTTTTCAAGAACCACATGGTTACACTTGTTAAAAAATAAAAGTGAAGTATTTTCCCAATTTCAAGAATTTTATAATTTTGTAGAAAATCAATATGATGCAAAGATTAAAACTTTTAGAAGTGATAATGGAACAGAATTTGTAAATCAAAATTTTACAAAAAATTTCAAGCAAAAAGGAATTTTACATCAAACAACTTGTATTTACACACCCCAACAAAATGGTGTATCGGAAAGAAAAAATTGACATTTACTTGAAATAACAAGAGTACTTTTGTTTCAAAATAATGTTCCAATAATTTTTTGGTCGGATGTTGTTCTCACCGCAACATATTTAATTAATAGATTGTCAAGTGCCAATTTGAATTTCAAAAGCCCACTAGAAATCCTCTACCAAGAAAAACTCAATATCTATCATTTAAGAGTATTTGGATGTACATGTTATGTGAACAAAAATAAACAACACAAGTTAGATTATACATCAATCAAAGCTATTTTCTTGGGATATTCATCTCAAAAAAAGGGTTATAAATGCTATGATCCGATTAACAAAAAACATTACATTTCAAGAGATGCGACATTCCAAGAAAATGAGTCATATTACAAAACACTAGAAAAGGAGACTAATAACCAAGAGGAACCAAATGAATTTACATTTCCATTTTTTTATTCTGAAGAAGGAAATATAGTAGTAGAAAATAAAAATGAAATAATCAATGAGAATGAAGAGGAAGAAACTTCTCAAAATGAGGGGGAAGATGGTACTACCGAAATAATACCATTGAGAAGGTCTAATCGGACTCCACAACCTACAACTAGATTACGGGATTTTGTAACATATGAGGTAAAATATCCTATCCAAAATTATTTATCTTATGAAAATGTTACACCACAATATAGGACTTATTTAACCTCAATTTCCAAAGAAAATGAGCTAAATAACTATGAGGAAGCAATAGGCCAACTGGTATGGTGCAAAACAATGGAAGAAGAACTTCGAGCACTTGAAAAATATGAAACATGGGTAGTCGTACAACTACCCGAAGGAAAGAAACCCGTAGGATGCAAATGGGTCTATAAGATTAAGTTTAATAGTGATGATACTATTGAAAGATACAAAGCACGATTAGTGGCAAAAGGTTACACTCAAACCTATGGTGTAGATTATCAAGAAACATTTGCACCCGTGGCCAAAATGAATACCGTTAGGATTTTACTTTCCATAGCGGTAAACCAAAATTGGACCTTACATCAAATGGATGTCAAGAATGCTTTTCTCCAAGGAACACTTGAAGAAGAGGTATATATGACGCTTCCACTTGGTCATAAAAAAGAAAACAATTCTAGTTTAGTGTGTAGGTTAAAAAAATCTATTTACGGACTAAAGCAATCTCCACGAGCATGGTATGGAAAACTAAGTTCTTATTTAATTTCTTGTGATTTTAAAATTAGTAATGCCGATCACTCATTATTTTCCAAAAATTATGGTACATTCAGAACCATAATTCTAGTATATGTAGATGATATAATAATTATCGGAAATAATTTGGAAGAAATTAAAAAAGTGAAAATGAAATTAAAGGAGAATTTTGATATCAAAGACTTAGGTTTATTAAAATATTTTCTAGGAATAGAAATAGCACATTCACCCAAGGGATTCTTTATTTCACAAAGAAAATATACACTTGACCTATTGAAAGAAACTGGTAAATTAGGGAATAAATCAACATCTACACCAATAGATAGTAAATGCAAATTAAATATTGAGGATGGCGAACCCTCAGAAGACATAAGCCAATTTCAAAAACTTGTAGAAAAATTAATTTATTTAACGGTAACCCGACCAGACATTTCTTTTTCAGTAAACCAAATTAGTAAATTTATGCATACACCTAGAACACCACATTTAGAGACTATACATAGAATTTTAAAATATTTAAAAGGGACACCTAGTAAAGGAATTCTCATGAAACGTAATAATTCTAATGAAGTGTGTAGCTACTCCGATGCAGATTGGGCTGGTAGCTTTGATAGAAAATCAACCACTGGTTTTTGCACGTTTGTAGGCGGAAATTTAGTCACATGGAAAAGCAAGAAACAAAATGTTGTGGCAGGATCAAGTGCCGAGGCAGAATATCGAGCCATGGCATCAACCTCAAGCGAGCTAACTTGGATCAAACAACTTCTTTTGGATATCGGAATTAAAATTCAAGAACCAATGAAGATGTTTTGTGATAACCAAGCGGCGCGACATATAGCATCAAATCCGGTGTTTCACGAGAGAACAAAACACATCGAAGTGGATTGCCACTTCATTCGAGAAAAAATTCAAGCAAAGGAAATTGAAACTCCATTTGTGAGAAGTGAAAAACAATTGGCGGACATCTTCACCAAAGGTTTAGATTTAAAATCATTTGAAGAAAATTTAAGCAAGTTAGGGTTGACCAATATCTACACACCGAACTTGAGGGGGAGTGTTGAGAATAATTAGTTTAATAACAGCTAGTTTAATAACGGTTAGTTTCTTCCTTTCAATATATAAATATAACATTAGATATTAAGTCAAAATAAATTCAATAACTCTTTCGACAAAAATTAGAGAAAATCAACACTAGACATATATCAATCTTAGTCTTAGTAATTATATTATGAAATGGGTACAAACTATTAAAATAAAATTACTCAAAAATCAATAAATGTGTAATAAAAAACTTTGGCTAATTGGGAAACGAAAAATGTTTAATAAATGTATATATATATATATATATTTTGGAGAAAAGAAAAAGGTCCAATTGACTTTTTATATATAATTAATAATATCTTATATGTTTATAAAAAAAATACATTAACGAAGAGTTTATAAACTGCCAAAATTTTGGTATAAATACTTGCATATAACAATAAATTAACTAAAGTGATTGCTTTTTTTAATATTTATTTATAGTCTTCTAAATGAATTATTAATTTATATTATACAATATTTTTTCACTCACTTATTATTTTTATATACATTATTATTATCTAGCTAGCTGCCAATACATTTATATATTTTGATTTAAATTAACATAAATTTAAAAAAAAATCCTGAAGCCTAGGAGCCTTAGCTCAAACTCACTTAATCTTTAAAACCTTACAGAAAGTTTAAAAAATAAAATTTGAAGAAGATAACTGCAGCGACTCAGCCACTCTCCGTCTTCTTCAGTGACTCTTCATGTTCCTCAGTAACCGTTTGTCTTCTTCAGTGGTTCACAGTTAAAATCTCCATTAATACTATGATTTAAAAAATTTAAGTCGTTTTTTTGTTTCTTCCCTTCTCCTCCACGTCTCTTCTTCAAATTTATTCTTCTTCTTTCTTCTTTTTTATCTTCTTTGTGTCCAAAAATATTTCACCAAATCATACACATACCTTGTATCGGTTTGAGTGTCGTATCCTGTCGACACCAATAAGGTAGGCCAAAGGGGCGAGTCTGAGTAACATAGCTCTAAACCAACTTTACTTCTAAATGTCCGTTTGCTTGTGCTTTTCAAAAGATAATGTATACTATGGTAAAAAAAATAATGTTTGGCTTGAAAATATTTGTTATTGTCTAGAGCACTTTAACTTGGTCTCTAAAACATAAACAAACGGACCCTAATTAGAGAATTGTACAATTAAAACGCATTATTCATATGCTGGTTGAAATAATTTATGTTAATAATAATATTCTACATTGATTAATTACAATGTTACATTAGAATTTATTAGAATTGTGTGTATCTTCGTTAGGTCAAACTTTTGGGATTAGAAGGTCCAAAATTCTTATAGACTTTGACATGGAATCAATCCTTCGTTGGATCAAAAACTTTAAGTCTAATTTCATATAAAAAAAATGAAATGGGCATTGCAAAAATAAAAAAGAGACAATTGATCTCAATAGAATATAGTATAATAAAATAGGTTAAAAATATAAAGTAATGAACTTTGTTAGAGATAAAGACACTTTTGAGGATGGTAAGAGTAATGTCTCACATTAATTAATTAAGTACAATGTTATAGTAAAGTTTATAAAGATTGTGAGTATCTTTAACTATTGGGTTAATCTTTTAGGATTAAAAAGCACATAGTTCTTATAAACTTTACCATGGTATTTTACTTAATTAATATAGAACATTACTTGTTGAAAATCAATATCAACCTAATAAACCTAATAAATGAAATAGTTAAAGGATGTAGGAAAATAAATAAAGTGGTTAATGGATGTAGGAAATTAAATGGAGTGGTTAATGAATGTAGGAAATTAAATGGAGTGATTAAAGAATGTATGAAAGAGAAGTGTGTAGATAATATTTGTGTATTTAAAATTATTTCTTAGTTTTATATTTGTGTGATGTAGATTACATGGTGAAGACTATAAATAGGCTACCTTGCATTTGATTTAATCATTTCATACAAAAAAACAAATAATTCTTTGTAAATTTAGTATCGTGTATTCTAAATTTTACTCAAAATTACTCTTAACATCACCATTCAAACGATAGATCTTTTTCTCTCACTTTACATTTTTAACGTATTTTATTATACTATATTTTAAACCATTGAAGCATTTGTTTGCATTTTAATCCTCTATAAGCTTTTGAAGTTTACTTAAATATATTATAGAGTATAAGTTTCTATCCCAAAAATCCAATAGCTAATAATTTTGAATGAAATGTTGTTGTTACACAGATGATACTATCATTTGAGCTCCCTTTTGCTCTTATTCCACTTCTCAAATTCACAAGTTGTGAGACCAAGATGGGGACATATGTGAACTCTACTATGGTAAGCTTCTAATCTGACTTCGAATAATATTGCATTGCAGAATTTAAGCTACTTGCCTGCGAATCATTTCTGGAAGTTGGTTTTGGACTAATATACTGAATAAATATTTATTTTAAACGCGAACATCCGCTATAGTCTCCTAAGTTAGGGAAGGGCATTTGGGTTGTTTAGTTTTATGGCTTAGAAATAATTGTTTTTTTTCTTTTTTAAGAAAAGAGTGAGGAATAGTAATTTGGAATAATAAAATTACTTTATTAACATTTTTTTGTTTATTAAACGTATCACTTGCACATGATTCTATTTATTTATATTTTGAAGAACTCATGAACACTTTAGGTCTAACATTCACATCTACCGTGACACTTTTCCCTTATTTTAAATGATTTTATTAACTTTTGTGTTCACATTTGTTAAAAAAAAAAAACATTTTATGTTTAGGTGCACAAAGTAAAACCGTTATATTTATAAAGTTTAATTATGATTACCTCCCTCTTAGTTTTCAAAAAACAGCAAAAGAATCCTATAAGTTTGAAAAATAACAAGTACATCCTTTATTTGCACTATTTCTTGATTCTTGGAGGGAGGTATTTGCAAGAAAAACAATAAAATTGAGGAGAAGATATTGTAATGAAACAATAACAGGAGTATAATTACCAATTTTTTAAACTTGAATGGTGTTTTTGCAATTTATAGAAACCTCGAGGGGTTGTGTTTTAATTTTCTCTATTTACAATATTGCTTCCTATGAGTAATTAACATGTAACTTATCACCAATTGCAGATAACTACAACAACTTGGATCATAGGTTCACTGATAATGGCAATAAACATATACTATATAATGACTGGATTCATGAACTTGCTTCTACACAGTCACTTAAAACTAGTGAACATTCTGTTTTGTGGAATATTTGGATTTACAGGAATGGCAATATATTTGGGTGGAATATCATACCTAGTTTTCCGCAAAAATAAAGAAACAACAAACCTTATAGCCTTAAGTAGTACAACTGAATGCAGACAAAGGGAGCAAAATGAGCATACCAATATTACGTCAATGTATACTTTGCCTAGGGAGGATATCGTGAATATGCAATTGCCTCAGAGAAGCTCCACTGGAGATCTTGACTGATAAGTAGTGCACTTTGTAGTGTCTTAACACATTTTTATAGTTTTTTTTTTCTTTAATAGGTTCAAATGTTATGAAATAAACAAATGAACTCTTTTAATGCTTAGATATTATAAAGTTGTATGTTACTTATGACTCTAACTTACATGTGTAGTCGTAGTATACACCACTATTGCTATATTATTACAATTTGTTTTTTATACATAAATTTATTAGTGTTATTTTATTTTTAATCATTTTAAAAAATATATTTTATATATTATTAAAATATATATATATATATATATATATGCACGTTAAATCATATTATATATATATTTAAATTAACTTAAATGTGACAAATATTAGCTAGTGGGTTTGCACCTGACAGTATACAGTCATCTTTTTGAAAATTGTAATATAACAAAAATTAAGTTGGAAGAACTCGTTATCCAAACACAGCACTTATTTTAAAATTTTAATTCAAAATTTTTTGTCCACTACATTTTTGCCCCCAACATTTCTTATTTTTTTAAAAAAAGTGATTCATTAAGTGACCTTTTAAGTTTATTAAGTGATTTAAAACAATATCACGTCATGGATATAAATTTATTCAAAAGCTAATTCTCAACTGCTATTTTAAATTTATTTACTTAGTTTTTATTCTCTCTACATCCATCCATGGATGCCTAAGTAGGTCAAACTAAATATAGTTCGTTTAAAAAAAGAAAAAGAAAAATTCAATTATTGTTATAATATATTTTTTTTATCTTTTATCAAAGCCTACATAACTTTAATTCTCTGTCAACCAAATTTTTCTTTCAGAAATTGCAAAAAATTATTACATTATTTTCCTTAAAAAATATATATAATCACTGCTATCATAAAGAAAGTAGTCCCTTTTCATTATACATATTGCATCAGAAATAAGAGCCCTAAGATTGAACTTTGACAGGCTCTCCATTTGATTTGGGAAGTGGAAGGTGACCTTTTTCTTGTAAGCTCTTGACAGTTTCATATAGACACTGCTTCACTGGTGTAAACTCCAAGCCCAGGTCTTTTAGCTTCTGGTTTGAAAAATTATATGGTTTTGCTCTTGGGTTCTTTTCATCTGAGCACCTATATACATTCAATTACATAACACATCTCAGTAACTGAAAAGAAAAATCAATAAATCACTTTTAAGATGAAAGTGCAAGTGATTAACAAGAAACAACCAAAGGTGTCCCATTATACAGAACATCCAGTTCGGGCCCTTAAATTGCGCATTTATGCAAATTTGAATTGAAAATGTCTCAAAATCACAGGTACAAACCATATGTAGTTTGTACATAACAAATATACGACCTTGCATAACGTATGTACAGTCAGTATATAAAAAAAAGTGTCACATCCGGCCATTTATGCTTATTTTGGGGCCTCAAATAAAAAATATTTCATTTTCTAGACAAATTACTAATGGATTTCAAAATACAAAATACAAATAACAAAGGGCCTTCTTCCAATGACTAATGCAAGCCCAAGGAAGGTGAGGACAGATATTGGTCTCAGTCTGAGCGTGACAAGTGGGGGTAGGTGAGGATTCCATAGCTCAACAACAAGTTATATATTTAATGAAGAAAACTTGAGTTTAAATTTTTATAAAACAAGTCAAAAGTCGGTCCACCTACTACTCCATTTATGGGCTCATTTCTTGTAAAAATACTAGAAATTACCATTCTCAATTGAGATGTCAAGTTTCTATTGATTCTCAGGCCTCAAGGAATAAAATAAATTAAAAATTAGCACATAGTTGCAGAAAATTATCTTCTGTCAATCTACCATCAAATTTGGAAAAGAACACAAAATTAGGAATAATATGAACAAGTCAGTAGTCACCACCTAACTTAATCTCATTAGTGGCAAACAAAGACAAACGTGGCAGAAAGCTCGAACCTACTGTTATTAACATTTAAATAATACTTTTTATCACAACTTAATTTGATGCCGCTAGAAATCTACGTGTCATAATCCAATTGACCCCATATTTGTAAGTCCAAAATTACTTTGTCATCACACATGGAAAACTTTATATTAAATCAATTAATGACACGTCATACAATAGTGCATATAACTCTATTCTTTAATACTTTATCTAATTCTACACAATTTGAAAAAGAATTACCACCAAGATTATTTTCTTGGTAAACTTTCTTTCTTTTTTATTTTGTGAGGTGGAAGGATTAATTAAAACAATGGAAATTAAGATTACTTGTTCAGTCATCTCAGGGCTGGTCAATCTGAGACCATGTTCATATGTTCATACATTGAATAAGAACAAATCCAATATTTGTAAAAGAAAATAATCAGCCACCTTCAAGTAGAGTTGTAAAAGATTAGTATTACACTAGGGAAAACCCTGGTTCTATTCCCCACCCCCAATTATTATTTGGTCAAAAAAGAATTAGAATAAGTCCAATGTTTGGGGGAAAAAAAGGAGGGTAATAAAAAAAATGACAATAATGATACTGATAATAAAATGCTACTTACTTAGTAGGAATGGGATATTCAGGGAAGAATTTGGCAAGGATGTCGACTACATCACCGCGGTGAAGAACACTCTCGGCACAAAGATATCTACCAGAGGCAGAGGGAGTCTCAAAAACTAGAATGTGAGCTAATGCCACATCTTGAACATGCACATATGCTTGAACTGAATTGGCATAAGTCTTAGCTGAGCCAGTCAAGTACTTGAGAATGTGAATTATGCTGGCATTTACAGTTGGCTGCAACAATGGCCCTAAAACAAGGACAGGGTTCACTGCTACTAAATCTACCCCCTTCTCTTTCGCCATTTCTCCTGCTGCTTGCTCAGCTACTGCCTTCCCATAACAGTACCAGTTCTGTAAATTTTAATGCATAATTTGTTAAGTTCACAATCAATTGTTAGAAATTCAATACTATATAGCAAGTCATACAATAACATTAAATAGAAAAACTATTATGATATTTGCAAAGTTCGTATTGTGCACAAAATCGTGGGTGTTTTTTGTTTAGACCAAAATTAGCCTCGGAATTGCACTTCTTTGCTATGTTCAGTCTTTGTACAAGTTATGTAAGGTTGTACATGCCTCATGTACGAATTGTGTACAACAGTGTACATGTTGTACACATTTTACCGGCAATTTTGGAACATCAACGGTCAAGTCTCCAAAAACGCAGATGATTGACTACAAACAAGGTAGAGAGTTTGATACTTGATTAAAAGAAATGGAAGTCAAGTATAACCTTAGTGTTCTTGCAAAACTCAAGGTCACTCCAACAAGATTCATCGACCACAGCATCAGGGTGTCTATTAGGGTCCATGGACACTGCACCAATTGACGATGTGAACACCACTCTTCTAACCTTGGCTTCTGCTGCCGCATTGATTACATTCTTGGTTCCAATTACAGCCGGCTCCACCATTTGTTCCTGTGATTATTCTAATTAGCTCACAATCACAGCCACTATTTCAATGAAAATTTATTCAAAAACTAAAGAACCCATGAGTAAAATCTTCCAACCCACCTCACCCAAATTCATTTTTCCTTTTGTGTGTTTTCTTAATGAGAACAGTCACATATTATCTCTGAAAATTTGTTTTTATTTGTTTTTATGGTTATTACATGATCAAAGGTGATGTAAGTTCACCATAGATGACCATTGACAAAAGCAATTGTGATTGGACTTGCATACATCAATTCATATGACACAGTCTAATTGGCTTCCTATTAGGAAGTGATCCTATAATCACTTCATCATTTCATATCCTCAACTTTACATTCCATTAATAATTAACATGTCACTTAATGCATATAGTACTTTGTTTCAACTTTCAACTTCAAGGCATCTTATATATCCACCAAGCAAAAAAAAGGCATCTTATATATCTTTCTCTTATTTTCATTGTACATAGATGAATATGACCACTCAGAATGGTTAGTATTCAAATCCTGTTTTTACTATTTGCAACTGGTAATAACAAATTCTAAGAGAAAAATAAGGCTGAAAAATTAGTCAAATGAGGTCTAAGTTGATCAAAGTTGTCAAATTCAAAAGACTTCGATACAGTTTGACCATATTCAACCAAACTGGTTACCCGTTAGGACAAACAGTCATTTGATCTTTATTATACTACACGGGTCATTTTGAAACTAGGAAAAATCATTACCCCTTCAAATTTTTACAAACAGCAAAAACACCATTTAAGTTTGAAAAATATGCTATTATACATCTTCTACTATTATTTTATTCCAATATCCTTTACTAAATTTCATAATTTTTTATTTATTTTCTTACAAATACATCCCTTGAATACTTAGAAAATAGTAAAAAGAAGGTACCTAGATGTTATTGTCAAACTTACGGAGTCTTTCAAAAACAATGTAGAGACAGATATTTGTAATTTACCCTTTAAACTATGGTCCTTTGTCATTTCACACAAAATCCTGAATTTCTTATCAAAATCAAGTAGTGAAAAATCCCAAAGAAGACTAAGAAAAAATGACTCACTGGATCATCAGTGACAGGAGACGCAGTATGGAAAACGCCATCACAACCATTAATGGCATGTCTAAGTCCTTCAAAATCCAAAAGATCGGCTTTACATAGAGTTAACCTCTCTTTAGCTCCTTCAAGCTCTCTCAAATGAGCATTCTTTGGATCATCTATAACCAAACACCAAACACAGACAAAAATACAAACACATAGAATGCATATCAGTAAGTACCCAATAATTACCCATTACTTCAAAATTCAAATTAAAAAGATGATTTATCTGTTTGCTTGTGCTTTCAAAGGAAATTGATTTCAGAGAGAACCACTTCCAGTAAAAAAATTCATTTGATTCAAAAGCACTTTTAAGGTATTAAAAAAAAACGATCCAAGAGGCAATAAAAACTGACCTGGGTTTCTAACAGTGCCTCTAACAGAATAACCTCTATCAAGCAAAAGCTTAACCATCCAAGAGGCAATAAAGCCTCCAGCACCAGTAACACATACAGTTTGGCCAGAACCTGTGAGGTTGATGCTATCAATTGGCATCTTCTTGGGCTTGTGAGAATCAAATCTTAAGAATTTTTTAGAGAATATTGAAGAAGCTCTGTTAAGCAAATGAAGATAAAGAAAGGAAAGGCACGACAATAAGGACCGCTTCCTTTCTCATTTTATAGCAAAATAGAGACTCACCTACTACCAGTTACAAGTTGACGCTGACTTTTCAACTTTTGGAAAAAGGAGAGCGTAAATTAAATAATAAGACATCAGCTTCTTCTTTTTAAAATGATAAACTGCACGTGGTTACCAAGTTTAATATATGGATTATTTTATTTTAACCAACTTATCATTATATTTATCAATATTAGTTTTAATAATTTTATTTGTATATTTTAATTTTTTCAAATACTTTTCTTTTCAAATATTTATTAATCTCTAATAATAATATTTAATTCCATTCAATTTAATTTTTATTACAAAATATATTTAAAAAAACCAAAATTAAAATGAAATAATTAAAATAATCAAAAATATTAGAATAAGTTGATTAAAGTATAAAATTTAAAAAAAAAATTAATATATTCAATTTATTAAAATAAATTAATCAAAATATCATATTATACATTTAAAAAAAAAATAAGATAACATATTAATACAATATAAATTATTGTTGATATTAATAATTTAATAACTTTATAATAATATGAATAAAATAATTATATATATATATATATATATTTACTATAGACACTTTCATGTCCACTCTCTCGTTTTTTGTAATGGTAACTTTTTTACACATGATTGTTCATGTAATATCTATCATTTTAAAACATTAAATACAAAACTATTATCTTTTTTATTAGTAGATAAGTTTTACATTTTATTTAAAAAAAATCTCGTGTTTTATCTCTTTAAATTTTTAAATCATTTTATAAGTTTGAATTTGTTGTGCAAATTTTTAAATTATTTGAAAAGTTAAATTTGTTATCGTGGGAATTATTATTTTATTTTACTTTAATACTTTCAGAAATAATGAATTTATATAATATATAAATAATAAATTTTTTAATTATAATCAGTGTTTTTCTTTTTTATGTGAAATTATAAGTTTTTTTATGAATATAAAACTTCATTTTTATTTGTACCCCTTTATGGATAAACAATTCAATTAATAAAATTTATATTATTAAAACGAAAATTAATACGATGTGTCCTAATCTCAAACTTATGAAAAAATTATTTAGAATGTTTTGTGTTGATTAGATAAAGAAGTGATAATTTTGTAATTAAAAGGTGTGAAAATTTCAAGGATACATCTAAAAATTTGATTTTCTTTGTTAATGTCTTCGATATTTTAAAATGAAACTTTAATATCATCGATATTTATTGAATCTTCACAAATATTACTCCTTGATAATGAACATTATAGTAGTATAAGTGGCATGGTTTTTTAAGAAAAAAAATAAATAATACTCCTAAAGTTTGAAAAATATCCCTAATAAAATTAATTTTGAACATATTATCAAAAATAATCTCAATTAATAACATATATAATAAATCAATTTTTGTTAGTATTTCTTCTATCATATGCATTAAAATGTTAACTTTTAATTTTTTAGAAAACAAGAAAAAATAGCATTCCATACAATTTGTAACAAAAAATACCACACTTTATATCTAATTTATATATATTTACAATTAATAAAATAAGTCCGTATTAAATTTTGTCTATTTAGACTCTATTTAAATAAAACTACGATAATTTAAATACGTTCCATTTTAACCACATTAAATAATGATATTATTTTTGTTGTGTTTAGTTTAAAGGAATTACTTTATTTATTTTCATTATTCTTTTATATTCTAAAAAGTATAAAGATAAACTTTAATTAAAATTAGTCACATTTAACTCCAAATGTAATAATTTTAAAATTAGAACTTTAAATCAAAATTAACAATAAAAAATTAAATTAATTTAAATATATTGAAAATAAATTATATCTCATATTATAATAAATTATCCAACCATTATAATACGTAATTTATTTGTTAAATGAGAATTAATTTTTTAATTGTAAGAATGATGAGTAATTTTTAATTAAATTAAGTAAATCAAAAGTAAATTTACAATTTTTCATAAATCATTGTCAAAAAGATTTAATTTTTTTTCAATCCAATTAATTGATTAATTAATTTTCTAATAAAAAAATGTCAACAATAATACATAAAAAAATTATAATATATCGAGATAATAAATATTTTTTAAAAAAATTAGTAGAGAGTAAATGATATCATTTCATGATTTATGAAAGAAATCAATAATATAATATTATTTTTATGATTATTTTTTATTTCAATATGTATTTCTTCACTTATTATAAATTTTTATTTTTAATGATAATAAACACAATAAATAAGTAAGTATATTTTACTTTATAATTTTTAAAGAGTATTTTGATAATTTAGAAAAATTAAAAAAATATGTAGATGAAAAAATTAATTTTGTTATTAACTATAATTATCTTTAATAACATATTTATCATCGGTATTATTAAAGATATTTTTCCAAACTTGTATTTGTGAAGAAAGACAAATTTTAGGGACAATCTTGATATTTTTCTTTATTATAGTTTATTATAATATTTATTATCAACAAGGTGTATTTGTAAAGACTTAACAAACATTGAGGATGTGAGAGCATATTTTTAAAAAGTTGAGGACGTTAATGAAGAAAATTGAAGCATAAGGGTATCAATAAATTTTTTCCTTACAATGATGGTAATTTTGTAATTAATAAAGAAGATATTTTTTAACTTAAGAAAGACATACACAAGCTTTTAAGACAGATTGATATGCGAGTTGAAAGTCACATTCTTGATAAATATTATCTGCATTATTAGTTAAAAAACAAGAATATAACAATTTTATAATTAATATTTTATTAAAAGTATAAATATTAATAAAGATTCGTGTAAAAAAAGTAAAAAAAAAAGAGACATGTATTTATAAAAAGTTTGGGTGTTATTGAGAGTAATTAGTATTGGTCCAGTAACAAAAATAGTTTTATAATATCATTATTCTAAAAATAATATATTTTAATCAATTTTATATTGTGTTTTACTTTAATTCATTTTGTTTGTATGATTGAGATATGTTTTGTAACGTTACTTTTACAAAGTGATTTTGTCTATAATAATTATTTTTCAGATGATAGTTTAAAAATGGACTTAATTATGAATTAGTTTTAAACTAGATAAAATCTTACGTTAAACTTGAAAGTAAAGTTTTTAATTAATTTTATTTTAAAAAGAAAGATATATTAACTCTATTTTATAAAACATAAGTATTATAAACATAAAAAAATATCAATATCTTATAAATTTATAATTAATTTTAAATATATAAATCTATTTTATTATATCATATATTAAAAAAATTATTTTAAAAAATAAAAAATAATTTATTTTATAATAAAATAAATATAAATTTATACCTATATTTAAAATGATATGCTAAGCATTTTGATAATTCATAAATAATATAATAATATATTATTATTATTA
Source organism: Hippophae tibetana (assembly GCA_037013495.1). NCBI lineage: Eukaryota > Viridiplantae > Streptophyta > Magnoliopsida > Rosales > Elaeagnaceae > Hippophae > Hippophae tibetana. The sequence goes on from CM072810.1 coordinate 445,921, forward strand.
AATATAATTATAATTACATTTAATAAATAATTATAATATTAATTATAATTATGATATAAAAAATAATATTCATAAAAATAATCAAATTATTAAAATAATTGTTAAACCTCTCTATAACTTTTTACAATATATAATATAAACATAGAATATTATATCGTAAAATTTGTATGAAAATAGTATCTAATATAATATTATTATAATTATTAGCCCAGTTTTTATAATTTATTTTATAATAATTATTATTATTAATTTTATAATTATTTTATAATTTATTATTATTATTTTAAGTTAATTTATAATAAAATTTTGATAAATTATTTGTTATAATAAATTATATATTTATTATTAAATATATTTTTGTATTTTATAAATATAAATTATTTTTATTATTTTTTATTCATTCAAAATTTTATTTATTAAAAATTTATAATTTTTGTATTCGACACTTTAAAGTTACAAAGGCAGTTAAAATATATTTTTTGTCTTATTTTTGAAAAAAAAAAAGAAATAAAAGAAAATTTAAAGAGGAGAGAGAAAAAAACAAAAAAATTGATATGATAATTAAAAGAGTAAAAACAAGAAAAAAAGATGACGTGATACTTGATCGAGAGGTTATAAAAAACGCCTTTTCAAACTTTTAAATAATATATGTTACAAAAATCCTTTTACAAATAACATATATTTCACTTCATTTTTAAAATTGTAACAATTTAGTTACATTATTAATGTGTCATTTTTTACCGTAAAAAAAAGTATTTTAACCATATAACTTTAAAATTGTATAATTAAAATATCATAATTTTTAAAATTGAGTAATTTGTATATATTTTATAAAAATTATTTAAGCAACAAAATTAATTGTAAAATAATTTTTTCACACAAAATTCACTTCACCTGTCTATATAACTAAAAATGAAAACAATTGGATGTTTGACTAAAGTTTTAACATCGATTATCAAATAATATGCCAAAAATCTTGTTTGATTTTAATTTAATTCTCAAGTTAAGTAGTAAGGATGTTTTCGTATTTATACTACGTTATTGGATAAGGAGCTGAAAGAGATTTGAAATTTTGATAAATAAATTAAAACAAACAAACAAAATGAAATAAATATATATATATATATATATGTAGATATTTAAGCTAATTAATACTCTCGAGTTGGCACCACACCGTTGTAAAAAAATTATCATTTGACTAATATAAGGTTAAAACAATTTGAAAATAACATAATGTACCAAACATGAGGAGTAGGGTTGTTGAATTGGCGAGAGTACAAAATTGCATTTATTCACAGGCTAAGCCCTGCTCATCAACACATTGAGGCTAATTCTGCACCAATAGATTGCACACGCAATAAATTCTTTAGAGTACAAAATTGCATTATAAACTGGAGGGTGTTTCTCAACAGCATGTACTAAAATAGGGCTAAGTATTATGATGGATCCTATATATACTAAACATCATCTTAATCATATTGTTACTTATCTCTCTCCAGCTACTTTTCAAATTTGATTTATTTATTTTATTGAAAAAACATGTTTTAATTTATATCAATTGTTTAGTAAAATTTAGAATAAATAATTCTAATTAGATCCAAACAAGTAAATAAAATACTTGTATTATAACTACTATAACACATTTAAAAATCAACTCATAAATTGAATAAAAATACAGATATTCAAAAAAAAAATTCTAAACTCACACCCAAATTAAAAAGTACAAAGACTTATTTGTTTTTTTATGTAATGATTAAACCAAATACAATGTAGGTTATTTATAATCCTCGTCATGCAATCTACACCACATAAATATAAAACTAAGAAATAATTCTAATCACACAGATATTATCTACACACTTCTCTTTTCTACAAACTTCAATTACCTTATTTATTCATCTTTTAACCACTTTATTTATTTCTCTACATCTTTAATTATTATGTTGGTGTTGATTTTCAACAGCATTAAACATCGGTAATTTAAAAAAGAAAACAAAAAAATGATACTATATTAAGAAAAAATTTACAATATTAATTTTGTATGTTACAATATTCTAGTACCCATAATATATGTTTAGTAGTTATCACATTTTAAAAAATTTAATGTACGAGATTAAGTAAAGGTTCAATTTTATGATGTGGTGACTTTTGGTAGAGGGAAAGAATGTATAGTGCATATAGATGAACTATATATTAGCAAAGTTGTTTAACAAAAGCTATTTCATGAGAAACGCTTCAAATTAAAAGAAGTTTTGTTAAAAAAAATGCAAATACGCTTTTTTACAAAATAAAAATAAAATTGTATTTGCATATGGATGTTGAGTTTTTTTATTTTTATTTTTATTTTAATAAAATATTTTGTTCTTTTAAAATTATGTAAAAATATTAAATACATATATTTTTTTTATATTTTTTAGTTTTATTAATCTACTAATTACAAATTTGTTATTATGGTAACAAAATTTGTTGATGTTATTTTATTTTATAGTCGAATGGATATTGAAATAAACAGGAAAGATATCTTTTACTACTTTTTCTATGCGATGGCAACTATTTTTCAAATTTTTTTTTTTTTTTACAAGTGGTATTTCATGTGATTGAAACTTGAAACAAGAAACAATATTTCAATTCCTTAAACGAGGTCATGGTAATAATAATCTTATAAAAATCACCGTAGTATCCACACATGTTAATATTATCAAATTCTTGTTTAATGTTTATTTGCTATATATTTGTGTTTTTTATTGATTCATTTATAGGGAAAAAAATAATTAGAATAATAAACCAACATTATAGATATAAATTGAATTAATTTAATGTACAAGTTTAAATTACACAAGATACTATCAAATATGAAATACAATAATTAAAGATATATATATATATATATATATATATATATATTATAAGATTTAAACTTATATTATATTTCAAGCCAAGTTTAGACTAGATCTAAAGTATAAATTTTTTTATGGTAAGTTCCAAAAAATTATTGGAGTAAGATCAAATTAGATTTACTTAAACTAAATCGAGTTTTGAATCGAATTTGGATAATCCAATCTTTAATTTAATTATACTAAATTAACATCCCTAACCACCATCATGAGTATCCCAAACAAAATTAGTCATTGAAATTTAATGCAGTGACTTATGTTTAGGCATAAATGCTATTAAATCATTCAATTACACTATAGCTCCCCTGTCAAGCCTTTGATTCTACTTTTGACAATGCCACTTCGAAAGAAAGGGAACCTGTTGGGTTGGGAGTACACTATAACTCATGCATAGGACAAGAACAAAGCTAACAGATAATACTATTTAAATTAAACTCTTCTAATTAATATATTATTTTTAAATTAAATTATATTTAAAGTGACTTAAACTTGGATGAATTTAACCTATAGTATTAATCTAATATTTTTTTTATATATAAATTCATAATATACAATAGAGTATTTTCAATATTACGTTATGATTCCAAATTAGTAATATTTTTTTTAAATATTAGTCTCTTAAAAAAAATTAATTTATATATATTAGAAATCTTGAATTAAAAATTAATTTTCATATTCATTTTTCTCTATTATTATTTTTCTCAATTTTTCTCTTTCGTTATTGTTTTTCTCTTCCGATATATATTAGAAAGAAAAGAAAAGAAGAGGGCTGGAATAAAGAAGAAAAAACAGAGGAAAGAAACGAAAAGAAAAAAGAGGAAGGTGAGAAATTTAAGGAAAAGAAGAAGAAAAAAAAGACGGACGGCTTAAGGAATTTTTTTTTAGAATTAGATTTTTTTAATAGATTTACATAAAATTTTCAAGTTAGACTGGGATTAAGGAATTTATTTTAGGGTTATAAATTGTTAAGTAAATTTATTATTATTTAATCGTTTTGCAATAAGTAAATCAATTTTTCAAACTTGGACTTCTAAACTAATAGACCAAAAACTTATTGGATTTGTTTCACACCGCCCCCAAAACTAATTGGAAACTCTTCATTATGATTTCTTACACTGAGATAGATATGCCCGAGTAAACTTCCACAAAGACAGTCGTATGTGGCATATACCAAGGAAAATTTCAAAAATCAAGCAGAATGGCCCCAGAAAAAAAATAAAAACAAAACACCTTACCATCAAACAACAAATCTCCCTAAAAAAGTCAAACATTAATTGGAAAACAAGCATTGTCTATGAAATGCAAAACTTTAAACCATTTAGTCCGAATCTTCAACAAGTCATTAGGCCTTGACATGCTGCTGCACAATATGAAGGGCTTCATGGTCCTCCCCAAAATCCTGCAAACAAGCCAAGGAGAAGAAAAGAGAGAGGAGAGGGGCGGAGCATTGATACTTAGGCTAGGTAGCAGAATAATGTAATACGAAATAATGCATTTCAAAATCTCTAAATATGATAATTTCTAACCAAAACCTCACCTTCACAACAACACAGGAGCAACCAACAACCTTTCTGGCCTTTCCTTCAGAATCAATTTTGCACAACTGCACGAGACATTTTCAATCAAATATTATGCAAGCTTAAGGAAATAACAGTATGTATGGCACCTCATATTACAATAAGAACAATTATATAACATCGACATGAAATTTTGTTAGTGAGTTGTCACAAATTAGCTTCCATTCAAATCAATTGTACATGAATCTGATTACAGAAATAGAACAGATAATGCCAAAAATTGGTTTACCAAAACCACTAGACCATATGAGTCGATACTACAATAACTGATGGTCATGATACTAAGAGTGACATTTATCAACCTATGAACACAATTATAACATTACAAAAAATTTAAGATTTAACCACTAGTTCTTTTATACATTCAAAACTCATACTATTCCTTATTGTTATAAAATAAAAAAAGAAGACTAAAAATATACAATCTTTAATAATATGTTGACACAAAAAAAATTACACAAATATGGTACAATTGCCACCCCTACAAAGTACAAATCAAAACCAAACACCAGAACCAAATGTTCTCCAAGCTGCTCAGCCAGATAATCACATAAATACAAACTGAAAAATCCTTAATTAAATAAAAGAACAAATCTAACAACACCACATCAAGCACATTCAATCATAATGAAAGCAAAGGACAAGACAAGACTAACAAATGTAGTGAGTAAATAGCACATATTAGCGCCAATTAATTGCTACCAATTATCCAAGAAAGCAATAAAGCTAATGAAACACACGACAAATAGAAAGAACTTACACCAACCCACTCTCCCAGAGTTTTGGCACTTGGGACAGTCATCAAGTTTACATTGTGGTCGGCACAAAGTCCTTTGACAAGTTTAACATAGTCTGGCTGATCACAGTCTTCCGCCAACACACAAAGCTGGGCAGCACGCCTTTCAATGATTTTGGCACCTTCATGAAGGCCTCGAGTAAGGCCACTATGAGCCAATGATTTTCTGAGCACAAGCTGCAATGCGGTCATGGTGTCCATTGGCTCACCCAATGCTGGCGCTGGGGTAGGAACCTCAACAGGCACATTTCCCTCTTCACTGTAATACATACAATTCAAAACCATCGCTACGAATTATCAAAGACTATACGACTTTACTAAATAAAAAACAGAAACAATGTACATGAAATCAAAGCCATAGGGTCCATTTGCTTGTGCTTATGTTAAAAGTGGTTTCAAAAGAAAGTGATTTATGTGCTTCCTTCAAAAGCACAAGATGTGCGTTATGAACCTGAAAGCACTTGCGTAAAAAAAAATTCCATTTAGTTCATACTATCAAATGCAATTTTAGATAGTTTCAAAAGCAGAGGCAAACAGAATCATAAGCTTGAAGAGTTATCCAATAAAGTAAAGCAATCGCAGAATCACACAAAGAAAGTATTCAGTTTTTTTTTCAAATTAAAACAACAGAGACCTAAGAAGCTTATGAATACACTATAATTTAAAAAAAACACTACTGAATTAACAAATCGCCATAACCATAATTTTCCCTTCTATTTTCAATTTGAGAAAAGTACTATAAATTCAAATACATTACCAAATTGAATGATGATATCTAAGACGAATCTACATAACTTACCCAGACATATTCGCTTTTTAGTTTTAAAAGTATTCTGCTTCCTGCAACACAAATTACGGAATCCAGAAACAATAATTCAATATCAAACAAAATATTTAAACGGAGAACGATCAGATGAGAGAGACAAAGAGAAAGAACCTTGACCGGCTGGTGTGAGGGAGGCTAAGCTCAGTCAATACAATGTCTTAAGTTACGCCAGGCAAAATGTGGCTAGATAACGAAACCCTATGAATAAAACCCTAAAATTCATAACTTCGGAATCTCCAAAAATGGGCCCCTTCAATTTGAGCTTCACATAACCTTGCGTCTATAATGGGCTATATCTGGTCCAAGCTAAACACTACAGCCCATGAGCCCACATATATCAATATTTTCTTTTACAAATTTTATATTTATATTTTTTGGGGTTAGACTGTTTTTATTTAAAAAACAAATTCTTTTATTAATGTGTCTTTCAAGTCTCAAGCTTGGAGTAGTTATTTGTTAGCTAAGTAAATAAGAAATATAACTTCTAAATCTCGTAACAATAAAAAAAACACTCCTCTTACATCCATAAACCTCCCATCTCAAAAAAATTGTTGTTTTAATTGTCTCAAGTTTTGAGATAATCATTTGTATAATTTAAAAATATCATTTTATGTATTACATTTTTTTCATAAACAAAATATCCACTTCATTAAGAAAATCTAAAATACCAATACATTAGGACGCAAAATGGAAGATAAATGAAACCTTCAAGAGAGACCAAAAATAGATAAGCATGTTTAGGTATTTTTATTCATTAAAAAATTATTCTTTAGTTATTTTGTTTTTAGACTGTAGTAAAGTACCTTATTTTATTAGTTTAATTTTTTGTAGACACTTATTACATATATATTTAATAAATGATAGATGTTATCGTTTAATAAATGAAAAATGTTAAAAATATGTAAACGTGTATATGTTTTTACAACCATACTACATATATAGTAACACATGATAGAATTATCTTGAAAAATAACAAAATAAGTAGTATGAGTGCAAAAAATTGGTACAAATTTGTAACACATATATGGGGTTTTTTTACATAGGCAAGGAAATGATTTTTTATCCTTTATATTTTACTACACATCTATTTGTTTCTTCTAATAAATTAAAATCAAAATTATGTGTACTTTATAAAAAATAGCAAAATAATGAGGTACTACTATAAAATAAGGTAACCTTGAAAGATATTTTGTAAGGGATAAAAAATTTTCAATACCACATTCTCTTGTAGAGAGAGATACAACAGTTACCATGTATACCGATAAATGTATAGGGCCAAGCAAGCTCATCAACTAAATAAAGCCAAAATTGAAAGAGTCCTCATCAATAATGAACATTTATCGAAGACGAGCACAAGAATAACACCACCAAAAAGATGAACTATTATTATGTCTTCTAGTTCATGATAACAAAAAATGAACTCCTGTAGAATGAAACAGAGATGAATTGCAAGAACTTCTACAGCTCCCAACCATCGAGGAACATATCCCAGGTGTCTTTAAGGGAAAATATAGAATGATATAAAATTGTCTCAACTTCTGACTTTTAGAGCTACGAAACATTGGATGAATGCCTGTTAGATTCTTTTGCAAAAGAGAAGTTGAGTCTACTTGCTTTTAAGAAATGCACTAAGCTTTTTAAAATAATCAGTTCAATCATCTTGCTTTAAAATTGTATACTATAAATCACTTAACTTTTCATGGAGAACCACTTTAATGTTTTGCTTTTCATTATAGCATTAGAAGTCACTTATACATTTTAAAAATAAATGGATGTAGTTCTCTTTTGAAAATTTTAAGTAACTTTTGATATTCCATTTTATAAAGCTAAAGGACCCTTTAGTGCACTACTTAAAAGTGAAATGATAAAAGTGTTATTTTAAAAAAATTAAAGTACACCACTTAAAAGCAAATTATCTCATGTATTCTTTTATAAAAACAAATGAATTTAGAAAACACTTTTTCAAGAAAAATTTAGATTATCTAACAATACACGAGGTCCCTTCCAAAATTATTCCATAAACTTTCCCATAAAAGTATCATCGTACAGCCTACAACAATTCTAATTCTTCAAAATATCTTAACAATCATGACATTATGAGAAGGGATTCTTAGAATGATTTTCAAAACCACGGAGTTAAACCAAATACTAACCAATATGTAGTCCAATTCACAAGGTCTTTCAAATAATCACCAAAATAAAAGCAGTTCAAGATTGTAAACAAAACTTACATATCTGAATTCTAGATAACATTGTGTTGGGTTTTTCTCTTATTTGGAGGAGCTCAAGTGAAGTTCATGTGTCTTAAAAACACATGAAGTAAAAAGGGGTAATTATATCATTTCATTGTTTCATTAATAAACTCATTTAGGGTTTATTGAGTGTGTATTTTCAGAATAGAAAAAGGAAGAGTAGTAGTTAGAGAAATCTGCATAAAAGCTTTCAGTTTTTCCTCTCCATCAAGTGCTCCAATGGAAGGTCGTTTGTAGTCCGATTAAGCTGAAATTTTGCACACAGATTCACGACTCAAGACTCTTTAATCTGTACGGTGTGATTTGCATTTGGCTCACCGGCTTGGGACAATCTGGGCCGTGAACAGTGACTATAAAATTGGGTTAGATTTCTCCATTTTTCTTGAAATAATTGTTAGTTTCCAAGAAATGTATTCTTGATGATGTTATTGATTGTTTACCTCTAGTTTTACCTAGAGAGAATTGTTGTAAAATTGTTTCTTGATAGTGGAATTTTTGGAGAGAAGTGTTGTGGTTGTTTCCTTCCTACACCGGGAAGGTTTTTTCCAAATAAATTGTTTGTGTTGATTTTGTGCATGTTTTTCATTTTGAGCTATATTTATTTGTTTCCTAAAAGATTCATACAAAGAAAAAAGAATATGTTTAATTACATTGTTTAGAGCTTGATTAAATTCGTATTGAAATTTTGATTCTCCTAACACATTGAACTATTGAAGATAAGTGAACCTAATGTTGCTTGAAACAATAACAACCGAAAGCAAAACCTAATAAAGACTAGCCAAAATTTCACTAAGGGTTGTTGGTTTCATGCTTCTAATTTAAACATGGACTGATGGACATCCTTAATCGTGTAAAATTTTAAGCACAATCTATATTGTCAATTAAATTCATAAGAACCACGAGTCTTTCAATCCCAAAAGATCAACGTTAGGGATGTCAATACTCTAATATTCTATTTTCTTATATTTTATTTCAATTTTGTATTTTCTTCTATTTTATTTCAAGCTTCTTCTACTTTCTTCTATTTATTTCTATCTTCTATTTATCGATCCACACGTCACGAATTTGAATCTATCTTCTATTTATCGATCCACACGTCACGAATTTGAATCGAATCGCTTTTTGGTAATATAGGCATTCCTGGGCTAAAACCCGCAATGGAATGTAGGACGAAATGGTGAAAACTCACTCAATAGACAAATTCAACCATAAATGCCTTCGAAATCTACGAGGAATCCCATATGAACTCAAATCGATTCCAACCAGATCAGCGTAAAAGATAAAAGGTTCAGCTTCTCCTTCAGAGTTTCAATATTATACAATCAACGAAGGCGGAAAGAGAAATGAGATAGCCGTCCAGTGTTTAATGTGGAGATTTTGTGAAAGGCGGTGAAATTTGAATGTATTTATTATTTTGAGCAATTGAAAACGTAAATGGAAAAATGCCAAAAAAAAAAAACAGAACTGGGAATTGATTCTGTTTTTTGTTGCGTTTTTCCTAGTTTTTGTTTCTTGTTTATCGTTTTTTGTTTGCTTCCATAGAAAATAGAACCAAAATGGAAAAAAATGAGGTTCCTTTTCTGCAGGACTCCTCAGAGAACACCAGAAAGGGTACAAATAAGGTCACAAAATTATTATTATTATTATTATTTTTAATATCAACTGATAACTTCCAAATCTCTGTCCGTGTGAGAGAGAGAGGTGCGTAACCGTCCCAAAACAAAACAAAACAAAAAAACAGAGAGAAAGTGTAATAAAATGGGAGACACGATAAGTTACTAAAAACTAGTTTTATTTGGTTGCCTGATAAGAACACGGATACGTAATTTTTTAACATTAGATTATTTATTCCCATAACCTTATAAAATAAAAAATCTAATCTCAATAAATATGCACATAATTCATATAACTTTAAATTTTAAGATTAAAATATACTATTTTTTTAAATAAATTATTTCAATTAAAAATAAGAAGATTAAAATATTTTTTCTTATGAAAACTATAAGTGTTATGGCATTGATCACCTAAAATAAGATACATTATAAGTTACTAAAATGTAGTTCTATTTTGTTGCATGATAAGTTCTTTATTAGTTGTGAGATACTTCATGGATCAAATTTATGTGAATTAATCTGCAAGGATAGTATGTATTAATTAAGTGCTCGATATGTATTTATTTTAACTTAAATTACTTTATTTACCGTATGTGTTTTTATGTAAAACAAAAAAAGTGTCTTTTACACTTTTTGTTTTTGTTTGTAAAATATATCTTTTTAATTAATTTTTTTAGTTTGTTAGTAAAAAATGTGTAAATCAAAGATAAATTTATGTTTTACTTATTTTTTTACGAAGTATAATAGAATAGCATTTGTATTATATATATGTTTATATTTTTTGATAGGTTATATATAAAATATTAATATTTAATTTAAAAAATTACTTTGACATTTTAAATAATTTTTTTCCATCTGAAATGAAATTTTCAATAAAAACTAATCAAAATTTTCATTCTTAAATATCCAAATTCTTATATTAGATCATAATTTTTTTTAAAGTTTGAAAGAAAAAATTTATTAAAAACTTTTAATTATTTTTAGATTAAAAATTATTTTATTAGATATATATCTATCAAAAAATATAAATATACATACGTAATATTTTATATTATATTATATTTAATAAAAAATTAGATAAAAAACTAACTTTATCATTTACATATTCTTTTACTAATAAATGAATTTTGAAACACATTTTTAAAAAAATATATTAAATAAAAGACAAGGACTATTGGGACTTCATGATTTTTTTTTCTAAATTTGTTTCGAGAAAAAAATTACATTTGATAACTACGAGAAAATCAAAAAATTTAAAACAAAAAGTACAACCTTTAATTTGAAACATATATCAGGTGAATTAATTCAAATCAAAATTTAAATATAATATAATATATAAATCTATATTTATACTTAATGAATCGTGCATAAAATATTTTTTGATAAAAATATTCTTAGCTTTAATAATATGTTTGCCCTTTTTAATTTTTAGGTATATATATTAGTCAAACGCACATCCTTCCTTTACACGGGTTTTGAATTTTTCAATTATGAAAGTAAATTTACTAATATTTATAAAAAAATTGATATAATATTATTTTATATTCATGTTACCATAATTAAAATTAAAAATAATATAACAAAATTACATTAGTTTTAAAAAATATAATACACCATTTTAGTGTCTATTATTTCTCAAAGTATTGATCAAAATAATTTAACAAATATAAATAATGATTCAAATTTTAAGATATTAATGATAATATATTTAAAATTATAAAATATAGTCTTAAAAAACTCGAAAGTGTGGTGTGTTGCTCAAAGTATTATGAAACCCAATGTATATTTTTTAATATGATAAAATATATTTTGTAAGTCTTGTTATACTTCGTTTTTGTGTGTTGATTTCCTGTATACAAAATACGATGTATATTTTTTTTTATTTAATGTTATATCTTTTTTTTTATGTAAAGTTGGTTACTGTAGATTAACAACGTACACACATATAGTTGTAAACACTATGATTAAAAGAATGGTTTCATCGTGAGATTTGTTGCTTTTAGTATGCATGTTAGGTCGATAGTAGTGAATTTTGGTTCGTTTTAATTACAGGTATTTTTGGATATTACTCGGAACTTTTGGAAACAAAAAAAAATTAATACCTCGCCACCACTTTTGTCATTACCTTTGGCAAGGTGGTTGGCGAAGTGACTAACGAGGTAACTAGCAAAGTGGTCGGTTAAGTGCTACAAATATCCATCTCATTAATTGCTTAATTAATTCAAAAAACCTATTATTATATCAAATTTTCAATTGATTTGAATACCATATTTACTAATTATTTTGAAGGTGCTTCATTAATGATGATACATTTACGTGAGCATAGAATAGTGAGGGAAACTATTCTTTACGTTGTGAGTGAATACATCTTTATGTGAGTAGTATTCAAGGGTTGCGTTAGTTTATTCTATGCATTACTATTATGTGGTATCTTATTACATCACATCAGGTGGTGTTGACGATGAAGGAAATTCAAGTTTGTGTGTCGAACCATATCATTGCGAAAGTAGCAAATAATAGCAACAATAGTCAGTTCAGATAGAGGTCTTAGCTAATAGAGGTAATGGTTTTATTTCTTTCAAATTTATAACTGTTTTATTGATTAGTGTATTGTTTAATGCTAAGTAGTTTCCTTAGACAACCCGAGGATATTATCACATAAATACAATCTCTATGTAGATTTATCTCATTATATCGTGTGCTATGTATGCTTTGTTGTTATGTTAGTATAATCTGAGTTTGAATTGTGTATGTTAAAACATACAGTCATTTAAACTCTAATTATAAAGCTTTTATATTTCTTATTTGCATTTCAGTTTTCATATAGTATATGTTATTGATTTTTATTTGCTTATTCGATATTATATTATTACTACTTATATTGAGTATTCTATTTTAAGTTGTTATCCTTTCTGTTACTTGTGGGAACGAGTTCGTTACGAGTCTGTATCTCCTTACCCCAATTGTGTATCAAGTCGTGTACTCTTTCAATTAGTATCAAAGTGGGTTTACCTTGTTTGGACTTAATCACTTCGGTGTTGATTCTATCATCTTACTTTGTGTGTTTAATTCTTTCAAATCTCTTATAATGAATGATATGATAGTGTTGGTCAATGGACCACCTAAATTCAATGGATTATATTACTTTTACTTGAGATCTCATATGTATTCCTATTTGAGATATACAAATAACAGAGTTTGGTCTTTGATTGAGGATGGTTGGACATGCCCTATACTTGTGTCTAAAATTGGTGTTATCGAACCTAAACTAGTTAATGCCTATAACAAAAAAGAGTTTCATCTTTGCAATTTAAACTACCAAGGGTTACATCTCATCAGCAATTTTGTCAATGTAGAGGATTATGCTCTTATGGTCAAGTTTACAACTGTCAAGGAAGCATGAGACTTCTTGGAAAAGAAATACAATGGGTGGATTCCTCAAACAAGTGTATCTTTTTTTAAAAAGACAGAAGTTGTCACTCCTAAATGCTCGACTCTTATGGCTTCCCACTCTGAGAATGCACCATCTAGTTCTTCTTATTAGATTGACACTGGTTAAAATGAATAGTTCTCTTTACAAGAATCTTATGACCAACTTGTATATGACAATATCAAATTAAAAGAGGTTAGGATTAAGATCCATAGTAATATTGCTAAAGAAGATAAGGAGCATTTAAATCTTTTTAATCAATTTCCCAATCTCATATTGGATGGTGATAAAGTTGTGAACAATGTGAAATTAAATTTGGACAATCATACCAAGTCTTTCCAAATTCTCTTACATGATAGTGAAAATTATCTTGCTCGGATAAGTGAGCTTGAGAAGATGATTCAAGATAGAGAGTTTGATGCTCTCAGAGATCAATGTATGTCAGAGTCATATTGTAATAAAAATGTCATATGCAAACTTAAGAAAGATGTTTGCATCTTGGCAGACAAAAAGCTTATCTTGGAGTTTTTGGTGGAAGATTGTGATATTGAGTTGACTAGCTTCGTGCTCATGTTAAAGCTGATATTGCTAAAGTCATTATTCTTGAATCCATCTTTCTAGAAAACATGAATTGGTTAAGACTCTCCATATTCAATAGTATTACTTTGAGATAAAAATTAAAGAATCTCTTGAAATTGGTAATAAACAGACCTTTAGAGATACTTGTTGTAACAAGATATTAAAACTTAATGATATTCATCCCTCGTCATCTTCTTCAGCTACTGTTCATAAACATTATCCTTTCATTGATATTTTTGATGATGATTCCATCGACAATGTTTTCAATTATCAAAACTTGTCTCTCTCCTCTATTTCTTGCAACTCAGGTTACTTCACCTTCTCATACTATCAAAAAGACTCTTCTACTCATGACGGGGATATGTCGAGTCGTGTGGAAGAACTATTGAGACTTTCTATCACATTGACTAGTGAAGTCGTAACCCTATAGAAGGATGCAATGTTGATTTTAAATGAATTTAAATCCTCTTTAATCATATGTATCATATTTAAGGATAATTGTTACTATGTAGGAACCCCTATCAAAGTTGTATGTAACAAGCTAAGTTTAAGTACTCAAAAATCAACACTTATCTACCATAAGACCATTCCAACTTCTCCATATAGATCTTATGGGTTCTATTCAAATTGCAAGTATTGGTGGGAGAAAGTATATTTTGGTTATTGTTGATGATTTCTCTAGATACACTTAGGTTCTAATTCTGAGAGAAAAATCTAAAGTCTTTGATAAGTTTAAATCCTTGTGTATCAAGCTACAAAACAAATTTTTTGAATCCATTGGAACAATTATAAAAATTAAGAGTAATCAGGAAAAAGAATTCAAGAACTCTAAATTTAGTGCCTTTTGTGATGAAATAGGAATTTAGGGAATGATTTGGAAAAATAGCCCAATGCTTTGTAGCTCATTGAATTCTTTGTTAGTCAGAGCTGTAATATTGGGTTGTTCTAGTCTCCGAAACGTATGGCAAGTTCCTCTTACCTTTAAGCTTACGATGAGCTTCTTATAATCCATTTCAATAGGTTCAAGAGTTTCAAGCCATTGGACTCCTAGGACCACTTGGCATGCTACAACCAGAAGCACATAGTAATCTGCAGTGACATGATACCCTTGAATTGAGAGGGTTAGGTTGCTACACTGTCCAGCATATTCTACCTTTTCAATATTAGCCATCATGACTTCGAGTCTCTTATTTTTTAATATGGTTAAGCCAAATTGAGATATTAAGACATGAGCAATGAAGTTATGGGTACTACCTCTATCTATCAACACCAACACCTTTTTATTTTTTAGTTTACCCATAACCCTAATGGTTTGTGGGTGCGTAGTGCCTACTATGGCATAGAAGGAAATTTCTTGTATTAATTTTTGAGGTTCTGGTTCAGGAGGGGTTATTCCATGTTATATGGGGGATCTTGAGGTGAATCCTCAATCATGAATAGTTGTGGCCATGCATAACGATGGCCAGCCATAAACTACTCATCACAATAATAACATAGTTCTTTGTGTCTCCATTCATGTGCTTCTTGGTTGGTAATTCATCGAAATGGCATCAATGGAGCTGTTAAACTTGAGTTCAAATGTTGGTTGGAAAGAGGTCTCAACATACTAGTTGTGGAATTGGGTGGATGCCTTTGTGGCATTGATTAGGGTTGGAAGTGAACGGGTTGAGTGAACTTCTTTTATAGCTGATTTCTTTCTTCAATCAGCTTGGCTACTCCAATGGCATCAACTAATGTTCGAGGTTGCTTGATTTTGATATCAATGCGAACTTAATCTCTAAGTCTATTAATGAAACAACCAATCATGAACTATTCTGGTAAGCCATCATCTTTATCGTAAAGATTTTCAAAAGCTTCATGATATGTTGCGATGTTCGTGGTGTTTTTAAGGTGAGTTAGAGCCTCAGAAGGATCCTCGTAGTCCGTTGGACCAAATCTCAGTTGTGCAGCCTTGGTGAACTCATCCCAGGTGAGTGGTCCACGGAATTTGGTAAACCATATGTGCCATTGCATGGCAATGCCTTCTAGATGGAAGGAAGCCAGCTGCACTTGCTGGTCAGATGTAACGTTAGTGAATGCAAAGTATTGCTTTGCCTTATAAATCCAGTCGGTAGGATCCTCACCAACAATTTTTTGGAAAGACAGCTTCAGGTGTGTGTGAGGGTGGTCTGGGTTGGATCGAAAAGTGTGTGGATAAGGGTGTGAGGGTTCATCCCTTGCAAAGAGGTTGATCTTAGGTGTGCCATGGGATGTGCACAGGGCCTGTAGCTCGGTAAGTACGACCTGTAAGGTAGCACCAACTTAGTTGAAACCAATTTTGTGTCGTGCAAGAATTTCCATGACATCATTGCGAAACTCAATGTTGGACTTGCCTCATGTATCCATGGCTTTGATACCAATATTATATATAATTTTAGTGGAAAAACCGAGAGAAAGGAGGAACTGAATTGAATTGATAAAATTATTTTATTCTTTTATTGATTTAATTGAGTCTAGCTATATATATGCTTACAAGGAAAGTAAAAAAAAAACCAGAAAAGACTAACAAACTTTGAATTGGTAACCGACTGCGTGGTCCCATACCCTATGTCTGCCTCACTGTGCACTACTGCGTGCTAGCCTAACTAACTCTGCGCCCATGTGCGCCTAACCAACTCTACGCCATATGCGCACACTCCGGCCCTACCGAACTACTCTGCGTGCCGAGAGCATAACTAACTCTGTGCATACGAGCAGCCTCACGGAGCCTGCCATGGCTGTCACGTATCAGTCTCTCACCAGCATAGTGATTAGGAGTTAATCAATCATACTTCGACTCTTGATGAGTCCAATCAAAGGTTCCACTATCAAATCCAAATCAAGTGATTTAGATTTGTAAGGAGGTGTAACTTCTTCATCTGAGCCATGCGTGACTCTTTGAAATGAATGAGTTATAGTGAGCTTGGGTCGATGGTCAAAAAACGTTTGTGAAACTTCATGCTAAACTTATTTTCCTCTAGTGTTTAAACTGCGTTGAATCTCATTCAATTACGAGGTGAGTTGTATGGTTGTTTGCTGAAATGAATCTCGTGACACTTCATCGATTCTTTGCTCAAATTTACTCTCAAGCCCAGCCACCACTGACCACTGATTCTGAACTTCATGGTTGTCTTTCTTCGTTTGGTTTTGTCTAGTCATGGAGAATTGGAGTTGTTGCATTTGGGAGTTAATTACTTGTTTATTTTGCTTTAGTTTTTTGGTAGCATATTGGATATATATGGATAAAATAATTTTTACAATTTAATTAAGGTTCTTGTGGTTTTCCTGCCGTTGTTTTTTGGGTTAATTGTTGGATGTGTATGACGTAGTTTGTAACTTTTTATTATAATTTACTTTATCATCTACTGGAGTTCTATAATTGCGGATGCATTGGTTAATTGGAAGTTGTTATTGAGTTTTGTTTATCCATCGTTTCCTAAGGATGCTTGTAATATATTAATAAAACATATCAAATGGTTTAAGAATTTATGAGGTAATTTGAAGAGTGATCCTATTGCCAGGTTAATTTGTCGAAATTTTGTTTGGTAGTGCAATGGATACGCGATTTTTGCATGAAAAGCAAATGTGTGACCATGATGTGAGAAATGGAAGAATTGGAATAGTCGGGTTATGATTGGTTTGTCTAGTCATGGAGAATTGGAGATTTGTCTAACTGAATTTTAGGTTTAGTCATGGAAGAGTTAACTAGTGAGGTCAATATTTAGCGACTTTGCTTCCTAAAACGAGGAAGATTCTCGTTGATTAAGGCACACCAATCTGAATATCAGCAAATAATTGTGCATGATTTGGAAAATCTTGAATATGGAGAGTATATCACTTGAGCTATATGTTCTCACATTTATCTCTTCCTTGGATTTTGTTACAATGAGTGTGTGTTATTGCCTTTCTATTGATCCTCAAAAGTTTCTCATCTCCTAGTTCTTGAAATAACTTTCCTCGTTTCCTTGCACAAGGATTTTTTTCCCGCTAAGCTTGTGAGCTGTGGATTACTTTCTTTTGGTAAATCTATTTTCTTTGTAACCAGGCGAGGAAACTCGAAGCTCAGTTGGATGAGCAGATGAGCTCTTACCGTAAAATGGTTTCCACCAAGGGTTTTACAAAAGTTGATGTTGTAGAGAGTGATATTGAAGCCAGAATAGATCAATTACTAAAGCAACTACAACAAGTAAATTCCCATATGCAAACTTGGGTTTCATCAGGTGGCTCAGAAATGGTTTCTCATACTTTGACTAGACATCAAGAAATTCTTCAAGACCTCACTCAGGTATCATGATTTGTTGATTAATTTAGTAGCATATGTTGCTCCTCTTTGATCCTATATATTTACCACTTTAAATGGATATAAAAGATGTTCGACCTAATTTAGTGATATTTTGTGTTAATTATACCCTTACTCTATTATGAAAAACATAGAAAATTGTACATTTTTTTTGTTTTCGGTATTTAAAGTTCCTTGAGCGTTTGGGTAATTTGGAGTTGGTCATCGATCGTGCCCATTTGTACTTCACCTCATGAAGATTTCTTTTGGGTATCTTGAAGAGATAATATGTGTTTTATACTCTATGCTGACAAGCATCTTGTGTAGTGTAGTAGTTGTCATGACAAACAATTGTGCATATGTTGCTCTTGGTTTTTGCTTCTTCTTCAATTAAGATTTAACTTGTTAGAATAACTTGTCTTTGGGCTGATTGAAGTGCAGGAGTTTTATCGCCTCTGTTCTAGCCTTAGAGCTAAGCGAGAGCATGCTACACTGCTTAAGGATTTTAGGGAGTTTGATCATACAAGATTAGACTTGGAAGAAGCTGTTAGTTATACTGAGTAGGCTCTCCTAAGAGAGCATAAAACAGTTGGTCAAAATACCGGTCATGTGTGCAAACTCAAGATCAAATTTATTATTATGTCTACTTACAGATCAAACTTCTCTCTCTTTTATTGGTAGTCTATAATTTTAAACAAAAATTTCTCAGTAACTTTTCATATTGATACATAATATCTTATACAAGTCTTGACTCTCACTCTCACTCTCTAAATTTTTAAGGAAGGGTCAGAAGGATTGAGCCAATTTTTTTTCCTCTGGGTGAACCAATATATGTTTGATAATGTAGAGCATATTTGAGGTAAAACTATCACATCTAAAAGTTTTCAACTGTGTAGCATTTGTGCATATTAGTGATCAAGGTAGGAATAAGCTTGATCCCAAATCTAAGAAATGCACCTTCATCGGCTATGGTGAGGATGAGTTTGGCTACCATATTTGGGATGACGAAAACAAGAAAGTGATATGTAGCAGAGATATGATTTTCAATGAAAGAATGATGTATAAGGACATGCATAAAAGAGACACCAACGACTCAAAGCAGAATGAGTCAGTATTTGTAGATTCAGATGATGTCCTAGATAGTTTCGTGAAGGAACCAATTGTAGCAAGTCCTCAACCAGAGGAACTCGTTGGATATAGCAGTGTGCAACAGTCTGACACACCACATCCTCCTACTCCAGCTTCTGTATTGAGTAGGTCTTCTCGACCTCATGTACCTAACAGGAGATACGTGAACTATATGTTGCTGACTGATGAATGGGAGCCTGAATGCTATGATGATGTCAGACTTGAGATGCCAATAAGTGGGAGCTTGTCATGAAACTGAAGTTATGCTCAACTTCAGTTGGTCTACTAGAGTAACAAGACTAGAAAGACTGCTGCATTGATCGAGGTGTGAAGACATATTGAAATCAATCTTCAAGTGAGAGATTGTTATAAAGCTCCTTAATTTAAGGAGCAAATTAAGGAGCAAAACAAGGAACAAAACATGGAACAAAACATGGAACAAAACAATGAGCTTAATTCAAGGAGTAATTCAATGAACCATTAATTTAAGGAGTAATTCAAGGAATGAATTTTTCTATAAATAGATGTATAATTGTAATGAATTAATCAACCAAGTGTTCATTCCAATTGAGAGAAAAACTTTTGTGAGAGAAAATTGAGAGTAATTTTCTTGGGTGTAATTGGGTTGTGAGTTGTGAGTGTTGTAAACACCTTGTATAATTTCTCTACTTTCAGTAAAAAGATCTGCAGCAGGTCCAGAGATGTAAGCAAGATTGGCCGAACTCTGTTATCAAATTTGTATGTTATTTTTTATTCTTGCTTTCTTATAAATCTGACTTATCGAAAATTTGTGTAATTTCCCAACATCAATCACTTTGTCAAATGCATAGTCTCCAAAATGTCAGGGTAGGTATCACTTGTCAGAGCAGTATTTCAAGCTATTTTTACATAAATATATCTGAAGGATGCTCATGCTGTGTGTAAAGTATATATTTGACATTCTTTATCATGTCATGTATCTATAAAGAGAAGATGGAACCTGATATTTTTTCTCAAAGGATGTTTGTACACATTTATTTTAGTAATCATCTTATTTTGAATAGTATAGTACTAGCCAAACTATTTTGGTGGACTTCCTGTTTTTGATGTGCATGTGGTGGAAATTATAGACAAATATGCTGAATTCTTAAAAACTAGTTACCCTTTTTATTTAAATAGGGTATTCCTGCTGTTGCATAGGGATAATGTTATTTCCCAAGCTCAAGCAACCCTTGGTTCTCTTGTCTTTTAACGATCAACTTTTGGTGATATCAATTCAAAGCTCAGTGATGTTAGCAATCAACTCCCAATGGTATAATACTTGCAAATGTTATTACTATTGTTTCCATTTGTAGAAATCCATGGCTTAACTCCTTCCAAAAGAGCTTTTGAAGAGGAAGGGTTATCATAGACTTATAATTGCAGCAAAAGCAGAATCTCTGGCCGATGTGGGACTTTAGGTTCCTTAACACTCCTTCCACATCGGCAGGGAAGAGCGGGTGAAGTGTGCCCTGAATACCGATGGGGGGTGAGCTTCAGTGGTGTCCAAGAGCCAAGAACCTAGCTCTGATATCATGTAGAAATCTATGACCTGATTCTCTCAAAAAGAGCTCTTGAAAAGGTAGGTTGCCATAGACTTATAAGTACAGCAGAAGCAGAGTTCCTAACCGATGTGAGACTTTAGGTTCCTTAACACCATTTATTATTTTTTTGCTGAAATGACATATTTGGACTTACCTTTCAAAGGGTTAACCATCTATTGTGTATAGAACAATCAATGAAAGCTCTTATGTTTTTTTTTATATATATATATATTTAATTTTTGGGGTTACAAAAGAGATTTTGGATGTTATTACAGGGTATTAATTTTGTGTGGTTGACTTCTATACACACTTTTACCAAAATCACAATTTTTTTTTCTTTATAGGCCCTCTTTGTATCTAATTGTACATTTTTACAATTAGCTATAAAATTGTATGATTAGAGCTTATTTGCTTGCTATACAACTGATCGAAAAGTGCCCATACAACGGAAAAAAATTGTGTTTGTGCCAAAAAGTGGGTATATAGGGTAATTTGTATTTAATTTCTGATAAAGATCCATCAACTGATAAACATTTTGGGAACTTGACCTTTCTAAATGAGAACACGAACTACAATCAAAGAATGGATCTCTCTCATAAGAGTTTCTTTGCGCTTACTTTTATTTACGTTGTAATTTGCCACAATGTTCCAGGTAAATAGTATTCTTACTTCCATTAAGAGGAAAAAGTCTACGGATACAATCATACTTTCGCTTGTTGCCTCCGTGTGTACGTTTCTCATACTTATCTAGTGGTTGAGCAAGTGAAGATGTAATTTCATTTATGCCTGGCCAGGCTTGTGATTATATCCTTATCTGTTTTTCTAATGGTTCTCTTTAGCTCGGGTTGCTTAGAAGTTCATATTTTGTTGTACCATGTGTTATAAATTAGAACTAAACAAATTTCGGGTCTAATTTGATTGCATAAATATATAATTATGGGTAACAGTAAAAAAATAAACAGTGATAAAAATAAAATGTCACACAATGATTTAAGTGGTTTAACCTTTAAATGTGAAAAGTATATTATATTGACGACGGCACACCGAGAAAAATATATTAATAATCAAATGAAGATGTAAATATCAATTTTCAGAGAGTTTCATAAAATATACAAAATACACATATATATTCAGAAAATAATTTGATATAATTTATTGGTAATATATAGTGTGATAAATTAACAAACTTATTATTTAATCAAATATTATCATATAAATAAGTCATAATACCTTTGTTCTAATTTGCTCTTCAAAAATTTGAGAGGAAAAAATTGGAGATTATTTTATGATGCTTCTTGATGGATTAATAAATAAATGAGGCTTGATATTAATTAAGAAGCTTTCAGTTTCTCTTGCAAAAGGGTTGAAGGAGCTGATGATGTTTTTCCTCTACACCAGCGACCACAAAAGGGATACTCTTCTTCCTCTACACCAGCAACCACAAAAGGGATACTCTTCGACAGTTTCTATTTCTTTTTTGTTTTTGCTCTGTTTTGTTCTCTTTGGCGACAACAATAAACTCTCCACAAAACAGCATATATATAACATAAATATATATATATATATAGGTATAAGTGATACATGTATTTTGAGTCTGAATGTTTTGCGCCAACATTAACACTGTCTATACCCTTCTTGTGGATAGCTCTTTATATTTGTAATAGAATGAATTGATTTATGAAGGTTACATGTTGTATAAAGAATACGTAAGTTCAATTTTGATAATTAACCAGAATTAGAGTATAATCATGTTATTTTTGTATCATTATCGTGTCAATTTTTTTTTTGTTTTTTTGTTTTTGTTTGCTGTCACATTAATTTTTTTGGGCTATTTATTTATTTATTTATTTTTATTTATAAGTAGTAATGAATAGCATGATTTGATTGTACATTAAGTAGTTAATTCTCACTAGAATGACTTTTGTTGTGTGATAGTCGTGTTCACGGATCAAAAATTCATATGTATGTTTGCATCTTGCTTGTAAAACTGGATATTTGATATCCCATTGCACTGGTGACTAATTGATTGTGCTCTTTCTTTGATTAATGATATGTTTGTATGTAATTTTGTTAGAAATAGTTTCAAATTTGTAGTTGCTTAAATAAAAATTGCTATCAGGAACAAGCTTAAGTTATGTGCTTCTCTTAGTACAAATGACCTGCTTTTGAAAAAAACACTTATGGTAAAAATCTATTTATACAAAAGCACTTTGAGAACAGATACAAACTTGCCTTAATTCACCATTTGTTTATTAGGTAGAAATTAAACACCTTATAATATTATTTTCATAGAAAAACACTACATTATTGTTTTGAACAATTTTATATTTTTATACCATACTATTCATTAAGTAAGAATTTATGATTTTTTTTACCTGAGATGACACGAATACATGATTGGATAGTACGGGTTAAAGTAATTAGAATTTACTTAATTTTTAACAAAAATATAAAAAAAGTTATAGCTATCAAATGGTATATAAAAATGTTATAATTTTTTTTAACATATGTACATAGATCATAAGTTGGTTATTTATTTTAAATTTTATTGAGATTAAGAATTAATTAATTTTTTTATTAATTTATAATTTTACGTTATGATTAATTTTAGAAAAAATTAATAAATTGTTAACTTAAGATCAATATTTATATTTCTTAAAAACTATAGAGTTTTTATATAACATTTCATAATTATAATTTGTTTTTACATTTTTATTGAAGGTTATGGAAACTTTAATTACATCAACCTACAATCATGCTACTAAATGTTTTCTTTTTTAAATAAACAATAATATATGCTCACACTCAATACATTCAACAAGATTGAGATTCTTTATTTTATAATAAATTCATATTTTTTATATTTATTTATTATTAACATATTTTTGTATTTTTATTTAAATATAAAGTTTATACTACATAAACAATTGAAAAGTTAACAATGATGATAATATAAACTTAAATGATGTGATAAATATAATCAATTATAGCAAATTTTTATAGATTAAATTGTTAAGAAATAATAATTAATGTAATAACTTAAATATAGATATGCTTATTTTTTGAAAATGGAATAACTTGTCATAATATTTGTTATTACTTAACTTAATACAAATTTTTTTAAAGCACATTATACGAGAAAAAATGAAAGTTGATAATGAGATTAATATAGGCTTCTGTGATAAATACGACCAATTAGAGTAATTTTTTATGAAATAAATTATTCTGAAATAATAATAAATGTGATAGATTATTGTTAATTAATATATATAGATTTATTTATTTTAATCTGTAATAACTTATCATATTATTAGTTATTATACAAATTAATACAAAAATATGACAAAAAATGAAAGTTGATAATTACATTAATATAGGCTTAAGTGATGTAATAAATATGACCAATTAATGTGATAATAATTAGTGTGATAAATTATTATTAATTAATATAGATAGATTTATTTTTTAATTCATAATAATTTTCATATTATTTGTTATTACAATAATTAATACAAAAAGATTTTTTGAAGCATATTATAAGAGAAAAAAAGAAATAAAATGTAAGTAACACACAAACTTGGATATGTATTTTGTATTCATATTATTTATATTTTGTCATGTAGTATAATTATATTTTAATAAAATATATTTTAAATAATTATATATATGTGGTATAAATCATATGGAGGAATATATGTCATAAAAAAAATATAGAAGGTTAGTTTTCAATAAATTGTTTTGCTAGTAATTCATTGGCTCGACACGTGCCATTTCATTATGGGTAAAATAAATCCGGAACAGAAGCTTGTTTTTTCAAGTTTGGTTCGAAATTCGGGTAAGCTTTCCAACCCGTTTTCCTATTTGTGTTTGCATAAAACGGAACCCAGCTTCATCATTTTGGCGCGCTTGGAATTTTCAACTTCAAAATATTGCATCACCGTGTCAGTTCTTTACCCTATTTTCATGTCAGAATGGAAAACCTGAAAGTACTCACCATCGGCGAACTCATCGCTGGCGGTCGTCCACTCTCAGGAACCTCCTACCTCCGTTCTTTCCTTAAGGTCCAATATGTTTCTACGAAGCCATCCCAATCTAAGTCAGTACCAATTCCTTCTGTTCCTTCTCAATCTAGCCCTAACAGTGACCCTCACAAGGTTCTCACTCCTCTCGACTACCCGACCATCATCGTTGGAACTATAACTCTTCCCGACGCAATTTCTTCTTCTGAACCTACTCCTCGATGTCCGTACGACAGTTGCCTCCAGTTTTCTGACGGTTCCGTTACAATTTGCTGTGACATTTTAGACCTTGATATTTCCATGATTGGAAAGAAAATTCGCGTTGTAGCTTGGAATTTTATTCCCATTAAGCGTCGTGGTGGTTTCTTGGAAATAATCCTTTGGAATTGTCTAGAATCGGATGATGGTCATAGAGGACCTTCTCGGTGTTCGAGTGAGGATTGGTTTTCCTTAGACTCGAGCTCAGGTCATGTCCGTGAAGACAGTTCGCAGTCAAAATGTCGATATTTTCTTCACGGTGCAGTGGAATCAGTTAGCGCGATTTCTGTCGTCCCGTGTACATCTGGTTCTAGCAAATCCGAGAGAACAACGTGTTCAAATTCAAGTTCTTCAAGTAATCTCCTCCGAGGCTTTTTGGTACAGTTTCTAACTTGTGAATGTAAATTTTGTAGCTCTAACGTTGAGGTCATGAATGATTCAATTCAAAAACAGAACCCTCATTGTTTTGCTAAACCCATGTTTGTATATTTTTGTGGTACTGCTTCATCTTGGCATCCTGTGATGACAAAATTAGTCGGAAGAATTGTGAATATGTCAGGTCTGAAAAAGAGGTTGGTTTATTTAGGAAAGGAGG
This sequence comes from Hippophae tibetana, assembly GCA_037013495.1. Taxonomy (NCBI): domain Eukaryota; kingdom Viridiplantae; phylum Streptophyta; class Magnoliopsida; order Rosales; family Elaeagnaceae; genus Hippophae; species Hippophae tibetana. Next base: position 471,747 of record CM072810.1, read on the forward strand.
AGTCTTGTTTGATGCACGTAACAACAGAGAAGTCCAAGTTGCGTTTGTCTAGATTGTGCCATAAATGGTTTCCAAACGGCGAAGGTTTGACTAAGGGGAAAGGGGAACTTGGAACATATACTGGCATAATCAGAGGGGTGCATATGCAAGGAATGGTTGTAGAGCTGGATAGTGAAGTTTGGCTTTTGTTGACCAATCAACCCTGTACTTCACCACATAGTCTCAGGGTGGGAGCTCTTGTAAGTAATGTTCCAATACTTGTGTAGTATGTGCTATATGTCAGTTGAATGTTAAATTTTTGCATAAATCATCATATGCTATATTTTTTTGGAGGCACTTAATTTTCCCTTTTTAGTCATTATCTAATATTCTAATGGTTGGCTTATATTATAGATATCTGTGAGGAATGTCCACTTTGTGAATCCAAAATTTTCTTGGACAAAGATGCTTATACTTGGTGCTTGCTTGAAGACTAGCATTACGGTGGAGAGCTTCTCACCGTTGGTAACTGAGTATGTTCTGATGAAATCAGTTATTTAGCTATAATCATTGCCTGGGTATCATTTGACGACCCACACCAATGGAACATGTTCCTTCTGATTTTTCTTTTTAAAATTATTTAGTAACTTATTTCACGATTCTACTATCAGGTTACTTGCTGATGAAAGAAACAGGAAAAAGTTAAAAAAAATGTTTTCCTCCCCTCTTAATTTTCTGTTTATCCTTATTCTAACAATGAATTTTCTCCTTTTGGTTACTTGCTGCTTTGTCCATCATCACTTCATACTTGATGTTCTTTTTTTTTTAATTTGATTTTATGCTGCAGGTGTCATATACTTTCACAATCTCAGAGTATGTTAGGGAACTTCATCCAGTCCCTGGCCTTTGCTGCCAGATTATGGTATTTGGATTTTGGATACGTAGTAACTTTGCTGTTGACACTAAATTTTGAAATGTATCTTATTCTTAGTCAACTTACCAAAGTGAATGGTTTGTTTCAGGGTACTACTTCTTGTGTCATGTTTCAGGAAAACGTTTTTTGGCATCCTATCTGAGAAGGAGATACTGGGATCTAAGAATGTAAGTTGCTTGCATTGGGTTTATCGGAAAAGAAGTTATAAAATATTATTTTAATATAGATTTGTGTTTATATATATCTTATTTTTCTTGCTGCTTATTGTATCAGTTAATTTTTTTAATAATATATCAATAAGTAAATAGTAAACAACAATGAAAGACGAAGAAGTTACAAGAAAAGAAAAGAAAATTATTTTTGGTCAAGTTCAAACAATCATTTTATTTGCATGGGCTGGTTTGGCTTAGTAATTTTTTTAATGATTTTCTGTCATTTTTATGCAATTTTTTGATTAATTGATCTGTATATTTCTAAGGTGTTAACAGAAGGAAGGATTGGTTCAGTCATTTGCCACTTCTAAATTACCTTTGTCAATGCAACAATATCAGGTATTTTTGTTAATTTTATCCGAGGAATTCAAGATTGTTAGGTTGTGTTGTATTGACGTGTATGTGGAGTTACTTTTGGCAGCAAGGAGTTTTCATGGTACTATGCAAGCACAACATATATTGCTTTGGTTATGAACAATTCAATTATTGCCTGAAATTGGTAAGTTTTTGGGATGAAGTTTTTGGTCAGTTTGCTTGATTGCTCGTTCCATATTTTTGTTATACACATTTCATTGAGTGTATTGTAGAGTTATCAGGATTTTTTCGCTATTCAAAATAATTAATGGGAAGTGTCAATTTGAATTGACAGATGGTGCCTATCTCTAATTTCTTAAGCAGTATTGAGGCTTCATGGATGAAAACACAAGAATTGGAACATCAATCCAAAACATTCCGAGATAATTCTGAAAGGAAATCTCACGATCATTTGACTAAAGTTTTGTCAAGTGCTGACATTGGCATTGTTTTAGTTGGACTGCTGAAGGTTTGTTATTCACCTCTTCTTGCTTAGAACCCTAGTAAAATTGGTTTTTCACTTTCTGTACACTTCTTTCAAGTGCAAGAGAGTTAGTGGACAAAAAAGCAACTATGCAATCTATATATGTGGTGAAAGAGCAATTGGTATAAACACGACAGGGTCGAGGCAGCGAATGGATCTAACATATAGGTTCAGATTTTTATTAAGCAAAAATTCAAACCATTTTGAGAGTTAGAATTTCATGAGCTGCAATGTCTTGTAAATTTATGATTCTTTTAGTTGCTTCTTTTTTTCTTTCCCTTTTTTCTTTCAGGCATCATCAGCAGTTTCACGATACACTGATTTTGTGATTCAAAGTCAATGATGATTGTTTTCCCTTGGGAATAGAGTTTTGGTTGATCTAATCACAGTTAAGCTTCATTAATTCAGATGTCTCCTACTGGAAGATTGCAGTTGGTTGATGCAACTGGTGGTATTGATGTTCTTGTACCAGATCTTCCAACATCTTGGAATATCAACAATATATATGAGGTCATATTTATAATAATCTTAAAACCCTTTACATTTATCTCCTAAAATCAAAACTCAGTCATTTAGTGTGATTGTATCATTATGTTTGTAATTGTAATCTGATATTTGTTCACAATATATTGGATATCTTGAATTTCAGATAGCTTGTTCTGTCTTTTTCAGGTAATTGACTATAGTCTCGTTGTTGGAAGCAATTCCAGATTGGTGGATTGTATGGAATCAATTAAAAATGGACCGTTATCTTGCAGAAGCATTTTTAATTTCATCCCATTAGCTAGGCATGTCAACTTGAAAGTTTGCGTTTACTTCTGCCTGAGGCATGCAGCATGTAAAAATTCTCCCTTATGTCCTCAGATTGAACCAAGAAAAGATTTTGATAGACTTGAAATTGGAACATATCATCTGCTTCGCATAACCCACAAATTTCCTGGCCTGCAAAAGGTTAGTGTCACTGTATTTAATGGAAAAATGGTCTAGATATCCTGTTATTATTTGGGTGGACTCCATTAGTATCCTAATTTTGCAAAAATGTGCACTTTAGTCCCAAATAAGATCAATTGTAGGGGCTTAAGTGCACAGGTTTGCAAAACTATGGGTCTAATAGTGTCATGTTTGAGTAAAAATGGGATTAAATTTTACACCGTCATGCTCATATGGCATAATTATGGGACTATACATGACTAAGCACATGGGACTAAAGTGCTTATTTTCATGAAAAATGGGGCCTTTTGACCCCTGAGCTGCATTCAATTGTTATTCCATTTTATGGGCTGGTGGCAGTAGATTTTGTTTGGAAATAATTTAATAGTAGTGAAACATCAGTTTTTAAAGTTTAGATGGAAATGCTAATACTAGATTAATCGGTCATACGCTAATTGGATTTTAACAGTTCCAAGGTGAAACTTTCATATCAGATGCTTCAAGCATGTTTGTCGAGGCCATGGTCTTGACTTGGAATTTAAATGTTGCTGAAAACGATGATCTTTTGCATCCAACTAAAGATTCAGGGGATCAAGTAAAGAAGCTTTCAGAATATCATAAGAATGGATGTCACCAGGAATATGCTTCTTTTAAGAGACAGAGGATTAATGATGCATCAAACACGGCACTGTCAGATGAAAGAAACATTCCTCCTAGTGCTCTCAGGAAACTGACTGCTTGTTCAAGTTCTTATGAGGATTCCAGCGAGAAACAAAGATGTTGTGCAAGTTCCTATGATATTTTTTGTTCAGCTACGATTAGAGGTGCTAACAATCATGACTTGGTTCGTTCAGTTGTCTTGTACCGCACAGGAGCTGATAGGCATGGTTGTGGATTTTGCAGAGCAATCACAAATAAGGTATTACTGGAGTTCAAATCTGAAAGTTTCTATAAGTATCAGGTGTGCCACATGTATCCTCCTAATTGCTCAACTATTTGTATTGCACTACCACTTATAATCTAAGAGGTAGACTTATATTTTCTTCCCATAATCCAGTCACTGCAGATCGGTCATCATTACATCGCAAAGCATGATAAAGCAGGCTCATTCTGTAATCTTAAGGATTCTGTTAGTGGTGTTAAAATTATTGTCACTCCCAAGACACATTTATGGAGCATTTCATTTGCTTCTAATGAGGTTCTTTGGAGATGTGAATCCAAGAATCATGCATCAGACGATTTATCTGTTTCTGATGATAAGGATGAAGTAATTCTACATGTGTCCAATTTATTAGCAAGATACTCTGATGTTTCTCTGCTTCTTCCTTCAAATATTATGGGGATGATGGAGATAAATATGAGTGAGTTGGAAATGAGCCTTGTTGAACCTGCTCCAATACCTGACAACATTTGTGATGTTTCTGCATGCCCTATACTTGCCTCTTCACTTATCTCTAACTCTATTTGCCTGCTACCTGTGGGAAATTTAATATCTCTGCGGGGGCATGTAATTGTTGCACATAGTTTTGATCAAAGTCATGTTGACACAAACTCAAGCTTCACTTGCCGAGAAGCTGGCAGTTTTTGTTTTCATGTTTTTGTAGATCATAAAGTTGTAAGTGACTATTACCGTTTTCTTTTATTGTACCTTCTAAAGAATATTGTTTAATCTTGATGGTTTGTTTTAAATAAACAGGTAATAATATATGGTTCATTTAGTAAATGTGCTCTTCCTGTTGGATTTGGACCTGGTGTAGACGCAACATTTCATCGAGTTCTGGAACTGAGGTATGCAAAATTTCTGTTTGATTTCTCTTTTATTTTCTAGCTTAGTGCCTGTTATTATTTAATTGACATTCTGCCACTGTTGGTGGCTGATGGTTTCCACTTTCCACTGATTTGAAAATATTTTACATGTTAAGGATTTCTTGTATTCTGTCAGCTCTATTGTTGGGAACCATCTACCATTTCACTCCATAGTACAAAATTTGGTGTCTTACATAAAAAAATCTTTGCGTGTGTCTGTCCCATTTTATTTTAAATGTGGTAATACCTATAAGGCTAGGGCTTCTCTTTACCAAGTCCTTTTAACTTTTAGAGAAAAATAACAGTTCTTTACTTATTGTAAAAATAAAACTTAAGTTTTATATTTATTTTTTGTAATATTCTAGTCTTATTATTATTAAAACACAAAGACAAAATTAATTTTTTTCATTTTTTCAATTGCACTAGATGAAAACTTTTTTAATTTGAATAAGCTGTAATTAAAAGAATTGAAGAAAAATTAAATAAAAACATTAAAAAAATGATCATTTATCTTTGTTTGATCACTTTTTAATAATAATAGGACTAAATTGTTATAAAAATAAATATAGGATCTAAATGTCATTTTTAGAGTAAGTATGGGACTTGTATAGACACCCTCCCTAACTTTTATGGATTAACTGATATTGTGCAATTGTTTAGCAGGGTAGAAAATAGATGGATGTTGACACCTGTGTCATTTATTTCCATAAATTCTATAAGGGTAGTCAAGTGTTCAAGCAATTACAAGTTTTTGAGTCCGGCATCATATATTCACAACATCTCTTCTCTGGAGGTAGTATCCTCTGGTCTAATTGTTGATTTGGTTCAGCGCCTAGATAGCAAGCCAATGCAGCTCTACTGCAGGGTAAGTTTAAGAAAATCCATAGACCATGAGGACTTTGCTTAGTTTCTTTCTTTGAACCCTCATTTTCTTTATGGTTTCTGGGTGGGCGAAACTTATATAATATCAAAGCTGGTCTCCAATAACGTGCATCTTGTGGTAATAGGTTGTTGCTATCAGTATCTTGGTCTTGGAGAAAAATAATAAAATAGATGTTTTTTTTCAACCAATGTCCTCCCAACATCTTGCTATCAATATCCCGCTTGCTGGTTTTATAGTAGGTAATTTTTTTCCCCAATCTATGCTAGAATGATTACTCTGACGGAATGCAAAAACATTGAAAACTTAGAATCCGTCTGAATAAGTTCACTTGTTTCTTGATGTTCTTTGCAAATTCTTGTACAGATGATGGGTCATCCCAATGTTGTTGCTGGGCTAGTGATGAAAGAGCAGCAACTTTGCTAAGGGTGCATGAAGAACTCCCACTGACGGGATATGTAAGAAAGGATTGGACAAAGAAAGAAACTGGGACCGTTAATAACAAGTGCAGAACTATTTGCAGTCATCTTGAGAGGATATTGAAAATCCATGGAAGGATTACCGTAAAAAACTATGGTTCTTGTTTTGATTCTTCTTGCCAAGATCTTGCTATTTCTGTCGTTTCTGATTCCGCCCTTAGCATTTCAGATGAGAACATCATTAAGTTTATTGTCTTCAATGCTTGCTTTGGTGCATATTTGGTAAGTCAGTTCCCTATTTATATTTGATCACTTGTAAATTTTAGTGATACATGAAAAAACTTAATAGTGTGACTAGCAAATTGGTGATGTTTTACTGAAAAGCTGTGATTAGAAATGAGTTTTTACGTTAGCTCTAAAATGAAGCATGTAAAGGGGTAATTGATGTGAAAAATGCATATGATTCAACTTTTTAAAGAACCATGGGAGACACATGCCAGGTTAGAACGCATCATCTAAGAACTTGGAACATAATTAGGGTCTGTTTGGAACTGTTTCTCCATCGTGTTGAAAATGGTTCTCTATGGGTTAAAATACTTTAAAGGTATTTGACAATCTCCAAAATAAGGCTTTTAAAATTTTGAGGATTATTGGTGCTCTCTTAGGAAAAATAATATTGCTTTTGAGAGAATAAGTTTTGAATGCATGATTCATTTCTAAAATTATTACTTAAGTGCCACTCAATCACTTATAATATTTTCATGCTAAATACCTAAATACTTATATTAAAATTATTTATGATCAAATCACTTATTTTAAAACTACTTATAGAAAAAAGCACTTCTAAATGGTCCCTTATTTTCATGCGAGATGAGGATTTTCCATGTCTTGGAGATTTCTAAGCTTTAGTTGCCTGACTGTCAACAAATAACATAGTTGTTGCCCCATAAAAATCAAGTCACATTAGCTCGTCATTGTTAGTCACATTTTTGAACTATATTTGAACGAGATGCATCCTCTATTTCTGCAGAAAATCGTTGCATCATTGATGGATTCAAATGGTATCAGGCAGTTAGAGGAAAACAAATTGTTAGAAACAGTGACAAATATGCATTCCATGCGAAATGTATGGGTCACAGAAGTTCACTATCGAAGACCTCTTGCTGAGGCTAGAAATGCAATTCAAGAATTGCTAGACGGTGGTTAGATGCTGAATTCTCATGACCAACACCACTTTTATGTTGATTTGATGGTCCAGTTCTTTATTAGCATAGCCTCTTTCATATGAAGCCATGAAAGCATGTTACTTAAATTCTCATTTGGCCTTATATTAGCCTAGGTTTTGATGGAAAAAACGACTGTTTATAATAAACTCAATGTGGATTTGAAGATCTATTTGTATATTTTTGCGATTTCTTAGCTCTCTTTTTAGGCTCTAGTGTGCAATGGACAAGAGAGACAAAGTTTAAGACTCATTAGTTAGGCTAAATTATATGATTGGTTTTAAAATTTTAACTAAATTTATATACAAATTTTCAAGTTTTTACTTAAAATTTTATACTTATGTTTCTTAACATTTAAATCACAATTTAGTTTTTAACGTTTTAAAACTTTACAAATAGGTATTAAAATTTTAATTCATAAATTCGTATTTTAATAGCTAAATCAAGGTGTGTGAATTTTTAAAAAATTAAGGACTAAATTGTAGAATTTAAAATTTTAAAAATTTGATTATTAAATTGTATATTTATGTGTGAAAACATAAATGTATAATTTGATGGTAATTAGAATGAAAATATAATAAAAATAAAAATAGTAATTGAAATGAAATAAAATTAAAAATATTTTTTTATTCTAAATAAAAAAATTATAAAAACTGACAAATAATTATATAAATATTTGAGAAAAATAAATCATTCTAACCTATTCTTATAGGTGTGAAAGGAATGATGATTGATGTTATTATTAGAAAGTTTTACATTCTATTCTAGATTAATAATCATCATCAAATACAAATACAATTATTAATGTCAAATAACCATGACAAAAACATGAGACTTTGCACGCAGAGAACAGCAAGCTCATCACTTATATTTCCACTTGTTTCCAAAAATTCATCCAGTGAGTCATGCAATTCATCATCTAATTTTCTGCACACAACACAATAGAAATTAGAAAACAAAATAAAAAGTTGTAATTAGAGGGCTCAAAACCTTGGGTTCTTTTTAGTCTTGACTAAATATTGACATAAAATGGCATGTTTTCATTTTGAACAGTTTGTACATGAGTTATGTGAGGTTGTTCATTATTCATGCACTATGTACATGAGTTACGCATATGTACCACGGTTTAAGGAAATTTTAGGCCTAAATTCCAAAAAGGCCTCACTATTGCAGGAAAAACATATACAAGGCAATAGAGCTAACATACTTGAAATTCCGAGGTCGAGCTTGCATCTGAGGTCTACAAATAAAAATCTTTTCAATCTCTAATATCTGGCCAAGCTGAGCAAATGATTTCCACGATATTACCACCTTTCCTGGAAATATTCACAATCATGGAAAGAAAAAACTTCACATTTTCTATGCCAAGGGCACCATCAGACTTTGAAGCAGAAACAGCTTCGTCAAACATTGAGGCTTCAATTTTTATATCTTCGTTATCTCCGAGTTTTCTTCCCAAGCTTAAACCATTGCCTTCCTGGCCGGCCATCAACGGTAAATAATTTAGGTTCTGTAATTGGCTGTAAAAAACCACAAGAGTAGGCAGCTAACACCCCAAAAAACTATCTACTAAGCATATATGGTAATGAGAGAAAATAAGTCATGTTGCTCAAAAGACAATGCAAGTTTTGTCTTGCGAGAAAAACTTAAAAGTTCTTTCTTCGTCTCACATGTGTTATCAGCAAAACATTATCATCCATTGATATTCGGCAAAGAAACATTTATATGTGATCACTTACCCAATTTGGTGGATTGACATCATGTGTTTGAAATTCAAACTCTACACTTTGCACATGTACATAGGGTTCAACACTTCCGGTGCAACTGCAAAATGACTGTAACGTTCCTGATTCTAGCAACATTTAAAGCAAAATTGTATTGTTACAAGAAGACTGATACTGTGTTTAATACTATAAAACCCTGTCACACAACAAGCCACAAAGAATCCCCTGTTCGTGCAAAATCTACAAGATGAAAATATGTGAGTGAAGAGCTATCCACATCATCCAAATTGCAACCTCAGTAGAGAGTAAACTCTAATCACCCCCAAAATTCAAATTATTCTTGAACTCTTCATGCTTTGATAGCATGAAGAAATCAAATGCCACTCAGAAAAGGATCATTCACTTTCTGTTTTTATACTGTTTTATTGAGATTATTTCAATAAAACTACATATATTTAGAATTTAGATGATGACAAACTAAAAGATCATCAACATTAAAAATTGTGACCAAGGAGAACAATATAGAAATTTGTAACTTTTCTGCTAGCCCGTAACTAAAAATCACAAGAATTACCATTCTTGTCCTTTCTCTGCATGGAAAAGAAGGTTATAGATGGGACACTATTATTTCTTCCATCGATTCAGACCAAAGTGCATGCAGAGTATTCCATCAATTGATAAACAAGGTGAAAAACATACCTAAAGTTGAATACAAGCTTCGTTTGCACTTATCACGACCCTTGCAGTTGTGGATGCATTGGAAGGTAAGGTTGAGGAACATAACCCTCCTTTCTAAGCTCTGGAAGAAGAAGCTTGAGTAAAGAATACATTTCACCAGATTGTGGGTGATTTCCATCTGCTGCCACAAACATATGGGTAGTATTATTGACTTCAATCCAGCTATATCCTGGCACTTTCTGAACTCCTCTTTCTTTCATCAAATTGCGTATCTGGAGCACACTTTCCCACTTTTTAGCCTCAGCAAGTATATTTGCAAGTAGTATATAGTAGCCAGAATTTTCTGGATCCAAATCAAGAAGATGTCTTGCTGCCACCTCAGCAAGTTCAACATTGCCATGGACCCGACATGCTCCAAGCAAGGTGCCCCAGACGCCTGCATCTGGTGAGAATGGCATGGTCTTTATTTTATCAAATGCTTCATTCAAACGTCCAGCACGCCCAAACAAGTCTACCATGCATGCATAATGCTCCAATCGAGCAGGAATGCCATATTCCTCTGTCATGCAGCGGAAGTAGTGAATTCCACAATCGACATGACCTACATGCCCACAAGCAGATATTATACCAAGGAAGGTAACATGATCAGGTGGGATCCCATTCTCCAGCATTTCATTAAAAAGAGTAAGTGATTCCTTAAGGCAACCGTGGTTGCCATAAGCAGCAATGATGCTGTTCCATGAGACTTCATTCTTGCTTGGCATCAGGTCAAACACACGGCGAGCAAAATCCATGTTTCCACATTTAGCATACATGTCTATTAGAGCACTCATACAAAAAACATCAAAGGTGAAAACTCCTCTAATAATTAAACCATGGATCGCTTTCCCGTGATGGAGGGCAGGTAAGTTAGCACAAGCAGAAAGAACAGCTGTTAAACTAAAGGAATCATACCTAGCTCCTTTCATTCCCATTTGGCAAAAGAGATCAATGGCTTCCTTTGGTCTGGCATTCTGGGAATAACTGCTGATCATTGAGTTCCAACATACAACATCTCTTTTAGCCGTTCTTTGGAACATTTGGTAAGCAAGATCTAATCTACCACACTTTGCATACATGTCTGCAATTGCACTTCCCACATGACATATCCGATCAAACCCGTGTTTAATAATGTTTCCATGCAACTCTTTTCCCAAATTTAGTGCAGCCAAACTAGCAAAAACTGGAAAAACACTGGCCAATGTCAGGGAATTTGGTTTCATATTAAATTTAAGTAACCATCTGAAAGTGTCCAAAGCATCAATATGCATCCCATTAAGCACAAATCCTGAAATCATAGCTGTGCACACGCCAACATCCACTGTAGTGCTTTCATTAAAAATGTTACGTGCCATCTCCAAGTTTCTACACTTACAATAAACATTAATAAGAGCACTTTCTAAAAACACATCTAAAGGAAAACCGTGTCTTATTATATAACCATGGATTTCCTTACCTTGTCTTAGACTTGCATATTCAACAACAGATGGAAGAAAACTTGCAAATGTAATCGAGTCTGGTTTGACTCCAGCAGATATCATGTTGTTAAAAATATGTGAAGCTTCACTCATATAACCATTTTGTACGTAGCCAGATATCATTCCATTCCAAGTCACTAAATCAGATTGTGGCATCATATTGAACAACTTACGTGCATCAGACAAGCATTGACATTTTGAGTACACAGCCAACAATGTGTTAGCCACTTGAGAATCCAACTCCAAGCCAGAGATAATGGAAAATGCGTGAAGCTGACAACCCAAGTCAATCAAACCTTCTGAGACACACACAGACAAAGTGCAAGCTAATGTCACTGAATTAGGCTTAAAATTACCATATCTCATTGCCATGAATGTTTCTATACAATTACTTGAGTCTCCATTTTTGGCATAACCATTGAGCATGACATTCCAAAGAACACTATCTTTCTGAGGTATTTCGTCAAACAAACGCCTTGCGTCATGGATGCAGTGGTTGTTGGCATACAACTTAATCAAAGAACTTCCTGCAAACAAATCTAACTCCAAACCCATAGTACGAATCATGTCATGAACAAATTTAGCCATTCGTAAACTATTTAGTCCACCACAAGCTTTAATCACATGGCCAAATGTGTACTTGTCAGGTACAATTCCAGAATCCAACATCTTGAAGTAAAACATCAATGCAACTTCAAACATCCCCTTAATGGTAAACCCTCTAATCATCCAATTCCAAGGCAAGGTATACCGCAGGTCAACCTGATAAAACATATTTTTTGCATCTACAATATTGCCACAAAGAACATACATACCCAAAATCTTTGTATCTAGAAGACTATTTTTGTTAATTCCATTCGCAATGACCTGGGCATGAACTTGCCTACCTAACTTAAGGAGAGCATAATCACAAGAAACTTGCAAAAGTTTTACCAAATGGTTTGTGTGTAGGTCTTCAGTGACTGGAGTAACTCTATAGGTGTTTATCAAGTTTATGTGATCTGTATGTAATAACTCGGACCTCAGTGGCACACTAATGCATGCAGAATGTCTATAGCTTGGACACAGAAATTTCTTAAACATCTTCATTTAATTTGATTCCATGTCTATGTCTTTTGTGTCATTACGAGATTGGTCTAAGTAATCTGACAATTGGTACAGCAGTTGACAATTTAACAGTAGCATAGAGGTTTCTAGAAAATTTCACTACCTGGATCAGAGTAGAGAAAAAAGCGGATCTGAAATGAGGTGAACTACAACACCAATATAAGAATCAATGAGTGTGTAAAACCCAAACGTGAAAACAACAAATTCAGAATGGACCAGAAACACCAATGACACAATCAAAGAAAAATATTTTATTCTTAAATTCTTCTTAACTGAAATTTAAAAAGAAAAATGAACCAATATTTAAATGTGCATATAAGTATAAGTAAGATATTAAAAAATATCATCATGCATTCAGATGTATTTTTTTATTAGTCAATGAAAACCAAAAATAAACAGCAAAATCGGGTTCATAGAATGTATCAAATCACCTCCGTTTATCATGTTGAAACAGAAGGAAAAGCAAGCCTACACAATGGGCAAAACAATTACATGACATTCTAAAATAATTTGGGTCATCGCGGCTACTCTTTACCAGTACCCGGTATAATTTCATGTTATCTACCAAACACAACACAAACTAAAGGCTAACTGTGTTGATTAATATCAATCACAAATTCACATGTAAAGAATAGAAAATACATTCGAAAGAAGTGTACTATAATAACTTTACTTTCTCAAATTAGGAACATTGAACACTGTTTTAAACGGATACATTTTAATCACCTTATTATTACATTTGTGGACACTTTAGTTATTTTACTCACATTATTTTCCTTTTTTCCTCCAATTTATTGAGACATTTTCTTCTTCAAATATCTATCAATTCCTTAATAGTAAGGTTAAGTTCGATCATATTTAAGCTTTTCCTTCGAAAAAAATGAATAAAAAACCAAAATTTACAACAAATAATTAAATTGTCCAAAAATGCAACAATAAGGTGACTAAATTACACAAATTTTAAGAAATGTGACTAATGTGCTCAATTTGTTAAAAAAACCAAAATGTTATGCTACCCAATATATTTTGTAAGAAGAAGCACAAGAAAACGATAGAATAGGAAATTTAGACAGAAGTGGAAAGACTAAATGTGCAAACAAAGAAGAATCGTTACCTACGCAGTTAAAGATTGGAGACAAAGAGAGCGAGCTTCTCATGAGCATTTCGTCAAACACGCCTTGTGTAAACTCTATATTAGCATTGATAGTAGGTGAACAATGATAACAACCATGAAAAATGAATCACTTAAAGTTTCGAAAATCAAATTTGATGAGAATAACAACATTTGAGAACCCTATTCTGGTACAAGCTAACAATGTTGTCCTATGATCCTTCTATTGATTAAAAATCATAAATTGCATTACTTTATTTCTTCGTTACTGCCCTAAAACAAGAAGAATGAAGAAAACCGAACATAAGCTTCATGTAAATTAACAGAAAGAGCTTGCAATCTTATGCTTCCAAATCATCAGCAGGTAAATTAACAGCTAATCCAAGAGTTAAACAACAAATTTATTGGGATTAACTTTGAGACTCTTAATATCCTTTAGAAAAGAAGAGAAAGCAGGAATAAAAAGTCTCATAATTTTACGTTCTAATAATGATGATCAACCTATAGAACTACTTCTACAATTTGCAATAAGAAATTCCCATAAGATGCAAAGGAAGGGTTTTGATAATTGACGAAGAAGCAATGGGTGAAGGTGAAAGAAGCGGCTTTTCTCAAAAGTCCAACCAGACTAACCGATAGTTGTATTTGATTTTGGGAAGAGAAGTACTAGTAATGTGAAGTTTGTTTAGGATACTACAAGACCGTGGGGTTTAGAATTTTTTTTAGGGTTTAAGGACAAAACTATAAAAAGCTTGCTATAGAAATTTCTATTACCAGCAGATTGATAGGGGCTGTTTCGTCAAAAAAGGAGAGAGAGAGCGATGAGCCGGGTAGGGGTATATAAATTTTCTTTCATACAACAATAAAAATAACAATATTAAAATTATAGACACAAAAATAACATCTTTAAATTCACCTTATACTTTTAGTATTAAAAAAATTTTGAACATTATTTTTTTAAATAAAAATCGTAAGAGATAAATATAAATATACATCAAGATATTTCAAATTAGCACCTTTGCACCATATGTACTGTAGAATCCATCTCCTACAAATTTAATTAAAAATAAGAGAAAAATACACAATTAATCATAGAATCTAAACAATTCAATAAAATCTATATTTAAGAAAATTAATAGAATATGAAAAACAAAAAATATCAATATAACTAGACATCTCATCAACAAATCGTGGTATAAATATTAAGAGTCATATAAATTATAGTTAACTATAGAATTTCACTTTAAAATGTATAAGTAATTAAACTCAATGGAGTAATCTTTTTCAAAAAATCCACCCAATATAGGTACCATCGCATGTGCATCGAAAGAGAATTAGTTCGAAAAAATGTAACCATATAATTTAATTCCAACTACAACTTCCTCTAACAAAACAAGTCAACATATCTCATCGGATGAAAATAATGCTAGTTTATGCTTCTCAAGTACAATCAATCAATTGTGAACCGATTTTATCATCATTTTTATTTTAAATATTACTTAATTAGACACTATTTAAATTTAACTACAACCATTTAGGCTCTTAATATTGAAAACCATCCAACTAAATCATTTTTAGTATTATTAAGGTACTATTTTTGTTCTTATAAATTTTAAAAGTGTAATTTCTTAAAAAAAATTGGGCATAAAAAAAGTAACTATAAATAGGGGTGGTTATCGACAAAGATTGAAATGTCGACGAGTCGTAATATTATTGTTTTTTACAAATTCCGACATCAAAACCTAATATTTATATTTTTTAACTAAAATTTCGAGAAAATGTCAAGATTGTCACGACATTCCAACAAAATATCGTTGTCGATAAAATGTCAAAAAATCATTTTTTTGTTAAAATATCATAAATATTATGGATATTGTCAACAAATATTGATAAAATGTTATTTTATATTAATTTTTTATTTTTTAAATAGCTATCATTAAATTTATCTATTTATATTTTTTTATCTTCAATCAAAATATTATTTATATATTTTTTATCTTCAATCAAAATATTATTTATTTAGGATAATATTTTATACTTCTTTATATATATATATATTTATACCACATTTTTACATTTAATTTACTAGTTTTAACCATATAGTTTTTTTTTCATAATTTAAATTCTATTATGTATTGTAAATGTTTATTCATTTATAATAGTAGTAAAAATTATAATTTAAATAGTTATTTCAGATTTAACTAATTATTCTGTAATATTTTGATTAATTATTTGACTTATTAATCAAATTGAATTTCATAATTTTTATAAATATTTGTATTAAATATGAAACTAGTTTAAAAATATAAGTAATTATTATTTTTTAATATTTTATAAAGTTTTATAAGCAAATTCCATGATTTTGATAAAGTTTACATTTTTTTTTAAATTCAAATTTTTTGTCCATAATAATAATATCTTCAATATTTTCACAAAATGTAAGTCTTGACGTTTAGTTATAGTAAACTATCAAAATATTTGAAAAAAATGGGTGAAATGTTTTGGACAATTTTTCTAAATAGGATAATATTATAATAGTGTAAGTTTTAAATCATACATAAGTAATGTAGTTATTTGAAATAAATTTGAATTAGGTAAAAAAGTTTATATTCATTTGGTTCATAACTTATATAAAATCTTAAAATATGATCTTTAATCTTCTAATTCACACAATTTAGTCCATAACATCACTACAACAAAAACACCAAAATAGGATTGTCCATGGTCATCCTATCAGTCTTATAAGATAATTAATGACTATCCTATAATCCTCCATCCTAAAAGAGTTCAACATATAAGATGGTCAATTGGTTGGTTACAATTTACTAATAGCTTTATTCATAAATTTCATAACATAGTATACACCTTCATAAAATTTAGGTTGTTTTAGATAATACAATTAATTAAAAATAGTTAATAATCATGAAATTATTCAATTATAAAAAAAACTCCAAAAACTATAAAACTAATTAATACTATTACTTTAACATGAATCTGTTAACGGATAACTTTGTTGTTCATATTTATTTTTATTTATTTCGAGATTTATTTATATATTTTTTCCTTGATTCATGATTATTTTAATTAGCTTAATATTTGACAGATTGTATAAGGATAATAGTAGTATATATGTAGCTTTTTTCATGTATAGGATTCTTTTATACAATTTATATAATAGAGAGAAATCACAAGGCCAACCATTCGACCATTTCATACAGTATTTTTGACTTATTTTTGACATGGTATCAGAGTAAGGTTGAATTTTTTTCCTCTTCTCTTGGTTTTGGGGTTGCTGACGTAAATCATTTTCTCTTTTCGGTTTCGTGTGTCGGTATATTCTAAGTCTCGGTAGCACATCTCGATAACATAGGTGTTTTCTTGGCATTTTCTACTCGAATGGTATCCTTCGACAATCACTATTTAAGGTTCTTCTCTTGGTTCCTTGATTTTTTGGATACTTTTTGCTTTGTCTCAGGTTCTATTTATTTGCAATGAACGTTGCACCAGTATGTATCAAATTTACAAGCAAAAATTACTTTTCAGTTTGAACTTTTCCTCAAGGAAAAAGACTTTTGGGGTCATATTGATGGCACAAATGTTGCACCAACATTTGACACTGACAAATCTAAAGAAGTTGTGTCTTCTCTTTCTTGGGTTGTGCTCGATCCTCTAATTATGTCTTGACTTCTTGGTTCAATGGAGCCATATATCGTCACTAACTTGTGGGCTCATCACTTTGTTTAATCCATGTATAATTATTTAAAGAAGACTTATCATCAAGATAATGATATTCGTTGCTTTCAATTAGAACATGCGATTATCACGTTTCAACATCGTAGTCTTTCCATCCAAGACTATTACTCGACATTTTTGACTCTTTGTCATGAATATACTGATTTGGTTACAACAGATGTTCATGTTTTTACTATTTCAACTATTCAAAATCTTCATAAGACTAGCCAACATAATCAGTTTCTTATGAAACTACGCCCGAAATATGAATCAGTTTGCTCCTCTCTTAAACAGATTTCCTGTTCCTTCTCTTGATATTTTTTAGTGAGTTACTTAGCCAAGAACATCTTCTTAGTACTCAAGCTATTCTAGAACAATCTTATGCTAGTTCTGAGATACAACTATGACTTATGCTGCCCAAGGACATGGATCACCTATGACTTCTGAAAATCCATAATGTTTCTAATGCAAAGAATATGAGTATATTGCTACCAATTATCCTAAAAAAATATTGTTCTTATTGCAAGAAAAAGGGTTATATTATAAAAAAATGTCGTAACTGCTCTCAGAATCGTTAGGCCCAAGCATTTCATACTTCTATTTTTGTTCCTCCAATAATGACTTTTGTAGCACATGACTCTTCTTCAAGTGCTTTCTCTGATCTTGCACCTCCTACAGTAACTTATTGCACCCCTGAATGGTACAACAATGCTAATTTTAGCATTATCTGTGATGGGTTTTCAAGGTTAAAATTTGACTACACTTTGGTATGTAGATTGAGGGCTTCTAATCATATGACGAATACTCCCACAACTCTGTCTCATGTTCTGCATAAGTTGTTGGAAATGCATCTTCTAGATTTATTGATGCGTTTCTTGCTTCTCAGCTTTCCACGAATCTCATTTCTTTTGGTAAATTAGTTGATAACAATTGTGCTATTAATTTTTTTGGTGATGGTTGCGTTATGCAGGACCAGGTAACGGGAGAGTTGATCACGAAGGGACCTAAAGTAGGACTCTTGTTTCCACTTTTTTTATTTGTTTCAACACTTTCTCTAGTTTCTTCTATTAAGTCTATCACTTGTAATAATGTTCTTGATCTTAGTATGGTGTGGCATCATCATTTAGGCCATCCCAATAATCAAATCTTATCTCATGTATTAAACTTGAGATTTCTTGGTAATAAATAACGTTTTTCTTTCTCTATTGAGTGTGATTCTTATAAACTTAGTAAAAACAAAACTCTTCCATTTCCTTTGTATGCTAGTAGAGCTTTCTATTGTTTTGATATTATCCATAGTGATGTTTGGGGACCGTCCTCGATTATTTCACATGAAAAAATTAAATACTATATGACTTTCATTGATGATCATAGAAAAATCACTTGGGTTTATTTTTTTCGCTCTAAATCTAAGGTTTTTTGTACTTTTATTGAGTTTTTAGCGTATATTGAAAATTAATTTTCTACAAATATTAAGACATTACGCATAAATTTTAGTGTTGGATATTTGTCTATTGAGTTTCAGGCATTCTTGGCTTCTAAAGGTATATCCATCAGCATTCATGTTCTGCTACTCCTCAACAAAATGGAGTACCCAAAGGCAAAAATCATCATTTTGTTGATATGGTACGTACTTTCTTGTTAGAATCTTCTATTCTATCCATGTTTTGGGGCTGAGGCTCTCAAGACTGCTACTCACTTGATTAATCATTTAACTTCCCAAGTTTTACACATAGAGTCTCCCTATTTTTTGCTTGTTTGTTAAGCAACCTAGTTGCGATAATCATCGTATCTTTTGTTGTGTATGTTTTGTTCATTTACCTTCTCATAAGCGATATAATTTATCTGATTAATATGTTAGATGTACATTCTTGAGATATAATATGTGTTAAAATAATTTTTTTTGCTATGATCCTACATTACATTGTACATGCATTTTTAGGAATGTTGTTTTCTTTGAAAATCAACATTTATTTCCTATGTCATATGTGCCCTCTTCTTCTATTGTGGTTCTTCCCTCCTTTGAGCAGCAGTTATCAAATCTTCCTCAAGTTAGTTCTTGCTTTAAGAGCGAAGACAAACTTATACTTTGGGCATCTGTCAAGATCTGACTAATGTAATAGATAGGGTGTTGGACCTTGTTTCTTTCGATAAAGAGTACAACACTACAAGTCTGAGGAGTAACAGCCAAATATAAATATAGCTTTTCACCTGGGGTGGGGCTGACCAGGACTAGAGGCTTTCTCAAGTCGTATTTGATTCTTTGGAAATCTCTATCATAATCTTCGTTCCATAAAATCGACGTGCTCTTTCTCAGCATTTTGAAGAATGGTAAGCATTTGTCCATGCATTTGGAAATGAACTTATTGAGTGCCACTATTATTTCATTCAATTATGAATCCTTTCAGGTTAGTAGGAGGTTTCATGTTAACCAAATCTTGTATCTTGTATAGATTGACCTTAATTTTTTGGGTAGATATAAGATATCCTAGGAATTTTCCTAAAGCAACACCAAAAACACACTTTTTAAGGTTTTATCTCATATTATACCTTTGAATTACATGAAATATTTCTTCCAAATCCCTCCCCAGCTAGTCAACAAACATCTTATTGATGAGGCGTTGATATGTAGCTTCCGTATTCTTTAAACTAAAGGGAATTCAAGTGTAATAGAAAGTCCCTTTCTTAGTAATAAAAGGTGTTTTCTCCTCATCCTCTTGGTGCATTCTGATTTGATGATAATATGTATATGCATCAAGGAAACTCATCAAACCAAACCTGGAGGTAGCATCGATCAGCTAACCAATACATAGTAGAGGAAAACAGTCTTTTCGGCATGCATCATTCAAGTTTGTGAAGGCTCCACACAAGCAGAGTGATTCATAATCCTTTTTTACTAGCATCACATTTGACAACCATGTTGGCTAATCTACGTATCTAATAATATTTGTCTCTTTAAGTGTGGTGACCTGACCTTTAATCACCTTGTTCTTTTCTCTTGGAAACTTTCTCTTCCTTTGTTTGATAGGTCTAGCTTTTGGATCAACATTCAACCCATGGGTTGCAATCTCTAGGTCAATCCCAAGCATATCTACAAGCTTCCATGCAAAGATATCAAAGTTGGCTCTTAGGAATTATGATTGTTACTCCCTGACTTCGATTGTTAAGTTGGCGGTCAATTTTAGAGAATTGTCTTCTCATTTGTCTTCGACTTGTAAATCTCAAACTTTATTTGAATCAACCGATTCCACTAGGCATATACCCTTGGTCTTTTTTAACAAGGTTTATATTATACTTGCTACTTTGGAACCACTTCCTTCATTGTAGCATTATAACAATTCCTAGCCTTTTCTTGGTCCACTCTTATCTCTTTTATGCCCTTCTCGATTGGATATTTAATTACTTAGTGGAAAGTAGATGGAACTACTTTTATCTTATATATCCATGGTCTACTGAGAATGAAATTGTAATGAGATGGGACATCAATCACTACAAAATTGTTCATAATTGTAGATTATGTTGCTATGACGGATAACATCAAGGTCTCAATTGCATAGGTAGTACTACTGTTGAATCCTACTAAAGGTAGCTCATTCTTCATGATGTCCCATTCCTTCACACCTAGCACTTTCATCGTTGATAGGAAAAGAAGGTCAATTGAGCTTCCAATATCAATCATGATTTGACAGACATCATAGGATCATATATGTAGGGTGATTAACAAAAGGGTCGTTATGGGGAGACGAGGCCTCATCCTTACTGGAAAAAGTTATTGTAACAGAGGACATCCCTATATTCAAATTATAAACATGCGATAATCTACGCAAGTCTCTAGCATATCTTTTATGTGTATTATTGAAGGTCCCATTGAGCCCAAGTTTTCCATGTATAGTATGGATGGCCCTCACATTAACTTCATAATATGGCTATATCTTGTTAATTGGTGAAACATGTAGCCTCAAGTTTCACATTGGGATTATCAATTAGCTCATTTTCTATTGTTTCCCACGAGGTCACCCAAATACCTTCTGGACAACAAATCTTCTATTTCTTTCTTTAGATTTCTATAATCTTGAGTTTCATGGCCTATATCTTTATGAAAGGTTCACCATTTAGATGTGTCCCTGAGAGATGCCCTCATTTTTGATGGCCACCTAACATTTTTGCTTATTTTCCATCCTCAATATAGCTTGAGCTAGACTTACTCTCAAAGGTGGACCTTTGAAAAAGGTATAATTTCCTACCCCCAAGGTCCCTATTTTTTGACCATTGACTATCCATTTTGTGATATGGAAAAAAAGTTTATTTTTGTTAATCATTTTGTCCTGGTTCAATCTATTCGGGCTTATTCTCCCTTTTTTCCTTTTATAGTGCAGATTTTACGGTAACCTTGCTCTTTTTGTCCAATTCCAACTCCTTTTCCAAATTAAAAATTTTCAGGCCTCTCTATAAGCTTCCTCTATCATATGTGAAAATATTTTGATTAGTTCAACAAGTAAATCAAAACTTCTTAATAGACCTCCTTTGAAAGCTTCTATTACAATAGAGTTAGGACAGTATGTTATTTCTAGCTTTTATTTTCTAAACCTTCTCATGTACTCCTTAATAAACTCTCAATTTCCCTGGGTGGTCGAGAAGAGGTGATGAGATTCTAACTGCATGAGCTTGTTGATGGCATAGTTGGTGATGAACAACTTGGTAAATTGAAAGAATGAGGTTATGGTACTGAGTGCCAAGTTATTAAATCACTTTTGAGCGCCATCACATATAGTGGCAGCAAAGAGTTTTCCCAACATGACATCTCTCTTGTCTTGGATGAGGCTCACAGAGGCCATAACTATCTTGAAATTTTGAACGTGAGTTATCAGATCCTTCATTCCTTGGTAATTGGAAAACTTTGGAGCACTAAATTTGATTGGGGGCTCATTCTTTTCTTTTTGGTTAGAGAAAGAAGAGACACAATTGCTCATAATTCATATCATCATCATAGTATGATTTTCCTTTGTCTTGTCTTTTGTTAGTTTTTTTGAGAGTCTCGTCTCGTCTTGCTTTCTATTTGTTTCCTCTAATGCTTAGAAGCATGCCTATCAGATCTTTTGCTCTTCTAGCAATTGTTTATTGTTGAGCCTAACTGCATTAGGATGAGGGATGCCATCTGCTACGTTCTCGACTTGGGTAGGCTTATTTATAATAGAAGTTGACCCAAACTCATCAACTAAGTTGGTAGCTCAACTCGATAGAACGTTTGAGTTTGATTGCAAATGTAGTGCTCTATTTTCTTGCCGGGTCTCATCGAGCTCTCTTTTTAGCTTGAGAAGTTGGCATGCTAACTCTTGATGGGAGTTGATCTTAGCTTGTACCTTAAGTCGAGCCTCTTCACGGATTGGCAAGGTATGGTTCTATGATGACGATGCCATTTCGTTTGTTAGTCATAATCTTTCCTCAGCTCGCGTTCCCACCATGACGGATGTGAGTATTAAAGAATACGATGTAGATACCTTTCTTACAAAGTCTCTCTCTCAAAACTTGGGTGAATCCTTGAAAATACAAGATAAGAAGCTAAGGTTTGACCTTCAAATTCTGAGCTTCAAGGTGGGCGCCAAAATATTGGGTTGATCTGATTTTAAAGAGATAAACTAGATAGAAGTCAAAGAATTGAGAGCAAATTATATGTATATCATATAAGGTCCATATATATAGGATATTACATATACATGTATCAATTATAAAGGGGTACATTTTTGCTAGTCCTCGAGCAAAAGAAAAGAAATAAAACAAAGATAACTGCATTTAAAATAGTAATTTTCAAAATATTTCTTTTTAGTAATTCCAAATTACATAACTCAAAGAAATAAAAGAATTTTATCTAAATATCAAAATCAATTTAAAAATATATTCCATTTTCAGAATGAATTGTAATGTGTGTGTGAAGTCTTTTTATTTTTAGTTGCATGCAATCCGGATCAGTTTATGCAAATATAAAATCAAACAGATTTTAATGAAATCACAAATCTCATACGTTTATTTTTCATTTCTCTCTCCACTAATGTAGACAAACACAACCAAAAATCAATAGGACTTTATTAAGCTTGTAATGTATGGCTTAGGTAAAGGTAGGATAAAAGATATATTTAGCTCAATTTTTCCTAAACACCATTTTAGGATTGAAACAAGAGATCTTCTATCATCACAATAAATACTTCCCAATTTGGGATTTAACATCACATACAATAACCCTTTTTTTTTATTTCTGTTTTTTTTGTTTTTGTTTTTCTTTTCAGAATTTTTTTTTTCAAGTATCCTTTTTTTTCCAATATATCATTAAATATTTACTAACAATTGTCACATGTTAGTTCGATAAGAAAAATAGACATATCTCCACACATATATATATATATTTTTAGTAGGCTTTTGAAATGAAATAAAAATATATATAGAACTTTGAAGCTCAAAAGGGGGGTACTATGGATAAAGCATGTGAAGGTAGATAGAAAGGCTCAAACGATCCAAAGATGACCTAAATCATTTTCTTAGTTAAATGTTATCTATAATTTCGCCTTGAGAGAAAATCAAATAAATTCTAAAAGTTATGACACCCCAAATATCAATCGAATTCCATACTCATATAAGCATTTTCTAAATTAACACATCAATTCAAAATTCAAGACAAGTGATCATAAATATTTTAATTTGTAAAAATGAAACATACGTAAAAATTATTCATCGCTTAGACAATATTCAACTTTTTCAAGGAGCT
This sequence comes from Hippophae tibetana, assembly GCA_037013495.1. Lineage (NCBI taxonomy): Eukaryota > Viridiplantae > Streptophyta > Magnoliopsida > Rosales > Elaeagnaceae > Hippophae > Hippophae tibetana. Next base: position 495,594 of record CM072810.1, read on the forward strand.
ATGTATCATTTAAACCAAAGAAATAAAATTAAATCACTATTCATCGCATAATATCTTCAATCAACCAAACAAAAAAAAATTCACAAGCAATAACATCCAGAAAATATTTCAATTAAGTTTAATATATCTACCACCCCCAAACTTAATATACACATTGTCCTCAATGCATGAAAGTTAAAGAACATATGAGAATGGTTTAAAGAAACTTCCTAGTTTGTTTGAATGGTAAATTCAAAATAACTTCATTTCTTCCAAATTGTACCTACAAGAAAAAAATAAAATAACAAAACAAAATATAAAAACTAATAAATGCGAGAACAAAAATAAAAAAAATAAAACACATGGGTTGCCTCCAAAGAAGCGCTTGATTTATAGTCGTCAGCTTGACTTCTCAATTATTTTTCTTTTTGTTAGTTAAGATTTGTGTGTCAACAAAATCTTAACTTATGAGAAAATTGAAAAATAAATTAAGCCAACAATAACAACAATAAATAACAATTTTTTTTGTTTTTTTTTCTTTATATGAATTAAGATTTGTGTGTCAAACAAAATCTCAACTCACGAGAAAATTGAAGAATAAACTAAACAAACAAAAATAAAAATAATGTTTTTTTTCTTTTTTTAAGTTAAGATTTGTGTGTTAAACAAAATCTCAACTTACGAGAAAATTGAAAAATACAGAAAATAAGCAACAATAAACATAATTTTTTTTCTTTTTTTGTAAGTTAAGATTTGTGTGTCAAACAATATCTCAACTTACGAGAAAATTGAAAAATAAATTAAACAAGAAACAAGAAACAAGAAACAATAAACAACAAGAATAATTTTTTTTTGAATTAAAATCAGATTGATTGGTATTAATATCAATAATGAAAATAGTTCAAACAAATCCCCGGCAACGGTGCCAAAAACTTATTGTGTTTTTTTTAACACATAAAAACGTGCAAGCATACGCGGTCACAAGTAATAAAATTTGATAAGTAAGTTATCGTTCCCACGGAGATTTGTTACTATAGTTTGTTGAGTACTAAAATTATCTCTCTCTGATTTTATTCAAAACGATCGTTGATTGGAACAAATTTAAGAAAATAGTTAAAACAAATTAAAAGAAATCTAGGATTGCAATTTTTCACTAAATTAAACAACTCAAATCATATTATTTTCTTTTGATTTATATTTTTTTAGTACATTCAATTCTTCCGAGCTCCGTACAAACACACCTCGTTAAGTTAATTCACTATATTTCTATGAGAATTAAATTCACCAAGATTCATTACGTTCTAAGTTCTCAAATGGCCACACATACAATTAGAGTATATTCCTATCCTTCATCATACATGTCTTTCTATTTACGAGCAATATACACACAAATACCTCTTCCAAGTTTATTTATGTGCCACAGATCGTTTTGATAAGATTCGTAAATAATCAAAAAGCATTAAGCACAAAATAGAACGAACAAATCGAATGTCTTATAAATCTATCAAAAATAATTAAAATAAAAGCTTCATAAATTAAGATCAAATGCAACCCTAGAAAAATTAAATTACTTCATAAAATTAAAATAAAAATTACAACAGATACAGAAAAATAAGATGAAGAAGAAGGAAAATTAAAACATCACTTAGTACAAATATTTGGCACACGTAGAACACAACAAAAGCCAAAAAATGGCTTCTGCGTGTTCTACCGTCGAAAACCAAACAACACAAAAACTAAACTCTACCCAAAACACCAAAAAACTTTTTTAATCTATCATCTTATCTCCTATTTATAGCTAAAAATAATACATTTTTTATTTTATTTTTTAAATAAACGCGTAAAAAATTTGTATCGAAAAAATAAAAAAATCACGCGTATCGATTTTCGATATCGAAACCTTATTTTAATTCACGCGTGAGACATGGCGCCATTTTTGTATTTTTTTAATTCATTATGCATGCCACGTGTTAGCGTTTGATTCGCTGAAAGGAATTAATGCGGACACGTGGCAGCATTTCATTGGCTGCGTGAAACGGGTGCACAATGGATTGTCGCACGGGAGACAACGGCTGCATGCGGGCGTGATCCTGCGCTTCCGTGCTCATCGTACCCTGACACGTGTCATAATAGGATTGACTTAAAAATGGAGTGGAACACGTGGCATCTTCTGATTCGTTGCAAGGATTTAAAGCGGACACGTGGCAGCGTCTGATTAGCTGAAGATCTGGTTGCACGTAGAGATCACCGCACGTGATCAGAGGCGCGCGTAACGTGGGGGACAACGATTGGACGCAGGCCTGCGCGGCAGGTGGGCCCTACTCGAGCTCCGAGCCACGTGAAACAGAATCTGCACCCACGTGATTTGGTCGGGCGTGATCTGGACGCACGAATCTTAGCCGTTTCTTCTTTGATCGGACGGTCCACGTTTCGCGCGTGGTTCATGGCGCGTGGTTCTTCTTACCTGCGCAGAAAATTAAACTTTCTTAATTGCATTTTGACTCACAAATTTATTTCAAATTACATTTTTAACTTTCTGTAATTACAGTTTAGCCCTTTTCTAATTTAAATTAAATTTTTAAACTTTTAATAATTAAAATTAAACCCGATTTAAATTTAAATTATATTTTCGACTTTTATAAATTGCAATTAAAACACTCTTTTATTTGAAATTATATTTTTGGACACAAATTTGCAATTAAGTACGTTTTTGATACAAATTATTTAATTTTTATTAAAAAATATAAAAACAGTAAATACTAATTTATTTATCAAAAATTAACTAAAAACATTAAGAACATAGCAATTATAATTAATAAAATAGGTGAAAATAACTATATAAAATACAGTTATCAATACACGTCGTAAAATGTCAGAATAGTACATATGTAAAAACATAATCTAACTTAAGATCGAACACTTTGACTATTCAAGTTAGTGTTTGGCGTTCTAATACCTAAAATTACTCTACATAGGTAAGGACACCGTATGATTATCGTTGTAAGCCTTGGTACAAGCTAGATCTTCTTAGAACAATACATCTGATGATTTGGACTGTTTATAGTTCGTGTTTAGGTTGAACCATATATTCAAATAATTATGTATACAATTTATTATATGATTTATATTATATATTATTTTAAAAATTTAAAATTATTTACTATGATATTATATACATGATATGATATAAATTGAAGGATTAAAGTTTATAGAAGTAAATTTATTTAATATTTTAATTCAATTTGAATTGGTTTGATAGCTACGTTCAATTTGTCTTGAATTTAGTTTTAAAAAAAACTAATTAAATTAGATCAATTATTTAGTTAAAAACCGAAGCAAGTAAATTGCACCGCTAAGTAGCTTTACGATATCTTCACTTCAATGAACCTGTCTAAACAAATGCCCTCAAATTCACTTTACGCTAATAAACTTATATGTTAAAACTTAAACGGCACAAAGAGTCACCCAAATTAAAAAGATTTTTTTAACATATATTTGAGAAATAAGCGTTACTTGTTAAAACTGCATATATCTAAATAATAAGAGATATCTTAATTATTTATTATCATTCTCATCATCATTTTTAATATGTAATTTATTTTCATTGTAAATTAATAACTCTAATGGCTTAGAAATTAAAATAAATAATAATATTATCATAATTATTTTTATAATAAAGGACATAAAATATTTATTTTATTATTAATACTAATTATATTTTAATGAAATTACTAAAGATTAAAATTATGGGTAATAAATTATATTTATAAAAATAACAGTTTACAATATTTCAATATCATTACACATTAGAATTCAGGAATATACATATCTATTAATCTATCATCTAGTCCCTACTTGCCGGGCCAAATCAATATAAAATAATTATTTATATTATTATCATTATTTTTGTTATGATAATATTCAAGACTAAATTTATAAAATAATTATTTATAGTATAATCATATTATTATAACAATTTTTTTAGTGTAATAATAAATACTTATTAATTATAATTTAATATAAAATAATCATTAATTAATTATTATTATATAATAATAATTTAAATTATAATATTATTGCAACCGTTATTTATAGTTATTTGAAAGTCTTTTTGTAAAATAGATTATAAAAAATACTCATATTAAAGGAAAAAAACCACTAATTACAAGTCATAATATTATATAGGCACCCACTACGTTCCATAATTACCGTGCGTTACTTTCTCCAAGAAATTCAAATTTTTAAATTGGCTAACAAAACACAACTCGGAGTAGTCAGAAACTGTAACCAATCTCCATCGTACCTGTAACTCCAATAAAATCCCAACCCCTATTATTTTACACTAACCCAAATTTATAAAAGAAGCAAATATGGCTGTCTTTATTAAAATGGTTTAAACTTTAGGGAGAGAAAGGGACAGATAGGAGAGAGAGAAAAATCACAGTGCCTCTATTCTGCCTCCTACCAGTGGAAGTGTGGAACCCATTTGCAGAAGATTCTCATTCTCTTCTCTCCGAGAAAAATACAACCCAATCAATATTTTAAAGAAGAAAAGTAAAAATAAATAAATAAAATTTCTATTTTTATTTCATTTCTAATTTTTCTCCTTTAATTTTGAACAATGAAGTTCAATGTGTGTCTGTAATTGAAGCAATAGCAGCATGCTGTGCATAAAATCTTATAGAAATGAAGATAATGGATCCGTGCCAGTGTACCTCAATGTTTATGATCTGACACCAATCAATGGTTATGCTTATTGGTTTGGCCTTGGAGTTTACCATTCTGGGGTACAAGGTTAGTTTTTTTTTCTTTCATTTTTTATTGGTTTTGGGCTCTTTTGTCTTCACCATTTTTGGAAAATTTTGTGTCTCTGGATAATCCAATCTCAGATCTACTTCTGAATCTCCTAACTACTCACTGGGTTGGTGGGTTTGGTGAGTTCGATTCAATTGTTAAGGTAAAGACTTAGCTTGAATAACACTTTGGGTAGATAAGAATATGAAGAAGAAAATTTAGGAAAATTTGAAATTTTCCAATCAAATTTTGGGGGTTCTTATGTTGATTCATTTGGGATTATTGGTTTATCTGAATTCTAATATCTAATTAAAAAATGGGTTGTTGGAATTTGATACTATTTCACTGTTTTCTTTGCTATCTGGGTTTTGGTGGGTAGATAAGAATATGCAGAATTCATTCAACCAAAACATTCACAGACAAAATAGAACTGGTTGGGTAGATAAGAATATTCAGAAGAAATTCTTCTTTGTGTATATTTGCTATCTGGGTTTTGGTGGGTAGATAAAAATATGCAGAATTCATTCAACCAAAACATTTACAGACAAAATAGAACAGGTTCGGTAGATAAGAATATGCAGAAGAAAAAAATTATCCTCAAATCAAATATTGAAAATTGGCTGTTAGAAATTTTTAAAAGTTTCAGTAATTTCAACCTTTTCTGTCTTTTTGATATCTGGGTTTTTGGTACATTGCAAATTTACATGAATAAGAAAAAGAGAAAGACAGTGTAATGAAGCTGTTCTGTTCTGTTTATGAATATTTTGATCGAATGAATTTGCAGTTCATGGAGTTGAGTATGCATTTGGTGCTCATGAATATGCAACAACTGGAATTTTTGAAGTGGAGCCAAAACAATGTGAAGGATTTACATTCAGAAAGTCAATTTTAATTGGAAAAACAGATAAGGGACCTCAAGAGGTGAGATCAGTTATGGAAGATCTAGCAGAGGAATACAAAGGAAATGCTTACAATTTGATTACCAAGAATTGCAACCATTTTTGCAATGTTGCTTGTATTAGATTGACTGGAAATCCAATCCCTAGTTGGGTTAATCGACTTGCTAGAATTGGTAATGTTCTATCTTCCTTTTTCTCTTTTGAATCATACAAACTTGGTTTTACTTTTACCCAAATTCTCTCAGGCATTGAAATGGGGCAAAAGTCTAGGTACGAGAAATGCAAGAATTCACAATACACGCTGAGATATGGATATTTCACGATGTTGCATTTCTAACTCAGTTATATACCCCTGGAACCAAGTTAGTTATGTTCATAGCTAAGTTACAAGAGAGTGTAACTGGATTAGAAATGGTAAGTTGTGAAGTATGCATATATGAACCTACATTGTGAGTTTTTGCATATGGCACGCTTATATTTTGCGATTAAGTTGAAACTTGAAACTTAACACTAACCAGCCCCCCCCCCCCCCCCCCCCCCCCCCCCCCAAAAAAAAAAAAAAAAAATTTGATTGATTATGGATAATTTTTTTCACCCTTTTGAAATTAGACAGAAATTAGGAAACGTTTGTAATCTTTGTTACACATCATTCTCATAGTCCATGAAATGTTTCAAGGACTGCATCATTACCTAAAGAATCAAGATTATTACCTCTCAAGTTACATTTCTAGGGTAGTCTATGGAAATTGATCAAAGGTTGAGAGAGTCACCTACAATTCAATCTTCTTAGTTGGTTATTCTCTTAATATCTTAAGCTTTTGGGATGATTGGTTTCCTAATAACTTCTTACAAAGTATCAAAATTGAAGATCTTATGTTCAAGGCCTAGCAACTTCAATTGTTGAATTGCAAGTATTCAACTTGTATGATGCATAAACTTAACACTTGTAGGGAAGTGATAGATATATAAAAATAATGTTAGTCATTCTCCCAATAACTTAAGCTTCAAGAAGAGTTGATTTCTCAATAACTTCTAATACTATACTTCTAATATATAGTATAGAAAATACAACTGAGTATTGCCCTCAAATCCTGAGCACTGTTCCATGTTTATACATTTATGCTTTAATTGCAACGTTATTCTTTAATTATTATTTTTCACTAGGAAACAATTTGTTCTGAAAAACCATTACTTGTTTGCAGGATTTATATGCAATTGTGTACTACCAGTGACATTAAATTCAACAAAAGTGAGACATCATAGAATTGATGATAAGCCTTGTGAAGGTGATAAGAAGAAGCCAGTGACAACCCAACTGCCAAATACATCTTCTTCTCCTTCATCATCATCACCTTCTATGCGGAGAGGTAGAAGCAGAACTAGAAGACCTCTTCCTCCATCTTCTCCTTTGATTGTTGGTTCTTCATCATCTTGATTTCATGTGTTTAATTAAACTTGAAGGAATGTCTTCCATTTTTCTTAAAAAATATTATTCAAAGAAAGTTAAAAAAAATCATTTTCTTTTATGTACAACCATCTTCTTTTTATTTATTTAATTTTTGGTCAACTGATTGGGTCTCTGCAAAACTATCCATGTTTATATGATTTTTTATTTAACAAGAAAATGTTGTGTATTTATTTGGATAAATTTATTATTAGTTAAGAATTTCTTCCATCCTAAAAGTGCATGTTGGTTCATGTGTATAATAATTCTCTTTATTCCATATGTGTAGATGAAACTTGAATTTGAATAATCTGGTTATTTAATTGATTTTATTTTTAACTTTCTTACAATATTAAAAAAAAATTATTTATATTATAAAAAAAATGAATATATATATATATATATACTTTTAAGAAAGTCATGTTAACTTTATTTAATTAAATATAGATAAGGTTTAATATAGTTCATGTTAACTTTATTTAATTAAATATAGATAAAGTTATTTTTATTGAAGATGAATATAGACGAGGATTTTAGTATTTTAAAGAAAAGTGATAGATTTTTATAAAAGAAAAATTAATATTTTGAAACAAACCTTCAAAGAAACAAGTAAATGTTCAAAGAAGCAAGTAAATGATTAATTTATATTATAGTAATTCGGTGAAAATAAATATTTCTTTAGAAAAAAAATCAATATTTTACATGAAATATAGACATTTACGATTATTACTAATAAGAATCCAAATAAAATAGGAAAATATACATTATTATCAATATGAGGCAATAAATATCACTAGGCAATCTTAATGAATCCATTTTTAAAATAAGAAAACATTTCAAACTAGGGTTTAACATCATTATTAAACAGAAACCCAATTGTCGAATAGCATCCATTGCTTCATAACAAACAAGACACAACGAATCAAATTATATGCCCTGGCCCTATCTATATTGGTTTATGGGTATTTTTTTTTAGAATGTTGATTGATAGGTATCAACTGTCAATCATTTCTTAGAAATAACTAATATGTACAGAAGTTATAACTAGAACTTAAAGACACTGTTTTCTTTTAAAGGTTTTAACCAATAAAGAACTCAATTATGTTTTGTGCTTTTGATATATTGTGTTTATTAACGTTTATAAATTTACAAACATCCTCATAAGTTATTTAAAATTTTAAAATTATTAACATATTTGATATAAATACGTTAAAATTTATAAATATTATGAATATATTTGTAACAAATATATCAAGAAGAAACATCAATCACAAGAGATCGTATAAGGCACCAGAGCTAAAAAAATATAACATTGAAGAATTGGCCATAGATTGACTCGATTTTCTTATGGCATTTTTTTTTTCATTTTCTTCTTCTAATCTTCCACTACAAAAACAAAAACAATAAAAACCAAATCCACGGGAGAATTAGGGGTTTAGGTGAATCAATTGTGGACTTGTGAATTGAATCCACTTGAAAACATATTTGTTTGGAAAAATCAGCTAGCAGATTTTTTTTTTAATATTTTTAAAATATTGAAAAATGACCCCTTATCTACTTCTTACTCTTATCCATTTTTTTTATTTGTTTATATCTCTTGAACGATATGTTGAGAACTATATATTATGTGATCTATTTAAAACATTGTGCCATACAATTTCTTGTGAATGAGATGTTATATGATATATGTGAAATTTATTATCACATAACCTCTGTGTGAATGAGTTGTTATATAGTCAATCTGAGATGTCTTGTCATGCAATTTGTTGTCATTGATATGATATATAACTTTTTATCGACGTGTTATACAATTATTCAAAAAAGATAATAATTTATTGTGCACTTTTTATAGAACTATTTTTCTTTTAGATTTAATTCATGTAATATGTTACTATTAAGAATATTTTTTACATTAGTTATTTTATCGTTAGTATTTATTGCTTTAATCATGTTAAGAAACATGAAGGTTGATATACTTTTTATCCACTATTTAAAATACGTGAAAATTCACAATTGAAACTCTTCTATAACAATAATTTTTTAAATAATATTAAATAAATAAATAGTATTTGATTTGATTCCAAAATTGTGATTGGGAAGGAGAGTTATCTTCAAAGGTTGGTCAGTAGCCGAAAGTTGTTATCTAGTTGTAAAGTGTAACGCTACACTACACTCATTTTTTTTAACTGATTATATACTTACTTTTTTCTTCTTCATAAATTCAAATATTTATAATACTATAAAAAATATTATAAAATAATATTTTTAAAACTTATAATAATAAAAATAACATTCAATGAAAACTAATAAGATCTAATGTTTAATATCGAACTAATTTAAATAGTCATAGTTCTAACTTACACTATGTTATATTTGATAGTATTCAATATAAAATAATGTGTTAAATTTTTTAATAATAAAAATATATAAACTTGATATAATTTGAGCTATTTTTATGACTACAAGTTTTAAGAGTAATGTTTTTATTGTTTTTTTTTCTTAAACTTATAACAACAAAAATAACACCAAATAATATTAAATAAGATCTAATTGGATAGAATTAAATATTTAATATGTTTGAATGATCATAGTTTAATTAGATAGTAAAAATATATGAATGAGACATAAATATTATTATTTTTGTGATTACAAATTTTAAGGTATACTATTTTTTTTTTTTTTTAAATTAGTGGCAATATTTGAACATCCTCTATACCTTCTATACTCTATCATGTGTCATAATTATTTTAAAAATTATAGAAATAATTTAATTTTTTATATAATATTAACACGTGATAAAATCTAAATAGTATGGATACAAAAACAATTAGAAATTTTAATTAGAAGAAAAAAATGTGATTGTCTCAAAGAAGGAACAAACCATTTGACTTCAATCTTCTCTTTAAGGTATTATCCATCCGAAAGTTATAGTTGATTAACTAGCTACATAGCTGATATCTTCAATTGAAGTCTGTTACAACATGTTTTAAGTGACATACTGTTGGAATATAGATTTTTTTTTTTGGATGAAAATTTCACATAAATAACATCAAATATAGAAGAATACAAAAGTTCATCGAGAACAAAATTATAGAAAGAAGAAAAAAATATCGAATCAAGATCAGTTGCACATTAACTATATGTAACAGAAAATTTCACACTTAATAGTTTAGTGATAAGGTTGTAGTGTACTTGACTAAAGGTTCAAGGTTTATTTCCTAATCCCTACACCCAAAAATGGGTGCTTAAAAAAAATAAAAAAACAGAACTATCATCTAAACATCAAAACCTTTGAAATGAATCTCTAACATCGTTAGAATTTCGTTGTTCTTGACAATTTAAGCAATATGCCCAGCTAAGCTAAGAATTTTAACATGCTTTTTCTTCCTTAACTCGTGAGGGACAGGGCCAAACACTCTAGTCCCAATTGGTTGACCTTGCTTGTCGACAAGTACCACAGCATTATCATCAAACTTGACCTCACTACCATCACAACGGCCTTTTTGCATTGCTGCTCGAACAACTACACCATACACAACCTTTCCTTTCTTCACTTTTCCATTAGGGTAGGCCTCCTTCACCGACGCAATTATTGTGTCTCCTAACCTAGCCCCTTTCTTTCCCTTCAAAGCTTGGATGCACATCACCTTCTTTGCTCCCGAGTTATCCACAACTTTCAGAACAGTTCTCATCTGAATAAATGTCCTCTGTTGCTGAACACATGAAATAAAGAAGAAATTAAAGCCATATCCAGAGAGAAAATCAGTACAGCTTAGGGAGGTTTAAAGTTTATTTTAGATAATTCTCTCATGCAGATCTCACATAGTACGTAGATTTCTCTATCAAATATTTGAATGAACATTGTCTTTTAGAAAAAGTACCATGTGGGTCCCGTTGCTTTGGCCAAAAGGACATTTTAATCCCTTAGCTTTTGAATTGGGTTAGGTAGAGACTAAAGCACACCTTGTAAACTTAAGATTTGCCTAAACATTATGTATGAAATGAATGTCAATGAACCCTAAAGAAAATGGAGCAAAGAATTAAAATGCAAGTGTGCCCAGCAACATAACCATGCCCACACTCCAGTTTAAATTAGATCAACTTATTTACATGGTTTCACTTTTAACTCTCCCTAAAAAATCATATGTTGTTTACGTTAAAAAAAAATGATAGACAACATATGATTTTTTAACGTTGTAAAAATAATTTTTTTTCCTGTGGAGGTTAAAAATGAAACTCAATGTGATAGAGGTTGTCATGCAATCAAAAACACTACTTAAACTGAAACCCTGACTTCATCTCACCCTAAAGCCTGAAATTTTATTAAAAACACATCATCAATTTTGAATACACACTTGGTACAAGCGTGCTAACCTGGGACAGGAAATTGTTGCATGTCAATTCGTGAGATGTACTTAGTAAGCTGGAAAAGTTGTTGCCAAGGCCTCCCAGTAGTGAACGGCCCACTAGTTTTATTTCACAGATTGAACGAAATGAAGTGAGTCACAGGAGAAATTATGATGACAGGAAAATAAGCTGAAGTTTCCCTTCTTAACATCAACGAAATAGAGTAAAATATTATCATAGTTCATTTATATTCCAATACATATGTTTAAAATATAGACAGGAAAAAAGTGCAAAGAAAAAAGATTACAGAAATAAATTCAGCTTGATTATTGTCTATCACAACATTAGATCAACAAGACAAGCTTATCTACACTTTTCTGCAAGAAGGAGATATCTACTTAGGAACCTAGCAGAACTATGAAACAAGTGAATCAATAGCACTAATGTCAACTCTTCACAGAGTAGCAGGCTAGCTGCTCAATAACTGAGGAAAGTGGTGCAAACATATGTACCTAACCTGTGAAGTTACAAATCCCAACCAAACTTTGGGTTCGTTTCAATGGACTGGGCAAGTAATGCGAATCCAACAAAAGATTAGCTGGAATTTAATATTTATCAATTATCTAATGTTTGAGTTTTGATTTATCATTTAACCTGTGCAGTCATAAATCTCAACCCAACTTTGGGTTGGTTTCAATGGGCTAAGCAAGTTAGTTCGAATTTTGTCCACTCCTACCTAAATCCAACAAGCTCTCACACCCAAGCTCTTCAACAAAGAGAATAGGTGCAAATATCTCATGCAAACTACTCTTATGAAGCAGCATGGTACTAAAACATATTGGTTGTAGGATGAAGGGTCGTCTAAGTCCGTTACCTTTAACGAAAATACACTTTAAACTTGTACCTATTAGGTGGAATAACACAAGTTTACAACCTTGACAAAAAGTCGCAAAAGTTCATTTTATAAAAGTAATGGACTTGTGGTGTCCACTTTTTTGTACATGGCTTGTATTGTATAGGGAACTAAAGTAAACTTTCGTTAAAGATAGTAGACTTATGCTACTATTTTTTCTTGATTGTATTTAAAAGTTGATCTTCGAAAAAGAGTCCACATCTAGGGAAGTAAAAATATTCCATTTAAACCAAAAATTTCTACAATAGAAGAGCGTTAATCATTAATTGCATTTGTTCAAGATGGTTGCATATCACGACTACGATTCCTCAAAACATCATAGCAAGTATATTCCATTATTTTAGGAAGAACAAAACATACCTGGAGACAGCTTGGAAGAGAAACTCGCAGCCATTATTGTGTCTTAATAAAACTATGCTTCCAAATGAAAGCAATACCCCTGCCAATATTAATAAGGGAAACATAACAGTAAGATCACAACCAAAATTAAATGACTACATTGGAACATACTTAAGAAGTAATAACACTTTCCAACAGCAAAATTAGAAACACCCTATTTTTGCCAGAGCGGTTGTAGCAAGTGGCACCAAAGCCTCCTTGTGTTAGGCAAGTAAATATAAATTCAGGGTTCAATGCCCATGAGGTGTGAGTTGCGAAATGTTATTAAAAAAATAAAATAGAAACACATATTGATTTCTAATAGCCTTACAGAAAAAAAACGAAGCTAAAAGGAAGTTATTGAGCAATTTTAATGAATAAATTGGAAAGATCATGAAAATCACTAACTTCCCAACACATGGATTTTAGCAGCAGATAGCCAAATACGAAGCAAGCTATCAATTCACTACAGCTTAAAAAGTTAACTTTTACAAATCGTTAATGCACTAACACTACGAATACAAAGTGAGAGCACGTAATTCATATATAACACTCAATCAAATAGTATGATAAAATTCCCAAAAAAGTTGAAAATTGAAAAGAGAGCATAAAGAACACAAAGCTACAGCTAACTTTTGGTTTGCGTGGATTTTTCCGGTGTGGGTGGATGTCAGTGACGAGGGAAGTTTTGCCGGAAATGAGTGGGAGGGACACAATGAAATTAGGGTAAAATGGAATCGAATCAATTGGGCCTCTGGGTCTGGGTCTCTTGTTTTTCTTTTGAAAATTTTAAAAACTCGAAAGAAAATAATAAAAAACAATTACTTTATAAATGCATTTTCATTTTTAATTTAATTTTTATAAATATTTGTATGAAATACGAGTAAAAATTCACACCGATGGTGCTGTTCATGTTATATTTGTTTTATATGGTACGCATTTGTATTGCATAGCCCAAATTCACATTTTTAATAACAGTAAAATTATTTTTAAGTAATTTATTTATATAAAATGATAAAAAGATATGATATTTTCGAGTAAAAAAGGATTAATAGTCAATTCTAACAAAAAATAATTCATATCATATCAATTTTATTTGTAGGTAATGTTTTGAATTATAATCCTTAATTTAGACTCATTTAATATTAAACTCATTCGATTCAATCTCATTTAATGTTATTAAAATGTTATTTTTATTACTATAAATTTTAAAATGTATTATTTTTAATAATTTTTATTTTCATAAAGATTTTTTCATCAAAGAAAAAAGAATTTCAAAAATATAGGTTCTATTTTGCCAATTAAAAATTTATTTTCAAAAAATGTCTCAAATCATAAATTAAAAAAAAAAATCAAAACAAAAAATAAAAGGTTGAAACCTTGAAGTAATCATAAGGTATTAAAAGGTACACCATTGCTTGTTTATGATTCTCAAGTTAAATAGTTCAGTTCTCTAAACGTATTCAACTTTCAACTTGTTTTAATGCAATGCCTTGGCTTGATTTAAGAACTCTCTCCATCCAAATCATTCCCCATGAGAGGGCGGAGGGACAGGTTAAAATTTCATATTTTTTTTACATGGCTGTAATGTCATAAAAAGATTCATTGGTATTTCAATCATGTCAATGTACTAGTGTCTATGTTGAGCATCAACTTGGCCACACCCGTATTATTGGCCGGGGCGAAAACACCGTAAATTGTAAATGATTATATGAAAGATGATGAACATATAAATGCTATTTCCTGTTAAGTTACATATTCAACAGCTGGGAAACTGATATGCCACCTATGAAGATTGGCTACTGCCACAATGGCTTTGAGGCAGAACCATGTCTTAATGCCTGTCCTGAGGACGTGCCGTTTGACAGTGCTCTCTTCGTAGTAAGGCCGAAACTTAAGATGATGTACTTCTAAAATCTCCTTGGCATAGGCTTGGTTTGTCTCGAAGTTGAGGCTGAATCCTTCCCAGAAGATGAACCTGCCTTCATTGTTGGAGAAGCCCTGTACAGAAAAATGAGCAAAGTAGATATAAGGATTGGAAGGCAACCAATTGATTCAGAAAAATGCTAACTGCACACGCTATTGCGATCACACCACTCAATACATGTGGCTTAAAAGGAATGATCATAGTCCAAAAATGTCTGCAATTGGTATTCCTCTATGGATTTATTATCAAACAACTGCAGCCTATAGTTTACCCAATGTTCCTCTGAACTGCATTTCTCTTCAAAGCCGCAAGGTTTCTCACCTCATTACTGTTCCAGGAGTAAAAAGTGACAAGAAAGCGTCAAGATCACATAAATACTCGTCAGTAAGAGAAATCACAGCAGGAAAATATCAATCTTAAGAACCAAATTATTGAAAACAAGACCTCAACTATATTACATGATCTCTTCATTTTTCATGAAATACTCATATCTAAGATACACAATGTGGGCAGGATGTGGTTGCTAACACTCCAAATTGGTGAAAGTTTAAAAAAATTTAAGAAAATATGTATGTCTGACACATAGATAAGCGGACAAAAAATTATGACAATCGTGGTCCTAAAAGAGCCTAGGTAACGTAGATTTGATAATTACTTGTTTCCATCAAGCCTATCAAGCCTATCAGACAACTCTGATAATATATGCTCTCCCTCTCTTTGTGTTTTTATTTTTGGCCCCGTCTGTTCCCAACAAGAGTGAGACTACTCCCCAGAAGAAGCAAACAGATTTCATAGGGAAAAATATAGTGAAGATAAAGGAGATAATTCTAATTTATATAAATTAGAGAATAAAGTCCTGCATGAGTCACAAGGAGTCGAAAATACAATGAAACATTTGTAAAGTATCATTTAAAAACATTTCGATAGATGCACAACTTAGTCTAGTCATGCGTACCTCTTAAGATAATCTATTTTTGTTTTCTTCATCAAGTTGCTTTTCACATTGGAAACATTATAACCTGGTCCACTACCTGTAAAGAAATATTATGACTGAAAAGAACAAAACTGACATCTGTTGTCATTTCATTTGAATTTATACAACTATGAGCTTCGAAAGAAAGGTGATATGCTTAAGGTCAAAGCTGAGATACTAAAGGGAACCACAAGAGAACAGCCATCAAAAAACCAGAAGGTTACCTCCAAAGAAGTTTCTCTTATTAGCAGGTGGAGCCTTTGTGCAGAGACGAACTTGCCGACTTTGTTTGCCTACAAAAATTTCAGTTCATAAGAATTTACACACAAAAAATTGCCTGGTTGTTTCACATGGTTTTTATACATGCTGAATCAGGTTCACATAATTGATTCGCTGAACTTGTAAACAAAAGAATTGGTCTATAGAGGGTGTGCATTTCACTTGAGCATATGATTCAACTAATTGTAACAATCTTGCATAAATTCTTATATACAACATGTGTATGCACGTCCCCATCCTATTGCCCATTGATCTCACCCAAAAGCTAACACATTTCAGTTTCTTTTGAGAAAATCAATGGTAGTAATCCAAACGAAGCATACAACCTGTTGCATGGAAGATTTTCTCCTACAACACAGATCCCAGACAACAGCTCTTAATACACCAACTTTGCAACATACATCCATCCATTATGTTTCTCTCCTTGATAAGTTAATGTATAAGACTTCCACTACCCAAACAGAATTTTACAATTTTTTTAGTGGCTACAATGCAATAATAGATGGCTACTTAAAAAAAAATACATCTGTTTTTAGCATTATAAATTCAGGAGGCAGGTTTCATTTATTAGAATTGTATCTAGGGCTGTTCATCGAATCAAAACCGTTGATTTTACACTCATCCGATCCGATCCAACCATCCGCTCGGATTGAAACATCCTAATCCGCAACCAATCCGATCACCTCTCACATCCGCTCAATCTGATCCGTAAACTATTCGGATGACATCCAATCAATCTAACAAATAAACTTAATTAACTCTATTTTTTGTATTTTTAAATAATTTTTTTAAATTTTCACATAAATCATAACATAAAATTATTTAACTTAAAAAAAACATTAAAAAATCAAATAAATATATATTAATTATATATATATATATATAATTAATTTCGGTCGGATTAGATGGAAAAATTTTCATCCGATCCGACCATCAGATTGGATCGGATCGGATGAAAAATCAACGGATCAGATCGGATTGATCGAATGATCGGATTTTTTGCACACCCCTAATTGTATCAAAGATGCTAAGTACCACATAAATATTTTTGTATCTAGGCCAGATCTTCGAAACCAAAATATTAGCTCTATACAAAATTTAAGTTCTTGATACAGACAATGCCCTTTTGATCTAAATAAATGTTAACATGCTCACAGAATATCACAGGGGGAATATGCAGGTGTTCTGAGAGTGTCCATTAAGAGCTAGACAACCTGCTTAAGCATTAGCTTTCTTACTTTGATGGATCCACTTTCAAAGTTTATCTTGAGTACGGAGGATCTAACAAGCTAATAAGCTAAAGAAATTAAAACAGAACAAAGTATAAACTGAAAGCAGAGAAGTGGATGGTGCAAAACGTTGAAATGTGATCAAACTAAAGAAATGGAATTATTTGAGGACATGGGCAACATACGAGCATCTTCTTTCTTGTATAGTTGTGCAATTCTATCCAGTGCTTTGTTTTCTGCCTCAGCAGCATCCTTTACTTTTGCCTGCAAATAACCAGCCAGTTAGGGGGTGTAATTGATAAGAAAAATGGCTGCTTCTTTTTTTTCGCATATTTACAAATTCCATCCTTTCTTTGTTCTTCACTTTTTTTTTCTGTTCAATTTCGTTATCCTTCTCTAGCTAGAAGCATGAAGTCCCAACTAAAATTGAGCCATACAAATATAAAGGAAAAAACCCTTATAGGTCCCTTTTGTTTTAGTAAAGGTGCAGTTTTGTCTTGGATTTACTCGAATATAAACCTTAAACGTGGATGATGTCATCATAGACTCCCAGTCAACTATCACATGTGAGCAATCAAGCATGAATAGAAGGCAAACACGTTGAAAACTTTCCCCTTTTTTCTGTGCATTCCGCACTCAAGTGCAGCTTTTAAGGAAGTTGTATGTTCTAATAAATCCGGGACAAAGGAACACCTTTTTGAAAACAAAAGGACTCCCGTGCTCGAAAAAAAAAACAAGAAGAAGAAGAAGATATTTTAGAAGGAAAACTAACAGATGATAAATCAGCCACAAAAGACTAACCTCGTACAATTTCATCCACCTGATTGAGACTTTCCTCACCCTCATTCTCTCAATTGCAAGATTAGTGTTCTTAACACCAAACTGTGTCTCGTAAAATCTCTTCCATAATTTATCAGTAACTGGACTCAAATCTCTTCCCTGCAAGATTTAGTCCAAAATACATATCAAGATTCCTACTAAAGAGCAAATCACTACCAAAATAACTAATGTCTAAGATATAGGAGCCATTCTTACTTGTGTACATTTCTCGACATGTTGCAATTGGTCGAGGGTACAATGCGGTAAAATACGTTCAAGGAGATCTGAATCTGTTTCACCAACATCTCCAAGGTACCTTAAATTATCTATTGCTGTCTTAACACACAAATCAACCAAAGAAGGAGTTTTCATTTTCACCATCATATTACCTTCCTTAAGCACTCTCTCTGATCACTTCTCTTATTGGTAACCCCCAGGCCTAAATTATAAGGCAATACTGTTAGAAATTGTTGGTCATCAACCTTAAGCTAGTAGAAGAATGACCAACTATAATTTTGTACATTCATCACTCACCTACAAATATTGGCCTTTTGTACCATACAGACTAAACACTTGCAGTTTAACGATTGGGTTATTGGGGTTTGAACATAGGACCTCCAATTCTAATATCACATTAGAAGTTGCTAGTAAAGCTACTATCCCAAAAACTTAAACTAGTGAGAGAAAAGTCAACTATGCTTTTATACGTTTATCAAATACATTCACATATTCAGTTATACTCACAGCGAAAAATATTACTAAATTCAGAATCTTCCAATGAAATAACCCAAGTCCACTAAACTCACTTAAGCTAAGAAAAATACTCTCCTTATTAGAAAATAGAAAAGAAGAGGCTCATAAAACACATAATTAAAATCGTCTGCATTTGTAAATTTCCCATAAATATAAACTACAATATTCAAATAAAAATAAAAAGGAAATTCAAAAAATAAAATTTAAAAACTTTTCTAACTCGACAATCAACTCATTGATGATTTTGCAATCAATTGAAAAATATGCAGATATCAAATCCGGAGCCTTTTTACCCAAATTCGTCAGATACTGAACAGAAAACAACATAGCATATTGAAAATTCAACAATTGAGTAAAACATGAGCTGTTTTCTCCAATTCGACAAAAAGGCTCGACCTCAAAACTGAACAACAGAAAGAAAAAATTAGTGGACATCATTTCATAAATCATATCTTTCGATCAATCTATAATCAGAACACAAAAATTAAAAAAATAGAGAGATGGATAATTCAAATTTGTAATATCAAATTCCGAAATAAAGGATACAACTCAATCGAAATTCAAAATAAAACAACTATAGTAAACAGATAAGGGCAATTACAAAAAGCTCACCGAGGAGTGATCGGAGAATAAGATTTGATTCTTTGGCGGATCTTTTTTTTCTTTTTCTTTTTCTTTTTCAGCGATGAAGTAAGGGATTGAACTCTGGCTTTGGCTTTGCTAACGTACACGGGCTGTTTTGTTTTTTTTTTGCCTGAATACGTGCGTGGGTTGGTTGGTTGTTTGTTAGAAAATAAAGGTAAAGTAGAGCGAGTGAGAAAAATTTATATTAGCCCCTCACACCATTTCATTTTTGTCTATTTGGTGAAACTTTTTACTTATTTATTTTTATATCTCAAATCATTAAATAATGTAAAGGGAAAAGTCTTCTATTTATTATAATTAATTTTAAGGATGTTTTTATAAATTTTTAAAACTTATACTAAATATAGTTTAGAATCAATAAGATAAAGAGTGAAAATAACTCCACTATTTTCATTATTTGATGGAAAATATATATTTTAGAAGAATTGTTGACTAACTTAAATGAATTTAAAGGAGAATATTGACCTTGTCCTAGCAATGTAATATAGTGGGAGATAAAAAGTCATTAATCCATATAATTTATTACAAAAACATTAATTTATTTGCTTGTTTTTAAATTGTTAAAGCATTAAATGGAGTGATTTGAAACTGTTAACTTTATATAATCCTATTAATCAATAAACCAATCTATTAAATTTTTATATTAATTAAAAATATCAAATAATTTATATTATTTTCTATTATATTTATCTTAAAAAAAGTGCTTAATTAATAAAAAAATTAAATTATATTTTATTATCGAATTTTTAATAATTTATTTATTTTAAGGGTTTCTTGTCTTCTTGAAAATTGATACATAATATTTATTTAAATACTAATATATCATTTTTTTAATAAATTGTTGCTTAAATAGTAAATCATGTTTATTAATTTAATATAAATATAAAATATTTTAAATTATATTTAAAAATAAATAGATATAAACTATAAATCAAAAATAAACAGATTAATTTAATACTATTTAACCTATATTTTACGAGTTATTTCTGTTTTTGATTTAACGTCAATTTAATTAATATTTAAGTAAAAAAAAATGCAAAATGTTGTTGCTCCTTAGCAATATACGATGAGTTTCGCACATATTCCCAATTAATATTTGGGCTTGTATTTTTTTTTCTCTCTTTTTGAGTTCTTTGAAAACAAAAACAAAAAAAATTACATGACATAATTTTTATTTTTTTTATTTAAGAGCCAAATAACTACTGATATATTACAATATTTTTTGTAAAAAACTTTTTTAATGGATATAGTATAGAAATTGTTACTATAAATTTATTAAATATACAGGTTAATATAAATTAATCAATAAATTATCAAACCACCGATTTTCAAAAATTATAATACATTGAAGCTATTAATCCTTTTTTGTTGTTATAAATAACACAGTCACTTAAAAAAGATGGTCTTGACAACAATTTTGATGATTATTTTTTTGATTTTTAAGATATTTTTTAATTAGACAAGTTTGATAATAATATTTTATTTTATTTTACTTTTCTTTCTTTATTCTTAAATATACTTTGAAAAGAATAATTTCTATAAAATTTTAAATTTTGGTTTTTCTTTTTTAATTTCACTAAGCATTTATTAGAAAGAAAATCAAATTTAAGACTTCTCTGCATATAAATATCAAAAAATAATAATTAAAAACATAAAATTTATAAGTAATTTTTTTAATAAATATAAATTATTATCAAATATTTTAATAATTATTTTAAAAAATAAAAAAATCATAAAATTAATTATTTAATAAAAATTACAATTAGTTGTAAGTGCATTGCAACAAACAAAAACCGGCACAAGTTAAGGCGTTCAGATATCGTTGGAAAATTATCTGTTCTTTTTTCGTCCCCTAATTACAAAATAACATGTACATTTTTTTAGAAAAATAAATATTAAATAAAATTATTATTAACAATTTTTATAAATAAAGTTAAAAAAATCTACAGAGAGAGTACACATAATTTAGGATACAATATCTAATTTGTAAATTAAAAGCGTGTACAATTGGGAAAATTATAAACCTTAATTTTATAACCTTTACATATTTATTTTATTACTTATATTTTATTATATATTTTTAAAATACCTCTTATATTTGATTTTTTTTAATAAATAATAATAGATTGTGTAGGTCACGAGAAAAAAATAAAAAATTTAAATACAAATATATTTAATAAATTTATCAAATAAAAATATTTTTATTTATTCCAACCTGAAAAAAATCATATATGAAAGATGGGAAACGCCCATATAGCCGCGGGAAATAGTAGGCAGTAGCGTTGTTCTGATGCCAAAAGAGACGAGTAGCGTTGTTCCAACGCCAAAGTCTCAGGTCCTTCCTCACTATAAAGAAAGTAAAGAGGCCAAATGAACAAATAACACAACATTCTTTTCTCCATTTCGCAGTTTGTCTCACTCCTTCTTCTTCTTTGCAAAGTACTGTTTCTAGTTTTACAGTAGTAATGGCTACAAGCTCTACAAATACAAATACAAATACAAACATATATTTTGAGGTGTTTTATTTCTTGCCCTTTCTTCTCATTGTCGAATTCTTTCTTTCTTTCTTTTTATGTTTATATTCTTGATCCTAGGACCCAATATATTACTGCTTCCAATTTTGGTACCTTTAGTGTTTTGCTCATCATATATATATAGATTTGTTAAAGTATCATATATCGATTGATGATCACGTCTATGCTGTATGAGATGAAATTAGGCCGGTGTACTTGTTTTGTCATTGGTGAGTGATATATTCCGTCACTTGGGTTCCATAAACTCAACATTCCCGTCGGTTTCAAGGGGACAAACTCTTGCCAATATGAGTGGAGTGTTAAAGTCTCACATCGATTGGAGATTGCGTTTATGCTGCACATATAAACAAGGACAATCTTTCGTCTTATAACCTGAGTTTTGAGATAAAATTAGGCCTAAATTTAACAAAATTAATCAGATTCTTGACTTTTGATTATATTCTTGTGCACATTTGAAAAGGGTGCGTTTATATTCTTTGTACATACATAATATGCCTGTGCATTTTGCACAAAAAAAAAAAATATGCGTATGAAGATTTTGATTTCTGGGTTTCGTTTTTGTTAATTTATTGTTATTTATGAACAAAAATATTTCTTTTACGATGCTAAATTCATGGAATATCTATTTTTTTCAAGTAAATTTTAATTTTAAAACTCTATTAAATTTGGGTTCTGTTATATATTGCTCCTTAGTGAGAAAATTAGAAAAGTCCCACATTGATTAGGAATGAAGATGGGTGTTGGTTTTGGGGCTATAAATAAAGCCCTCCTTCACCATTTGTAAACATCCCAAAATTTGTAAATCTTCCTCTCTTTTGTAAGGGTAATTGATTAGCTCAATTTTGCCCAATTAGTTGTAATTTTGGAGTTCATCCAATTGGAGATAGTGGAAGTGGTCAACGACGCCCAAGGACCTAGGTAACATTTATACCGAACCTCGTTAAATTTCTGGTGTTATTATTTTTCTGCTTTAATATTTCTGTTTCAATATCTGTTTTAGTTTATTTTAACATTATATTTCCAATAGCATTATTTTGTCGGGTTAGTTTGAGTTCTATTCATTTAAATCATAAGTGAATAGTTACTACTTAGAATAGGGAAAATATACCCGATTTTCCCCTAAATTTCTTATTATCATGTTACTTTATCTTGAATTATATGATTTGTTTGCAATTTTTGATTTTTTCGATACATTGTGAGGCCTGTAAATGGTTAAGGTGTATTTTTAGTTGTTACCTTTTATAACGTGGTCTTGATCTTTTTAGCATTGTCTTTATTTCGTAATGCTAAATTCATGGAGTACTTATTTGTTTCAGTGTCAATTTAAATTTTAAAACTAACTTTTGGTAATTATATACCATAATTTTCAGCAGAAACTCGTTCGTGAAATTGGGTTCATTGGAAAATTTATGTTTATCATGATTTCTTAGCTTTTGTGTAATATATCGTGTCAAAATTTAAGTTCAACTGTATCTTGAACTATGATTTGTTTTAAAATTTGATTTTTTTTCTTGATGCTTTGTGAAGCATGTAAATTGTTAAGGTTTATATTTTCTACTTGCTTCTTATATATGTGTAATAATGTACTAATGTGTTTTGTATTGTTGGTTTTGATGTTTTTATATACCCTTTAGGTGACTCCTGCTCCTAATGATTCTGTTTCAAGCCTTAGTTTCAGTCCAAAGGCCAATTTCTTGATTGCTACCTCATGGGACTATCAAGTAAGGTGTTGGGAGATAAATCATATTGGGAACAGTTTGTCGAGCACAGCCAAGGCATCTATCTCCCATGATCAACCGGTTTTGTGCTAGACATGGAAAGATGATGGAACAACTGTGTATTATGGGGGATGTGACAAGCAAGTCAAGATGTGGCCTTTGATGTTTGGTGCTCAACCAACGACTGTGGCCACACATGATGCACCCATTAATGAGATTGCATGGATTCCACAGATGAATGTCTTAGTCACTGGAAGTTGGGATATGACTCTGAAGTAAGCTTTGATTTCTTCGTCATTTTTACATATCATATATATAGCAGCCCTTTGTAACACTACTATGATACTAACTGAGTCCTGATTCCAAGTACTAATATGATACTAACCGAGTGCTGATTACAAACACTATTATGATACTAATTGATACCTGAGTACAAACACTACTATGATTACAAATACTACTGTGATATTGAGTCCTTATTAGAAGCACTACTATGACTCTCTCCAAACCATATCAACCAAACCAGTTCAAAGAGAAACATAAATCAGCATAATACACCAAATATTAACACAATCTGTTGAGCGTAGCACACCAGATTAACCAAACTAAATCAGCCAAACAAGTTCCAAGGATAACAAAAATCAGTGTAGTACACCAGATGTTAACACAATCTATTGAGCGTAACACACCAGATCAGCCAACCAAATCAGTCAAACCAGTTCAAAGGAGAACAAAAATCAACGTAATAGGTAGCTTATTCTTTCATTAGGACAACCAATAACTCTGCTTTGATACCATGACAAATATTGTATTTCTCTGTTAATTATCAAATATAATTCATATCTTTTTCTTTCTATTTCTGTACAAGAGTTTAGGTATATGTATACAAGGAAAACGAAAACTAAATAATAACTCTAGCTGTTGCACATCCATGTTTTATGGCTCCACTAATATTATTGTCTGTTATTCCTTGTTCCACTAAGCATTGATGTCTGTCACTGTTGCAGCATGTACCACAACACACATCAACACACTTCGTTTAGGTAAAAGTGATACATTAATCCCTTTATTTATTTATTTATTTATTCAAAATTGGGACATCTAGGTCCAATTATAATAATGTTAAAAATCATTTGGAGTTTCACATTTTGGTACGTCAACTATATTTCTTTAACCACATCTTTTCTAATGTACTATGTTTTGGATTTAAATTTCTTTTAAATTGATGGAAGGTGCCAAATCGTGATAGTTTCGTCATTTTTGAAACACAATTGCTCAATAGGAGGATCAATGTGCCTCTTTTACGTAAAAAAAGGACCTCTAAGGTATATTAGCCCATAAAAGAGTCAGTTGAACAACGTGCATGAGGATGTATATTTGGTAGCATGACCAATAACTAAATAATGGTTATTGTTAACATTCGAGGTTTGGCTATTGTAGAATCTCATGATTATACATTCAATTTTCTTTTCTTTTTTTTATGCTTAACTGCGTTTTTTACAATTATAGATATTGGGATACAAGGCAGGCCAATCCAATCCGTACTCAGCAACTTCCAGATCGCTGTTATGCACTAGATGAAGAAATCAATGTTTGAAGAAATAATCAGAAGAAGAAATAAACGCTTCATTCATATAATTTCTTGATTTGTATCGGATATTTACATTGTTTATATAGACAAATACTAATTACTATTTCACCAACCACCATGATTGAATTGTATGATTTACAGCTTGATTGGTAGGCGCCGTGTATATTGGAAAAATGTTTGGCGTCGGTGCAGTGATTGTTGAATTGTGTTTGCAGTGTTTGTTGAATTCAACACTCCCCCTCAAGTTGGTGCATAGATGTCTTTCATGCCCAACTTGACTGAAACTTCTGTGAATACTCGATATGAGACTGCTTTAGTGAGGATGTCAGCCAATTGATCTTCTGACTTAATTTTTGGCAATTCCAATGAATTTTCTTCTAACTTTTCTTTAATAAAAAATCTGTCAACTTCAACATGCTTTGTACGATCGTGTTGAACTGGATTATGCGCAATATCACATGCTGCTTTATTGTCACAAAATAACTTAATTGATTCTTTCGCAGGATATGTCAAATCTTTTAAGAGAGATTGTAACCACAAGGCCTCACAAAGCCCAAGTGCCATTCCTCTGTATTCAGCCTCTGCGCTTGAACGGGCCACAACATGTTGTTTCTTACTTCTCCATGTTACAAGATTTCCCCCCTACAAAAGTGAAGTAACCTGATGTAGATCGTCTATCATTTATTGATCCAGCCCAATCAGCATCAGTATATACTTCAATTCTAGAAAACTCTGAGTTCTTAGTGAACAATACTCCTTTTCCAGGAGCAGACTTTAAATATCTCAAAATACGAATAACTGCATTCATATGTTGTTCTCCAGGATTATGCATAAATTGGCTGACAATACTTAAAGCATAGGCAAGGTCTGGTCTTGTGTGTGCCAAATACATCAACCTTCCAACAAGCCTTTGGTATCTTTCTTTATTTGTTGGAACTTGATCAACCTTGATACATAACTTTAATCCTTCCTCTACTGGTGTATTAGCTGGTTGACATGCTGACATACCGGTTTCTTTTAATAAATCTAAGGCATACTTTCTTTGAGATAAGAAGATTCCTTCTGTTGATCGAGAAACCTCAATCCCAAGAAAATATTTTAAGGAACCAAGGTCTTTCATTTCAAATTCTTTGGACAAGTAAGTTTGTAGCGCTTTCCTTTCTTCAAGATCATTTCCTGTTACTATCATATCATCAACATATACAATAAGTGCAGTGATCTTACCATACCCTTTTTTTAGAAATAAAGTATGGTCTGAATTGCTTTGATTGTAGCCAAATGCCTTCATTGACCTTGTGAACCTGCCAAACCATGCTCTTGGGGATTGTTTCAATCCATACAGTGATTTTTTTAATTTGCACACCTTTTCTCCATGGATTGTGGATTTCTTGATTCCTGGTGGTAAATCCATGTAGACTTCTTCAATTAAATCTCCATGTAGAAAGGCATTTTTTACATCAAACTGATATAATGGCCAATCTAAATTTGCAGCTAGAGATACCAAGACCCGAACAGTGTTAATTTTGGCTACAGGTGCAAATGTTTCTGTATAGTCGATCCCATATGTTTGAGTGTATCCTTTTGCCACCAATCTTGCTTTATATCGTTCAATCGTACCATCTGCTTGATATTTTACTGAAAAAATCCATCGACATCCAACAATTTTCTTTGTTGGTGGACGATCGACAAGCTCCCAAGTTCTATTTATTTCTAAAGATCTTAGTTCTTCATTCATAGCATCTTTCCATTTTTTGTCAGCTAAAGCTTCCTGCACACTGTTAGGAATAGATACAGCAGATAATTGATTCACAAATGATACGTTTGATTTTGACAAACGATGTTTAGACATATAGTTACTCATGGGATATTTGACTTTACTAGAAATCTCAGGTTCATACATGGCTTTAGGAATACCTCTGTTAGGACGTGATGGAAGTATTTTTCTGGTTGGTTCAATAGTTGGAACATCCTCTGCAAACGATTGGTTAGGTATATCAGCAGCTTGTGGAGAAGGAATCTCGTACTCATTTAGTGGTAGTAAGGAACTTCCTTGATGATCTTGAAGTTGATGAGGACTTGATTCCATTTCCCTTGAGTCTTTTCTATATTGAGGGTTATTACCATCTGAATTCAAGTTATTTGTATTTTCCTCACATATAATTTGTCTTTCTTCATAAGGAAGCAATTTATATGTAAGGGTATAATTTCATTACCTATGGAGCAATCAAATCCAGTTGTTGTACAATCTGTTCAGTCTGAAGGTGTGTTTAATGCTGGAATTGTTCTTAATGAGACTAATTATGATGTTTGGTCTCAAATAATAGAAATGCATATTGCAGAGAGAGAAAAACTCTCTTACATTAATGACAAAAATTTGCAACCCGAAAAAACATCAAACAATTATAACAAGTGGTATGCAGAAAATCAAAAAGTGAAGAGATGGCTACTTATGTCAATGAGTCCAGAAATCATGAAGCGATATTTACGCATACCTACTGATCTTGAAATTTGGGGTGCTTTGGCGAAAGCATTCTATGATGGAAGTGATGAATTACAGGTATTTGTCTTAAACCAAAAAGCCTTTACTTCTAGACAAAATGGAAAATCACTTTCAGAGTATTATGGAGAGTTAACTGAAATTTTCCAAGAGCTAGACCATCGTGATAAGGTGGTCATGAAAGACCCTCATGATCTAATATCATATCAAGAGTCTGTTGAAAGACTAAGGATACATATTTTCCTTGCTGGATTAGATGATGAGTTTGAGCAGGTTCGTGGCGAAATTTTGCGAAAAGAAACTATCCCAGATTTAGAAGGTTGTTATTCCTTGATTCGACGGGAGGTAGTACGTCGAATCTCATTGAAGGAAAAATCTAGAGATGTTGACGCTTCCGCCATGATATCTAAAAATCGTTCTTTTTCCAATCAGCAAGAACGAGAGGTGACTGATAAATCATCATTTAAATGTACCCATTGTCATCAAAAGGGTCATACAAAAGAACGATGTTTTGAACTGGTGGGATATCCTGACTGGTGGGATCACAACCGTGACTCTCGAAAGAAAAATCCACGACAGATATCTACTGCCACCATTGCTGAAACAACAAAGGATCATGTTGCAACCTCCTCAGCACATGTTGGTAAGATGCTTAAAGTTTTTTCTCCTGTTTTTAATAATACATGGATAATTGATTCAGGTGCAACTGATCATATGACATTCGATTCTAGACAAATCTCAAAACCATCCTCACACAAAACTGTTTGCACTGCCAATGGTAACACAACCCCAGTCATTGGGGAAAGATCTTTGTCTCTCACTAGTACTTTGAATTTAGACTCAGTACTAGTTGTTCCCTCTTTAGAGTATAACCTTATATCTATTTCTCAAATAACCACTGCTTTATCTTGTTTTGTTATTTTTTGGCCTGACTTTTGTGTGTTCAAGGACATTCAAACAAAGCAAACGATTGGTCGTGGTGTTAAGCGAGGAAACCTGTATTATTTGGACTTGGATTCAACAAATCATGCATTGGTAGCAACTGGATCTAACAAGGATGAATCAAATATATGGCTATGGCATAGGAGATTGGGTCATGCTTCTTTTGGATATTTGAAAAAATTATTTCCAAGTTTATTTTTTAGCTTAGATCTTTCTACTTTAAAGTGTGATGTCTGTGAACTAGCAAAAAGTCATCGTTCCTCATTTCCTGTAACCTTAAATAAAAGTCCATCTCCGTTTATAGTTATACATTCTGATGTATGGGGTCCTTCCAAAGTCTCTACGTTGGGAGGATCACGTTGGTTTGTTACATTTATTGATGATTTTAGTAGAATGACTTGGGTCTGTTTAATGAAATCTAAAAGTGAGGTAAACGTCTTATTTAGAAAATTTCATAAAATGGTTCGTACTCAATATAAAACACAGATCCAAGTTCTAAGAAGTGACAATGGAGGAGAATATAAAAGTTCTGAGCTTCAAGAATATCTTCAATCAGAAGGCATTATTCATCAAACTACTTGTGTTGATACACCTCAACAAAATGGAGTTGCAGAAAGAAAAAATCGACACTTGTTGGAAGTTGTCCGTGCCTCATTGATCGAAGCTAATATGTCATTATCTTATTGGGGAGAAGCAATTACTTCTGCTGCATATTTAATCAATCGGGTACCTTCCAGTCCCATTAACTTCCAAACACCACTACAAGCCATCACTGAAGCAATTGTTGCACCAAATGTTCCCAATTTACCTCCTCGTGTCTTTGGTTGTGTGGCATTTGTACACCTACATAAACAACAACGTAGCAAGTTGGATCCACGAGCAATACGTTGTGTTTTTATGGGATATGCCATACAACAAAAAGGGTATCGGTGTTATCATCCTCCTACAAAACAAATGATTACTACTATGGATGTTATTTTTCATGAAGATACAATGTATTTCTCCTCTACACCTGAATTTCAGGGGGAGTACAACCATGCTGAAATTCAGACCCTTACATATAAATTGATTCCTTATGAAGAAAGACAAATTATATGTGAGGAAAATACAAATAACTTGAATTCAGATGGTAATAACTCTCAATATAGAAAAGACTCAAGGGAAATGGAATCAAGTCCTCATCAACTTCAAGATCATCAAGGAAGTTCCTTACTACCACTAAATGAGTACGAGATTCCTTCTCCACAAGCTGCTGATATATCTAACCAATCGTTTGCAGAGGATGTTCCAACTATTGAACCAACCAGAAAAATACTTTCATCACGTCCTAACAGAGGTATTCCTAAAGCCATGTATGAACCTGAGATTTCTAGTAAAGTCAAATATCCCATGGGTAACTATATGTCTAAACATCGTTTGTCAAAATCAAACGTATCATTTGTGAATCAATTATCTGCTGTATCTATTCCTAACAGTGTGCAGGAAGCTTTAGCTGACCAAAAATGGAAAGATGCTATGAATGAAGAACTAAGATCTTTAGAAATAAATAGAACTTGGGAGCTTGTCGATCGTCCACCAACAAAGAAAATTGTTGAATGTCGATGGATTTTTTCAGTAAAATATCAAGCAGATGGTACGATTGAACGATATAAAGCAATATTGGTGGCAAAAGGATACACTCAAACATATGGGATCGACTATACAGAAACATTTGCACCTGTAGCCAAAATTAACACTGTTCGGGTCTTGGTATCTCTAGCTGCAAATTTAGATTGGCCATTATATCAGTTTGATGTAAAAAATGCCTTTCTACATGGAGATTTAATTGAAGAAGTCTACATGGATTTACCACCAGGAATCAAGAAATCCACAATCCATGGAGAAAAGGTGTGCAAATTAAAAAAATCACTGTATGGATTGAAACAATCCCCAAGAGCATGGTTTGGCAGGTTCACAAGGTCAATGAAGGCATTTGGCTACAATCAAAGCAATTCAGACCATACTTTATTTCTAAAAAAAGGGTATGGTAAGATCACTGCACTTATTGTATATGTTGATGATATGATAGTAACAGGAAATGATCTTGAAGAAAGGAAAGCGCTACAAACTTACTTGTCCAAAGAATTTGAAATGAAAGACCTTGGTTCCTTAAAATATTTTCTTGGGATTGAGGTTTCTCGATCAACAGAAGGAATCTTCTTATCTCAAAGAAAGTATGCCTTAGATTTATTAAAAGAAACCGGTATGTCAGCATGTCAACCAGCTAATACACCAGTAGAGGAAGGATTAAAGTTATGTATCAAGGTTGATCAAGTTCCAACAAATAAAGAAAGATACCAAAGGCTTGTTGGAAGGTTGATGTATTTGGCACACACAAGACCAGACCTTGCCTATGCTTTAAGTATTGTCAGCCAATTTATGCATAATCCTGGAGAACAACATATGAATGCAGTTATTCGTATTTTGAGATATTTAAAGTCTGCTCCTGGAAAAGGAGTATTGTTCACTAAGAACTCAGAGTTTTCTAGAATTGAAGTATATACTGATGCTGATTGGGCTGGATCAATAAATGATAGACGATCTACATCAGGTTACTTCACTTTTGTAGGGGGGAAATCTTGTAACATGGAGAAGTAAGAAACAACATGTTGTGGCCCGTTCAAGCGCAGAGGCTGAATACAGAGGAATGGCACTTGGGCTTTGTGAGGCCTTGTGGTTACAATCTCTCTTAAAAGATTTGACATATCCTGCGAAAGAATCAATTAAGTTATTTTGTGACAATAAAGCAGCATGTGATATTGCGCATAATCCAGTTCAACACGATCGTACAAAGCATGTTGAAGTTGACAGATTTTTTATTAAAGAAAAGTTAGAAGAAAATTCATTGGAATTGCCAAAAATTAAGTTAGAAGATCAATTGGCTGACATCCTCACTAAAGCAGTCTCATATCGAGTATTCACAGAAGTTTCAGTCAAGTTGGGCATGAAAGACATCTATGCACCAACTTGAGGGGGAGTGTTGAATTCAACATTTTTCCAATATACACGGCGCCTACCAATCAAGCTGTAAATCATACAATTCAATCATGGTGGTTGGTGAAATAGTAATTAGTATTTGTCTATATAAACAATGTAAATATCCGATACAAATCAAGAAATTATATGAATGAAACGTTTATTTCTTCTTCTAATTATTTCTTCAAACATTGATTTCTTCATGGTATCAGAGCCAAGTCGTTGCTTTATATAAATTTGAAACTCTTGTTCTCTAAAACAGAGATTTCTTTCTCTGAAAATATTTTTTTTCTCGTGAAAATTTTTTTCATTCAAACACCCTTACAAATATTAATTACAAACATCAATTTTTAAGCAGTATTTCTCCCACCTAATTTTACCAGATTACTCTAAACACAATTCTGAACATTTTGGTAAAAATAGATTAGGAGGAAAACCCCCTCACGCGCCCTCACGCGCCGCTTGAAGTGGAGGGTAAATTTTTCACGCGCCCCACGCGCCCCACGCGCCGTCTGGAGGTTGAAGATGATGACGTGTCGTCCGGTTCGGTTCGGTTCGGCCGGTCCGGCTCGGCGCAGCGCGGCTCGGTCCGGCTCGAGAGCGTAGCCGGTCCGCGCCTTGGCTCGGCTCAGGTCACCTCGGTTCGGCTCAGGTTGGTCCGGCCAGCGGTTCGGTTGAACCCGGTTTTCTCGGTTTTACACAGTTTCCATATTTTTGGCCGGTTCGGTCTATTTTAAAGGTATGAACCCGGTTTTTTTTTTCGACGTACTACCTCCCGTCGAATCAAGGAATAACAACCTTCTAAATCTGGGATAGTTTCTTTTCGCAAAATTTCGCCACGAACCTGCTCAAACTCATCATCTAATCTAGCAAGGAAAATATGTATCCTTAGTCTTTCAACAGACTCTTGATATGATATTAGATCATGAGGGTCTTTCATGACCACCTTATCACGATGGTCTAGCTCTTGGAAAATTTCAGTTAACTCTCCATAATACTCTGAAAGTGATTTTCCATTTTGTCTAGAAGTAAAGGCTTTTTGGTTTAAGACAAATACCTGTAATTCATCACTTCCATCATAGAATGCTTTCGCCAAAGCACCCCAAATTTCAAGATCAGTAGGTATGCGTAAATATCGCTTCATGATTTCTGGACTCATTGACATAAGTAGCCATCTCTTCACTTTTTGATTTTCTGCATACCACTTGTTATAATTGTTTGATGTTTTTTCGGGTTGCAAATTTTTGTCATTAATGTAAGAGAGTTTTTCTCTCTCTGCAATATGCATTTCTATTATTTGAGACCAAACATCATAATTAGTCTCATTAAGAACAATTCCAGCATTAAACACACCTTCAGACTGAACAGATTGTACAACAACTGGATTTGATTGCTCCATAGGTAATGAAATTATACCCTCTGTCATGATATTATGGTAACCAAACTAGAAAATGGTGTAATAATTTTAGGACTAATTTTTTTTTTTTTTTGTGTTTTTAATATATATTTATACTAAACCGGATAAAAAACATAAAACCGGTTCAAATTTGGTTTTAAAAACTTGAAAAAATGAACCGGACGGGTGTTAGGAATCCAGAACCGGAAAAAAAACGGGTTCATACCTTTAAAATAGACCGAACCGGCCAAAAATATGGAAACTGTGTAAAACCGAGAAAACCGGGTTCAACCGAACCGCTGGCCGGACCAACCTGAGCCGAACCGAGGTGACCTGAGCCGAGCCAAGGCGCGGACCGGCTACGCCCTCGAGCCGGACCGGCCGAACCGAACCGGATGACACGTCATCATCTTCAACCTCCAGACGGCGCGTGGGGGCGCGTGGGGCGCGTGAAAAATTTACCCTCCACTTCAAGCGGCGCGTGAGGGCGCGTGGGGGGTTTTCCTCCTAATCTATTTTTACCAAAATGTTCAGAATTGTGTTTAGAGTAATCTGGTAAAATTAGGTGGGAGAAATACTGCTTAAAAATTGATGTTTGTAATTAATATTTGTAAGGGTGTTTGAATGAAAAAAAATTTCACGAGAAAAAAAATATTTTCAGAGAAAGAAATCTCTGTTTTAGAGAACAAGAGTTTCAAATTTATATAAAGCAACGACTTGGCTTTGATACCATGAAGAAATCAATGTTTGAAGAAATAATCAGAAGAAGAAATAAACGTTTCATTCATATAATTTCTTGATTTGTATCGGATATTTACATTGTTTATATAGACAAATACTAATTACTATTTCACCAACCACCATGATTGAATTGTATGATTTACAGCTTGATTGGTAGGCGCCGTGTATATTGGAAAAATGTTTGGCGTCGGTGCAGTGATTGTTGAATTGTGTTTGCAGTGTTTGTTGAATTCAACACTAGATGTGAGTTATCCTCTAATGGTTGTGGTTACTGCAGATAGAAATCTGATACTCTTCAACTTGCAGAATCCTCAGGTAATCTTTTGCATTTCAAGTAATGATCAGACCTATTGCTTGCTTCTTTAGTTCTGTAATTATGTCAAGCTTTACTAGCCATGATCCTTTCATAAACAAAATTTTCATACTTATTGGAAAAGCTAAAACCTGATAGTACAATATTTATGATAGTTGGAAAATTTTGTGCCCTAAATGTTGAGAAATCTACTTTTAGATCAATAATATTATTTTTATCTTATATAAATTAATACACAACAGATTGAGTTCAAGAGAATTATGTAACCCCCCTGAAGTTTCAGACAAGATGTGTTGCAGCCTTCCCTGATTAAAATGGTTTCTTGGTATGCATTGCTTATTGTATTTGTTTAAACAATTCTTATAGCAATTTCCTTGATGCATTTTTTGTCCTTTGCTTTTATTGGTTCTCCGGTTGCCCAATTAAGTGGGAAATTCCACATTTTTTGCATCTTTACTGTAAAGCTTAGTTTTAATGTTCTTTAGTATAGCAAAAATAAAAAATAAAAAATAAAAAGGGGTTAATGCTCTTTATAGTCTATGGAATAGAAAAACCTTAATATATCTTTTTCTAGATGAGCTTAAAATTGTTAGTGCATTAAGCCTGCTAAAATTTTGGGCCAGAGTTATATTTGCAAGGATATAACTAATGTCGTTCTTACTATTTGTTTGAGTGGTAATATTTGCAAGGATCATGGTGCAGATTTCTCTTATGATATATTTCTGCCAAGTTTGGTTTAATTTTACTTTTATTTCTGTCATGCTTTTCCTTATTTCTGAATATGTGATTCATAAGCTGCTCTGATACATTATGAGATATTATTATTTGAAATTTGATGAATGAGTTTGTCTACCTTTTTGGAATTGACTATATTGTCTCCAGTTTGGCTCCATAGAGGGAAAAGTTGGTGTACATCATTTGGATGATTCACATCATAGTAAAGATTTTACTTTCAAATGTCATAGGGAGGGTGATGAGATATATTCGGTCAACTCTTTAAACTTCCATCCTGTAAGATTCATTGTTGCCTGCAGTTTTCAGTTTAAGTACTTGATGTTTGTTTCATTGATTTGTTATCACTGAAATTTCGTTTATCACCACCTTGGCTCAGCAGGGCATAATTTGAAATTGAGGCCCCAAAATCTCAGGTTTTGGGGTTTAAGTAAAAAATGAATCAAAATCACTTATGTACATGCGGTACATGAGTCATGTAAGGTTGTACATGAATCATGTATGTGATTATTGGGACATTTTTCACCAAATCTCTAAAAACCTACCGTAGAGTGTCACAACATGGTAATTAAGGTACAACATAGTAATTAAGGTACAACCTATTGAGCAAAATATTGATTAATCTGGAGCATAATTAAGTGTGTTTTGGTTTCAAAGGTTTATTTTACCCTGTGCTGTGTGAATCAATCAGATCTTAATACTATGTTCTTTTCTTCAGGTGTATCACACTTTTGCATCTGCTGGGTCTGATGGTACTATTAGTTTTTGGGACAAGGAGAGCAAACAAAGACTCAAGGTAAGTCCCGGAATTCCATTCTTTTACATTTTAATTTAACTTTTGCTTTTGCTTTTATTTTTCACATACATACATGTTATGCACTCACATTTCAATTATTGGAAAGCAATTTGATTCTTTTTGGTGGCAATATGAATCAAACCTTTGGTTGCTCTATTTCTTTTGGGTTGGACTTCATATCTGAATAAACCTTGTAATAGTAGAAAGTATGTTTCTTATAGCCTTAGGCCTAGTAAAATAAATTGGGATTTTAAGATAAATTTTGTTAAATACATATTTGCATACTTCTTCTTCTTCTTCTTCTTTTAAAAAAAACAAAATGCTTCAGCTTTATGGTATTGAAGGGATCGATTTTTTGAAGGTTCATTTCATTGTTGGAAAATATCATTTATTTTTCTTATGAAAATTACTATTTTTTAAATTATTTGGATTGAAAGTCAACTACAAGACTAGGTTAGAATGCTGGTTGTTTAGCAATGCTAGTATAAAATCCTTATCTATACTTGAATCCTGAGTGAGATGAAATTTATTTGTATTTCCAAGTCAGAACTCAAAGCGCCTATTGATAATACAAGTTTGTTTTTTCAGACCATGGCTAAGTGTGATCAACCCATACCATGCAGTACATTCAATAATGATGGTTCAATATTTGCCTTATCGGTACGTCTACATTTCAATGTTCTTACAATCATATGTCCTTTATGTTCTTAGTTCCAACTGTTTCTTGTTTTCTCTTCAATGGATTTGTACTTTGTATTCAAAAGTGAGGGTATGTAGGTGAATATAATTCTATTTAGATTGATTGTCCGATGAACTCCATTTAATTTCTATTAAGATGTTTTGGACAGATTCTTAGGTTAAAAATGGTTTCTGTATTCCTGAAACCATTTTTGATTGAAGTTGCTTATGTTTGAAACCACTTTTAACAAAAACACAAGTAATCAAACACATAGTTTTATAAGAAAGTACTTTTAGGAAGAAACCTAGAAGCACAAAATGTGCTTTCTGAATCCTAAAAGCATTTTTGGTAAAAATATTATGTTTGGTTCAAAAGAGATTTTTCATTGTTAAATGTGCTTTTAAACGCATTAGTATGGAATAGTAAACAATATGTTTTATTTATTTTTGAATTAAATTCAAATATGTACACTTCTAGGATTTATCTAATACAGGTAGAGAATCAAGAATAAGAATAAAAAAAATCTAAATTATTACTTACAATTGATATTTTCTCTTTAATTGATTTATTTATTATTTAAATTCTGAATCCTTGATAATTCAGAATTTCTACTCTCCTTAAAATTGGATCATAAATATTACCGAGGTGATTGAGAGCAGGATTTAGACTCAGACGATAATGATGGTGGTACCGAGGTGATTAGCGCAAAGGGTGAGGCCTAAGACCAATGATGCAAAGGTGATTTCAGGGCCATCTTTCCCTAACCCACTCCTTTGTTTTGAGCTCGACGCCACTCATGTTTGTGTGGTCTCGGGTTGTACCTTATACAATTTTAGTTTAAACATTAATGAGAATCAACTTCACTTTGGGAACTGTCTTGATTGTTTAGTAGTGTATTTATATCATTTTTTCTTTTATATCTATTTATGATATTGACCTACCTTCTTATTTTGGGGCATGTGTCATTTAAACCTTTTTGAACACTATCTCCTTATAGAAAAATGGGTTAGAGTCATTTGTAAAATTCAGACAAGCTTGTTGAAACATTTTCAAGTGTTTCTCCATCTTTTTTGCTCGAAAATTATGGGATCTAATTGTGCAAATAGGTATTCAGCTCAGGTTGTGAAATTAGAAAACATGAGACTTAAAACCAAGATATCTAGGCTCGAGGCTAAGTTAAAACTTGATGAAAAAACCCATGAAAAGATCGAATGTGAGCTCGCCTTTTTGTAGGGAGCAGTTATCCCAGGCTTGAGTATGAGAGAGTGAGATCACGGCTAAAATGGATGCTCTTTTGGACAAGGAATCTTTTTGGGAAAACTTCTACATGAAGCGATTTGAGGGAGTCTTCCTTAAGGTGATGAGAGTTGTTTAAGAACTGGAATGTTCCGTGGTTGCATTGAATTTGATCCTTCTTGTGATAATGGCCGATTTTCAGGAGAAATTCATCAAGATTAAGGTTGAGCTATTACCACTGGTAGAGGAGACACACAACCATAATACCAGTATGGTGTCTTAGTGCTTAAATTTTTTATAATTTTTTTTCGGAGGTTGTGCTATGTAATAATAAAAGCATTATGGGTTTGAACAATAAAAAATCTTTTTAATATAATTCATTTATGATGCTTAATCGTCATATTTTTTCGTGTGCATTTTCGTTGTTTATTAAGGAGCGAACTTTGTAAGTGTCGGGACGCTCTACCTAGTTCTCAACCAAGGTGATCAACCCTTGACTTATATCAGTGGAAAAAGGGAGCTTTATGTGGCTCCTGACCAAAGTGCTCAGTTTTTCCTTCAATGTCAGAGTGTCAACCTGGTTCCTGAATGAAGTGAACAACTTGTGACTTTTTACGAGTGTTATGGAACTCTATCTGGCTCTTAACCAAGGTGATCAACCCTTGACTTATATCAGTGGAAGAGGGAGCTCTATCTGGTTCTTGACCAAGTTGATTACCCTTGACTTATATCAATGGGAAAATGAGCTCTACCTAGTTCTTGACCGAGGTGCTCAGCTCTTCCTTCAATGTCAAAGCACCAACCTAGTTCCTGACCGAGGTGAACAACTTGTGACTTTTTATGAGTGTCATGGCGCTTTACATGGTTTTAAACCAAAGTGATCATCCCTTGACTTATATTAGTGGTAGAGCGAGCTCTACTTGGTTCCTCACTGAGGTG
Organism: Hippophae tibetana; assembly: GCA_037013495.1. NCBI lineage: Eukaryota > Viridiplantae > Streptophyta > Magnoliopsida > Rosales > Elaeagnaceae > Hippophae > Hippophae tibetana. Next base: position 534,102 of record CM072810.1, read on the forward strand.
CTTAGCTCTTCCTTCAATGTCAGAGCACCAACCTTGTTCCTGATCGAGATGAACAAATTATGACTTTTTATGAGTGTTAGGACGTTTTACTTGGTTCTTAACCAAGGTGATCAACTCTTGATTTATATCACGACCTTAGTATCATTCTAGGTGCTCCTCATAAACCCGGTGTCATTTGTTAAGGATTCCTACCGACTTGAGACATATAAGAAATATTCCTACCAGTTCTTCTAGTTCTCAAGAAGTGCCACATTTATACCCATGTCTTGCTTCACATACATATACAACTTCCTCGAGCCTGTGGGATTCTGTTTCAGGACATAGGCTTCACTAAACTTGAGTATCTCCAAAACCACACCAAGATCCTAGCATATCACCATGCAGTAGAGCAAATACCTCCAATCATTGGGCATTAGTTGACCCTGTATGAACTGAATCCTCACCAAAAACCTCCTTGTAAGGGGGTATAAGGGAAACCACAACGCCTTCTCATGGAAAATCGTCCACCCGGCTAGAGGTTGGTCGTTGTCACTAGCTTTCTTTGGTGGGATAATTATTTGAACCGAGGAAGGGATGTCATAGTTTTTCCTTAACCTCTCTTCATCCTAGAGTGCTAGCTCATTAGTTTTAACCTTGACTAACCAACCCTTGGTGTGACATATACGCTCCCTAGACCCTAGGTTACTCATTTTCTTCCTCCATGCCCTAGCCATTGATATTTGAGTTTAGGGCATGTTCAACCTAATGGTTGAGGCAGCTTGAGGATAGGTGGTGGAGGTCGAGGGTTAAAATGGAGACTAGATGTCTTTGCCATAAGAGTCCGTCCTAGAAGACCGTGAGTAATCATTGGCGCTGGGGTACTGTGAGCTACCCCAAGAGCCTAAGCTTGAAGTCTTTTCTCTACGCATAGTGTCTACAAAATAGCACAAAACATAAAGGGAAAGGTAAGGAACAAGATGGAGAGATTACCTAGGCTCAAGTCGAAAGTAAAAGGAAATGATTCTTTATAAAACCAACCTGAAAAGAAGAGGAGAAATAAGTGTTAGTCTCGAAAGAACTTGTGCTTTAAGAATCTCAAGCAAATAGGCTATGTGCCGAGCTAAATTTCTCAATACCGAACTAAAAATATTTTTGATAGCTTAAGTTGATACGACAAAGAGTTTTTTCTCATTTTTTGTCAAATGTGAAGGAAATGATGAATAGTCTCATGCCAAACACCTCTTTATATAGAGGTCTTCATTTTTTCTCTCTAATCAATTGACATGCATTTATTAGGAGAGTTGAACGGTTCGTATTCGCTATTTTAGAATTACTTTTCCACCTCGGCAGAGAACTCAAGCTGAAAGAGTAAGGGGATTAGATGTATGGACAAATGAACCAACTTAATGCTCAATCCATTTTATTGCTTGGTCCGAGCTGTAAGAAAACAACCCGAGCCGTAAACAAGGCATCCTAAATGACCTATCTAACAACGTGTCGGAGAGGAGATCGGTCCAAGGGATCAAACTGCCTATAAGGTCGATCACTAGCTCGAGCCATAAAATGTGATTAAAATATAGTACTTTTTATCATGTGTATCCCTCTGACATCTATGTATGTATACACATTATGTAATCGATACATGTATATATAATGTTCTAAAAATAGATGACCTTCTTAAGAGATCTACACATTCAGACAATTGTTTTGATTTCTAATATGAAGGAAATGATGAATAGTCTCATGCCAAACACCTCTTTATATAGAGGTTTCCATTTTTCTCTCTCCAATCAATTGACATGCATTTATTAGGAGAGCTGAACGGTTTGTATTCACTGTTCTAGAATTACTCTTCCACTTCGGCACAGAACTCGAGCTAAAAGAGTAAGGGGATTAGATGTTTGGACAAATGAACCGACCTAATGCTCATTCCATTTTACTACTTGGTTCGAGCCATAAGACAACAACTCGAGCAGTAAACAAGGCATCCCAAATGACCTATCTAACGACGTACTCGCAACGCACCGGAGAGGAGATCAATCCAAAGGATCAAACTGCCTATAAGGTCGACCACCAACTTAAGCCATAAAATGTGGTTAAAATATAGTACTTTTTACCATGTGTATTCCTCTGATAACTATGTATGTGTACGCATTATGTAATCAATACATGTATATATAATGTTTTAAAAATATATAACATTCTTAAGAGATCTACACATTCTTAAAGTTGCTTTGATTTCTTTCTAAGTTCTATATAATGTTCTATAAATATGTTCATTGAAAGAGCCATAAGAGTATGATTTAATAATAAGATATTACTTTTATTACCATAAGTTTTAGGATTTAAATTTATTGTTTTCCTTCTCATTTACCAAACTATAATCGGAATGTACTTGGATTAATCGGTTCATTCCTATTTGCATTGTATTTTGGTATTTCATTTGCATGACATGATTAGAGTCCAAACTTGATCAGGTAAGAGTACAAGACTATTTTCTACCAAGTATGCGTGACGAGTGTTTATTGGGTTACTATTATATTTGATCAGTTAATTAGACCATTAAACGTCTAATCAATACTTGGATTTTGATCAAAACTTTGTAAGATTTAGAGAATATGAATTCCCCTATTAGCTCCTATGGATGATAATTATTTCATATTGAATAATTCAAAGTTGGAATATTATTCTCCAGAGGATTATTCGATTTTCATATCCTAATGTACGCAATAGATTTTCACTATTAAAATCCTACTACTATTAATTAAGACCCTACCAAATATCTCTCCCAATTTAGAAAACTTTTAAATTATACATATACCCATCAGTTGAGTAAATTACAAAATGTTCAATATCAGCTATGTAGTAATATATATGAAAAAACATTTATCAACTAAAAATTCATACCTAAAACTTGATAGATGATGTTAAAGTTTTCTTAACCTTTCCAGGTTCTCTTGTGTAGTTGCCAAGTGGAGGCACAGTGAAAATTCCCATATACTGTTCTACTTTTTCTCTATGAAATATTTTGAACACACTGGATTGATTATAATTTTAGATATTATTAAATGCCCATTGGCACATTTATTTTCACCATTGTTGTAATTTTGACTTAATGGAAACTACTTAGAAATTTACCTACCCATTATTAGAGTTCTTTTTAACTATAATATAATAATAAGCTAGGCACGTTATTTTCACAATCGATCACTTGGCTATCAAAAATCATTATATAATTAATTAGATATTTATGTAGTAATATAATAACGTCCTTTCACCAAACTTAAGGGTACCCCTGTCCTATAAATTTAGTTTATGTCCAATAGGCTTTACCAAAAATGAGTTGGATTAATTGACAATATTCCACTTTTTTTTTTATGTTCATTGAGAAGGATTGATTGTCTAATTAGCTCTCTTTAATTTTGCTTCCAAACCATACATGATAATATAAGTTATATAACTGAAAGTGGTTTTCATATATTTCTATTTCTTAATATAAAAATAATTGTTAACTTCTAAGTTTAACATTTTTATGGTTTAAAAATCAAAAGATTGTTTAATTTATCTATCAAATGATAGATTATGTGACTTAAACCTATAATTTGAAACCCAAAAAATAATTTTACCATAATTTTAATTGATAAACTAATTAAAATGTTTTAGCATTATAAAAAGGCCGGCCTTCACAAATTAATTAGCATTAAGTTTCAGTACGCCCAATCATCAAACAACATAAAGTGCTAGTTATGATAGAAATTTCACCTCGATCATTTTATTTTATTTATTGTTAAAACCTAATTAATTCAGTGATAATAATAAGTTTTTGAAAATAATGGTTAATTAGTAGTCAGAAAAAATGAAATGTCTTTTAATTAATTTGTTAGAATAATAGAATTTATTAATGTAAAGAAAACAAAAAATAAACATATGATATAACCAAGAAACTGCTAAGATGCGTAGAGATAGAGCAGATAAGTATAAATACAATACTACTTATAAGAGAATTAATGTTATAACTTATAACATTATTTTGGAATATATACATTATTGTATTTAGGTATATAGTCAAATATAATATACAGAAACCCTTGTTTCATTATTTTGTGGCATATATTTCAAGTACCAGAAGCATGGATCACAAGACGTGTATATATATATATATATATATATATAATTTCAATGTTTTTTTGATATCATTCTTCAATAAAAGTTGAGAAATTAATAATATTGTTAAGTGTGATTCATCTAATAATACAAACTGCTATTTAATCTATTAAAAAAACATTGATACTTGATATAACATGCATTGATTAGCTCATTTTGTAATGTCACGTGTATGTGAGAGGGAAGGGATGGGCTTGAAAATTACATGAAACGTGAGGGTGTATCTTCATATTGGATTAGGGCATATGGGTTTGTTTCCGATATGTTTAGTAATTGTTATGTGAACCACGCATTGATGTCCACAAACTACTACAATAAATACAAAAACTCCTTTATATATATATATATATATATATATATATTTATATATATACGAACAAAAATTATTTATTTTCTCTTTCATTCTTCTTAATATTTCAAATGCATTAATTTTAAGCATACATTTAAATGATGAAAGATCTTTTTTTTGTTTTAATCGGAGGTCACGAAGTTATGAAGAGACTTACTAGCTATAGTCAGAGATGAAGTGCAAAATTAGGAGGTGTTATTCAAGGTCATGAAGTTATTAAGAGACTTACTAGCTATAGTTAGAGATAAAGTGTAAGATTAAGAGGTGTTATTCATTATTTTTAGAATATACTACTCATTAATCATATTTTTTTCTCTCTCTCTATATCAAATATTAGGTATTTGTTCTTAATATTTATCTTCTCTTTCATTCTTCTAAATATTTCAAATACATTAATTTTAAGCCTACATTTGGGAAATGAAAGTTCTCTTTTGTTTTAATTAATTGGAAGTCATGAAGTTATTAAGAGACTTATTAGCTAAAGTTAGAGGTGTAAGTGTAAAATTAGGAAGTGTTATTCATTACTCATCAATCATATATATATATATATATCAAGTATTATATGTTATTCATTATTCTAAAAATATACTACTAATTAATTATTATTATTTTCTCTATATATATATATTAAGTATTAGATATTTATTTTTTAAGTTATATTAATTTTTATTTTTGTTAGTATGAAATAATAAGTAATCACATATTTCATGATTTATTAGGATTAAGGAGGAAAAAATAAATATATATATCGGATGATGTGCTTGTTTTTATATCACTTTTAATCCAAATGAGTTATCAATGGAAACAAATAATAAATTGTTCGTGAATCATTTAATAAAGTAATTGAGAGATCATGATATAATATGACTAATATCATCAATTCTTTTGGTTGAAAGAAATACACTGTTCGACTTGACAAGAAGACGATCCCGATAAAAAAAATTAATTAACTATTACTTATAAATACGTATCTTGCACATAATTTATTAAATATTATAAATAATTACTATTAAATTTATTTTAATTAAAATTATAATATAATGTGTAAGTATTCTAAATACTAATAATTTATTATTTAATTGATAATAAATCATAAATAAATTATACAATATCTAAGAGTTTAAAAATAATAATAGTAATTATTCTAAAATATATAGATAATTTTTTCCAAAAATTTAGAAAAATTATAAAAAAAAATAACACTCTTGATGTTTATAACAACAAAAATAACATCATAATAATATTAAACATGATCCAATTGAATAACATTTAATATTATAAATAGTCGTAATTTAATTTGAATAACATTCAATTTGACGATATTAAAAATAAAATGATGTATCAGATTTTTTTAATAGTAAAAATATATAAAGTGGATATAAGTGATGTTATTTTTGTTGTTTTTTTTTAATTTTTATATATATATATATATATATGTTTTTAGGGAAAAAAAATATTATATGTAGTTTTTATTTTCTAGTATATAGGTATTAAAAAGTTATGGAGCAAAATAACCCCTTCTTGGTCTAAAGGGACCTTTCACGCAGTTAATTGTTTGACGGATTGTTAATTAAAAGGCTGTAATTTTATGTCTTTTTGCTAATTAAGAAGTTTTTTTATGCTTCTAAATTATAATTCTCTTCCAAGCTATCATATGTATTATTTGTTGATACTAAATTTATATGTTTGTGTTGGAAGTTATGAACCAATCACGCTTAATTTCTGGTTTAAATAAAGGTGTATATTATGAATAAGTGAATAAGTGAAATTGGATTATTATAGGTGACTATTATCCCACAAATGCTCTTGATATATATATATATATATATATATATTTATTTATTTATTGGGAGTGAACAAGTTGACAATTTTTTTAATATGGCCTTATAGTGTAATTTGTGACCACACGTGAGGTGGGAGAATACCATTCGCTAAAATAGAAAAGCCCTTCCCTAGGTAAATGACCAATCACATAACTATGTCTACACATTATTTGTATCAACAGATACTATAATATTTTATCAAAACAAAAAAAAATTATAATATAAGAAGTTAATTTTATAATTATTTAATTTAAACGATTTAATTTCTTAATTATTATATTGGTATTAAAAATCGTACATTTTAAAAAAAATGTTACAATAATCTCATTATTATATACAAATATAAATTTTAGTTGTATAATTTTTGAGTTTTTTAACTATAAGATTAATAGTACATAATTTATAAATTAGAGCATTAAAATATTTCTTTCAAAAATTAATTCACTTTTAACATCTAATCCAATAATTATGATATTAATAAGTTTATTCAATAAAAATTAGGAAATCTATATAGTATTAATCAATTTAAAAATCTCTTCAAAGAAGGTCCTAACAAGATTTGAAATGTTTATATAGATGAAGATGTTGAGATATAATTTTTACGAAAATATTGAAAATATTATCGTTGTCAATGAAAATATTTAAAAAAATTATGAAAATTATGAAAAATTTATTAAAAATATAATTTTTTTATAAAACTTTATAAAATATCAAAATAATCAATTACTTATATTTTAAACTAATTTTTATTTAATATATATATATTTTTAAATATTTATATTAATCAATAAATTCACTAATTAATTAAAATATTATAGAATAAAATGCATATTATTTTTTTGTAAAATATTATATAATAAATAGTTTAAAAGTTTGAAATAATTAAATAAACTATCTAACTGTATTAAATATAATAGATAAATTTCAACATTATGAAAATAAATTTATTTATTTATCCATAAGTATTTGCTCTAACTTTATTAGAATGGGTAATAAACATTCTATTGTCCCAACTATTCTGTAATATTTTATAATTGGTGACATGTTTTTCTCTGTAAACTAATTCGTATAACTCTAGTAAACAAATGATAATAACTAATATTTTTATCAATTCATTTTATATATATAACAAACAGGCTATAAATAAGTGAAATTTTTAATAAAAAATAAAAAAGATATTTTTAATATTTTGGTCGACATTTTATCAAAATTTAAAGACATTTTATCGACATTATCTATGATATTTTAGTTAAAAATGATGTTTAAGTAATATTTTAACGTTATTTTCGATAATTTTGTGACAATTCGACCAAAAAAATATAAATATCATGTTTCGATATTAAAATGTGTAAAATAAAGATATTATTGCGACAATAGACCACCGCGTTTACATCCTTGGGTCTCACTATATAAGAAATACAAAATCCCGCAAAAATCGCCTATATATAAATCACGTATGATCTAGCAATTCTCTTCAACTTCACCAAGTTTGTTCCGTAGTACATTAAATTAAACACTTTGTCTTCAAAACTTTATCTCTGGATCTCCATGGCTAGGCCTCAACAGCGTTATAGGGGTGTCCGCCAAAGGCATTGGGGCTCTTGGGTCTCCGAAATTCGCCACCCTCTTTTGTAATTACTAATTCTCTCTACTCCTCTCTCAAAGTTTCTTTGCTCCTATTCTTACATGACACAATTATTCAATTTTTTTAAATCTTTTTTTTTTTGAGAAATAATTAGTTTCATTTTTAAACACCTCGAAACATATTTTTTTATACTATAAAAATAAAATATATGTGTACCACATGGAATTAAAAATAAAAGTTCAATTGTTACTTTCTTCTTCTTCACATTTCTCTACTTTAAACAACTAGTCACTTTTAAGTTTATTTTGTTCACTAATACATTCTTAATCTACTTTTAACAATTTTCAAAGTTGCTTATACGATTACAGCTTGGTTGATAAACATGTTGAAGTTTAACTGAAATGTTTAGAGCAAGATTAAAATATTTTTATTTTTCAAGATACTGTCATTTCAATTTTGCAAAAGAATAGAAAAAATATTGATATCAATGAAAATTTCTGAAATTTATTAATAATTTAAAGTTCATGATGGTCAATAAACAAAAGTATCATTTAATATTACAAAATTTTAATATATATATTAGAAGCATTTTGATTAAAAAAATTAATTTTTTTTAATATAGGTATTGGTATCCTTAAAAAAAGAAAAGAAATATTGTCGGGATATATATATCGAAAATATTAATTATCAGTAATTTGATTCATGGTTCGAAGTAATATAAAGTCGTGTTTTGTAACACTAGAGCATATAGTTCTTTGATTTCATTATTTATAGCGTATTTGGATATAAAGTGCTTAACGTTGAAGTGATTTTAAAATTTTTTTTTTTTTTTTTAGAAGTTAATTAGCTAGGGTTGCTTAATTCTGAAAATTAAAATAAGAAGATACATGACTTCTATGTTACAAATTAATGTTAGCCTCATAAATATTAAAAACATTTTTTTTTATTTAATTTTATTGCTAAAAAAAGTTTGCGCAAACTCATATTCCATAGCACTATTCAGAATTTAATTGATTTAATTTTTGGTGTTACAGGAAAACTAGAATATGGCTAGGAACATTCGAAACAGCAGAGGATGCAGCAAAAGCATATGACCAAGCAGCAAGACTAATGTGTGGATCAAAAGCACGTACAAATTTCCCATTTAACCCCAATGAGCCTCATTCAATATCATCTAAGCTTCTCTCATCAACTTTAATAGCTAAACTACAAAAATGTAATTTAACATCTCTTCAAATGTCTAGAAATATTGAACCTGCAGTTGTCATAAAGAAGCCTCATGATGAACAATCAAACTCTATTCCTACTTACTCTGCTTCTACTAGCAATACTACTAATATTGATAGCCAAAGTAGTTTCATAAGTGGCTTTGAGTGGCCAGAAAATAGGCAGATTAGTTCTCTATGGCCTGATCAGGTCAATTGGGTTTGTGAAAAAAGTGTTGAAGAAGAAATTAATACTTCTCAACAATTCAAAAAACTTGAAGATGATGATCATATAGAGCAAATGATTGAGGAGTTGCTTGATTATGGCTACATTGAGCTTTGTCCTGGTGTTTCAAGTTAATTAATTAGTTCGATCTTCTTCTTTTTTTCAACGGAAACTAAACTGAATTTCACAATGTGATAATTTTTTCTCAATTACGTACACACTCATGTAACTGAGTTAATTATAAACTCGTTTAACTCGATTATACAAGTGTTTACTTGAGTTGAAATTGTTATACTGAGAAATTCGAATATGTCAGCATATATTATGATTTTATTTTATTTTGCTTTTTTATATAGCAGTATATATATGTTTACAATATAAACCTCTTTGTAATGTCACGAGATGAGATAATATAATATAAAATAGTGAGTACTATTAGTTTACTACTATTTAGTTACCTACAATAGTTGAAAGGTGACACCTTGCTCTGTTGGTATATATATAGATATATATAATAAGAAACAAATTCTAATTGTTACGTATATGTATAATTAAATAAGTAATATTATATTAGTGTATTTATATCACTATAACCCACTCTTTTCATTTATTATTTTAATATTCTTTTTATTATTTATCTCCTTACACATGACAACACTTAATTGTTAATTAATAGATAGATTAAGACTCAGAAAGTACTGGAATAAAAGAATTTATCTGGTATGATAAAATTGATGCTTGCCCATTTGAGAAAGTAGTTTTCATCGATGCTATAAAGAGGCAAAACTTTAACATCATATAATAGTGTGGTTAGTTTGCATATTCTAAGTTAATTTGGTTAAAATTATAGAATTATATTATTACAAAGTCAGAGACACAAGAAAAAAGGACATAATTTTGGTTCTCATTTTTTAAATGTGTAAGGATAAGACACATGTGATTCATACTTTGTACTTTAATTGTTCACTAGTTGGCTTCTAAATTGATACTGTATCACCACTTACCTAATAAATAATTATTATTTATATTATTAAAATATGTGATATATTTCAATATGTATATAAAGTTTTAATAAATAAAAATCTTATATATTAATAATAATACAAATTACTATTTGGTTAAGTAGTGATGCAAAATGTTATGATATTACTAAAAATATGAGTAAATATGAATGAGATAATTATCTATATATCTTAAATTTTAAATAATATCAATAAAGAATAATATAATATTATTTTTGAGATAAATTGATATTTGAAATATAATATATTGTTCATAATAATGAAATCTTTTTGATAGTTTTTAGAACTTTATATAAGTAATCGATAGAAAATATAATTTTTGAGAATAAGTTGATAATTAATCAAGCAGTTTATAGATATTGATATTTATCCTTAAAAATATTATCAAATAAGAAAAAATGTGAAAAGAATAACATTATTTCTCTAATTGTTTTATTTTGAAATAGCTTATGTGGGAAACACATTTTGATTTTGTTTTTGGATCATTTTATATAATATTTTCAAATCGTGTTTAGTTTGTGAGTTTTTATTAGGTTCAATTAAATGGCATAATTTTAGATATATATAATGAAATTTCAAACCTATAACAAAACCACACAAATTTGAAATTTGTCTTCAGGTGCGCATATAATATTTATGTTGCACTATTTATTCATCTCTCTTCTTTCTTTTTCTTTTTTTCTTTTTTTAAATCACATTCCTTCACATGGCCACAACTACCGTATTATCTTCAAATAGATGCATATTCCATGTTAGCATTCACATGATTTAAATACCCATTTTTATGAATAGCTTATTTGTATATAGACAAATATAGTATGCATTTGTATGTTTCTATATTTTTTATATTTTAAAGGAAAATGTTAACCACTTCAAGTGTATATTAAAAAAAAAATAACTAAGAATTATATGAAAATTGTAGAATTATTATAGAAAGTAAGACTTTTAACAAATAAAATTGATGCTAAATTTAACAATAAATATATAAAATATTATTTTCTAAGAAAAAAGTTACAATAAATACGCATTTGAAATGTGATTAATTAGAGTATTATATCAATTATATTCTAAACAATTTTCCTATGAAAGGTGGGAGAAAAAGCTTATATTGAATATTGTTAAAATTCTTTTATATGGACCAACCATTTTTATTGTTCTAAAAATAATTGAAAGCATGCATGTATATGGATATTTGGTTCATGGATTTTCACATGATCCAAAGTTGTTGAGATAAAACAATTATCCCTCACTTATTTTCATTTTTAGATATCACATTCCCTTAGACTTTATTTTGAAAGTAAAACTTATGTATTTTTGAAAATATAACAAAAACTAATAAATTTATTAATAAAAATATGTATATATTACTAATATGATAATAAATATATAGGTTAATTATATTTTATGTCAAAAATGTATATAATAATTTGTAAAAATGTTTAAAATATTAATAAATATATAGGTTAATTATATTTTATGTAAAAAATGTATATAATAATTTGTAAAAATGTTTAAAATATTTATTTTGATGTAACTATATCATAATGCATGATTAACGATAAAAAAATATGTTCAATTACCTGCACTTTTAAAGTTATAATTATGGTTATAATGTATGGGTAAGGATACAAGTTATTTTGGGCATATTTTTGTCATTATTCATGTGGACATAATTACACAAAGTAAACATTTTTAACATTTTTGTAAATTAACTAAACGTTGTGGGTATAAAAAATAATTAATGCTAAATATATATTATTAGTAAAAATATATTACTAGTATTAGTATATTACTAACATTAGGGTATTATTAGTATTAATATATTTTTTCAATAGTATTAGTGTATTACTAATATTAATATATTGTAAGAAAAGCATATCCGAAGAGAATATTAATAAATGGATAAAATTCAAAACAAAAAAAACAAATTTGCAAATAATCATATAAATGTCTAACAAATGTTTATTTTGTTGCTAAATATATGTTGCAAAAACAAAATACTTTTTTAGTTTGGTATATTTAAAATGAGTAGCTCCATAATGTAAAGAAGAGAAAAACTCTAAGCTCTTACCCTTAGTTAAAGTGGTAAAGAAGAGTGCTTCGCAATCAAAGAATTGTACGTGGAACCTTGGTAATGTCAAAATTTGATTATTTATCTAGTTTCCTTCCTATAAGCCTTTTTTTAATATAAAGTTATTATTTCATAGTTAATGTAATAAATATACATTATTCCATTTAAAAACTTCAGTTTCATAGGTTAGGGTAAAAAAATATCAAATTTTAAAAATAGACCCTAAAAACTCATATATTATTATATGATCATAATTAACTTTTAAATACACAGTAAATAGTAATGGTTAGTTTGTTTATAAAGTATCCAAAACAAACTCGGTTACAAACCTTTATCACTTAACTTTTATCATATAACACCTGTCATATAATAGTTTAGAAAAAAAATTAAAAAAAAAAGAACACCCACTATGTAATAGTGATAATAAAGGTATTATGAATTTTTTTTAAAAAAAACTCTAATATTATCTTTTTGGTAAAAAATAAGTACTCAACTCAGTACCCAAAATAGTAATGTTATAGTAGTGAACTAAATAATTGAAAAAAATGGAATCAAAATAAGAGTCCAAAGAGAAGAAAGAGATAACCACAAGTGTCAAAACAAAATATAAGTGGCTAGAGTTTAGTAAACCAAATAGTTATGTCTAAGCAAATGAAACAAATAGATATGTCTAAGCAAAAGATATGGACTTGGGTCAAAACAAGACCCAAGAGTTTCGCTCATTCACTAAATAGCCTTAATTATGGTTTCTTTTCTTCTTTCTTTAATAAGACTTTTTCTACACTTGTATAAAAACCACTTACATTCTTACTTCACTATTTTATTTTTTTTGGATAACAATGTAAACTCTTTCTATGTTTTTGTCATACTATACACTTTGATTCATATACAAAAACATATAAAGAATTAAACTTTGTGATCAAAGAGTATAGTACTTTATACATAAAGAACATGTATACTTGAGTGTTTATTATATGAGTTGCTTACGTGTTTATTTATAGATTATATGTATTTATTTATTTTATTTGTGATAATAATGTACTTATATATTCTTGTCTTCTTGACATGTAGCAAAAGATAACAATGTGTTTTTTTATGCTTTTCTTAAGTTTCTTGGAAAAATATTTTCATGGTTTTTTTTTTTGGAAATTAGAGGATTTGTTTGGTGTTGGAAAAAAAATCTTATTTTTCATACTAATTATTCATTCTATATCTATGTGTATCGTGCATAATTATCCAAATGTAAGAGTTCGATCATGAGATAATGAACTAAAAAAACATTAAAATTTATAATCATAAAAAAACTCTCTAATATTCAATTCATATCTTTTTAATATTAGAAAAAGTTATAAAAATAACCAAAACAATATTCTTAATATTTTTAGTAACAAAAATAACAAACTTTATATCTAACTCATATATTTTTATTACAAAAAAAATCTTACATATCATTTTATATTGAAAGCTGTTTAATTTAAATTATGGTCGCTTAGACCCATTCAATGTTGAATGACTTCTAATTAGATATAATTCAATTTCATTACGGTATTATTTTTGTTGTTACAAGTTTTAGAAGTATTATTTTTTGTAATTTTTCAAAAAAAATCAGCCTATCATTTCATATTAAATACTATTTAAATTAAACTACGACAATTTAAACACATTTAATGTGAAACTCCTTTTAATTGGACTCATTTCAATATTATTAAAATACTATCTTTATTGTTATAAGTTTTATGGACGTTATTTTATGTAATTTTTAAAAATGAAAAAAAAAACTTTTTAACTTAGAATTGATTTATTTAGTATGAATATTTTAATTCGACTGATTTAATTATAAGATTTGTAATTTCCGGCCAAGCTTGCCTCAAATAATTTTTCATATATAACACGGTAATAATATGAGTATGATACCGTCCCATATATTTAAGGGATCGTTTTCATATATGCTTACATGAGTCCAACGTGAGACTGAAATCATTAAGATAAAGGAACGATAATAAGGTTTTGTTTTAGAAGAGGACTGATATAATAAATTTGTGATAATCATAAATTACACGATAATAAACTTTACTAAAAATGAAGTAGTATGATTTTGATATATATGTGTTGATATTACCCACAGGGAACGCATACCAGTTCGGGAGGTGTTTGAACAATTGAATTGCTCAAAGGAAGGTTTAACATCCGAGGAAGGGCAAAAGAGACTCGAAGTCTTTGGCACAAACAAATTAGAAGAAAAGGAGTTACTCTTCCTTTTTCTTTTAACTTTGAAATTTTATATGATGTTAGTTTTTTCAGCTAAAATAGTTTCTTAATTAACTGTGCAATTCTTGATTTAAGAGGAAAATAAGTTTCTAAAATTCTTGGGTTTTATGTGGAATCCCCTATCATGGGTTATGGAGAATGCTGCTATCATGGCAATGGCTTTGGCTAATGGAGGGGTAAGAGCAATCTTTGGTTCTATTTTCTTGTGTTCATGCTAAAAGTGATTTCAAAAGAAAGCGCTTTCTAAGTCAAAGTACTTATGACAAATATTTAATTACAGGGAAAACCACCAGATTGGCCTGATTTTATTGGTATCATAATATTGTTGATAATCAACTCCACCATAAGCTTTATAGAAGAAAACAATGCAGACAATGCTGCAGCTGCACTTATGGCAAGCCTTGCACCTGAAACAATAAGTGAATATAACTTCACTCATTAGAATATCTTTAAGATTACTCTGATCATATATGGCTTGTTTTGCACACTAAGTGTTTTGATTAAATGATCTTAAAGGTTCTTAGAGAAGGGAAATGGAGTGAACAAGATGCTGCAATTTTAGTACCAGAAGATGTCATCAATGTTAAGCTTGGAGATATTATTCCAGCAGACACTCGTCTTTTTTGGATGGAGTAAGATGATTCTAGTACTAATATATACAATTTACAATAATAAAGTAACACCAGTGTCAGCTAACCCTTACAAACATTTATTTATTTATTATTTTTTTTTTTTGATAGACCTTACAAACAAATTAAGAACAATTATTTTAGATACTTAATAAATGAAAATTTAGTCCTTCGATGGTGAAGAGAAGAAAGTGCAAGAGGTTGCTAAGGATTTTCAGGAACTAAACGATTGGAGGTGGAAGAAGAACTTTCAGGGAATTGGAGTTGTTGAAGAAAATGGAAGTTGTTGTTGTGGATTCTCAGGAATTATAATAGGAATTGAAGGGGGCAAAATGGGAAACTCGGGAATTGGTGGTGTTGAAGAAAATGGAAGTGGTTGTTGAGGATTCTCAGGAATTATAATAGGGATTGGAGGTGGCAAAGAAACTTGAGGGGGCAAAATGGGAAACTCAGGAATTGGTGGTGTTGAAGAAAATGGAGGTGGTTGTTGTGGATTCTCAGGAATTATAATAGGAATTGGAGGTGGCAAAGAAACTTGTGGGGGAAAAATGGGAAAGTCAGGTGGTTGATTAATGATTGGTGGTGTATCAAAAATTGGCTGCTGAGGTGGTAAAAGAGGTTCAATTGGAGGAGTAAATGTAGGGATAGTAGGAGGTGATGTAGTAATGTCGTCAGGGGGTATAATTGGAATTGGTGGAGGAAGAACAAGGTCAGGTGCTTGAGGGATAGGAACTAATGGTGGAGGAGAAAATGTAGGGAATGTGGGTGGGTTTGGAACTATATCAGGGGGTGACAACCATGGTAGTATTGGTGTTGGTGGTGGGGAGAGCACTAATGGAGGTGATGGGGGTACAATTGAAATTGGAGGTGATGGGGGTATAATTGGAATTGGAGGTGGTAAGAGTAATGGTGACGGGGATGGTGACGGTGACGGTGGTGGCGGTGAGGGAACTAATGGTGGTGGTGGTGGTGGTGGTGATAGAGGAGGAGGAGAAGGTGGTGATGGTGACGGCGGAGGCAAAGAAGGCGGTGATGGTAATGGCGGAGGCAGAGAAGACGGTGATGGTAATGACGGAGGCACTATTATTGGTGGAGGTAATGACGGTGGTGGGGATGGTGAAGGTAGTAGTGGTGGTGGTGGAAGCGTGATAGGTGGCGGGGATTGGATTAATGGTGGGGTAGTTGGGGCATATGGTGGGAAAGGGGCAATATAGGGAGGAGGAGAAGGGAGAAAAGGTGGAATAGTAGGGGGTGAATTAGGGTAAGGGTTAACTGATGGTGGTCTAGGTTTAGGTCTAGGCCTTGTTGGTAAAAAGGGGTTGTTTGGGGAAGGAGAAGTTGAGAAAGGCCATGTACCACAAGTATCAAATAAGTATTGGAACAAAGGGTCACAATTTGTTCTTGCTCTTCTTCCAACACCACCTCTTCTTCTACTACTTTTAGGGCTACTTCTACCTTTGTCTTTTCCTCTGCCTCTGCCTCTTGATCTTGGGGTTCTTCTCTTTTCTTCTTCTACGTCTTTAGTTTGATCTTTGTGTTGAGGATCTTGTATTGCTTCTACTAGGGACTGAGTGACCAAAAGCAGTGATAAGAGAATAGCAATCACTATGTATGCTCTCATTTCTACCTCATGTTTTTGCCTTGTTTGTCTTTCTTGTTCATATATAGATAGATTGAGTTACTAAGTCAACCATAATTAGACATTATTATTCTTATTTTTCTAAACCCGAGAATTGATATGAGATAGAAACAACATGTTGACAAATAAACCATAACGTAAATAAATACCTATTACTTAATGAAAGGTTTATAGATTTTAATCATCATTAAATCTTTGTATTATTTTTTAAAAAAAAATTAATGAAGGATTAAATTGTAATGTGATATTAATTTCTAAGTATTTTTTTATTTAAGTAGCACTAGATCTAGCCAGTACATACTCATAATATGACTACATCATTCCTCCTCTATTTTGATTAAGAGTGTTAATTGTTTATAAAATGAATAAAAAAATATAAAGTAATAATATTATTATAATAATTTTTATTTTTATCACAATAAAATAATTATAATGTTCATTTATTTTCGTTACAATAATTTGAATTGTTTAAATAACTATACACCAAACATATTTCTATATTTCTTTCATCACAGGAATCATTTTCATTGATATTATGTAAATAATGAAGAGATAAGAATCTAACAAAAGATAATTAATAGTTACGAATTTCAATAAAAAAAGATTATTATTATAAATAATATATCAATTAAATATAAATTTTATTATTATGACATAAAGAAATGATTTTATCGGATTTGTATGAGTATGACAACTTAAGGAGGGCGGCTTGGGAGGTCAAATTGAAGGGAAAGAGATGGCCTAGTTTGAAGTGCCATTACCCAAATTAATGAAAGCTAATGGTTGAAGCAGCTATTCATTTATGAGGATTTACTACTCTGAACACCTGCACACCGTTGGAAACTTTCTTATAAAAAACAGGGCAGGTCAAGTCTCTCGCTTCACACTGACATCTTTCTTTCTCAATGTAAAAGTTAATTTTGTTTCAATTTACCATTTTCTCTTACATTTATTTACATTAAACGTTCCTCGAATTCATTAACGGTAATAAAAAATATTAATTATTATTAAAATATATGATGATATTTCGTACTAATAAAATTTAAAATCGTTATTATTTTATCTTTGAAAAAAATAAATACCTAATAAAATAATTTAATTATTGATGATATACGCTAAGAGTAATAAATAATACCTTCAAGTGCAAATTGAGTCGATTTAGATTTACTATTAAAAAGCGCTTCTAAGAAGTGTTTCTTAATGTGAGCGAAATAAAAAAAAGAACTTTTAATTTGTGCCACCTTTATCTAAAGTGCTTCTCATTTGTTTTCTAAACTCGTGTTCCTAAACGCAAAAATCTAAACCAAACCCCAAACCCTAATCATTATTTTTATTAGATTCAATGGGCATATAAGAGCGTATACTTAAAATTCAAGTCCACGGAGTCGCTTTTCTCAATGTGTGCCCTGAGGACATTAATTCTAATTAGCATCAAATATCTGATATCTTATTGCATGTCACATTGGTGAAAAGTAGAGTTTCCCATTCCTTGTTGCTTTGTTCTATAGAAAATTAGGACATCCTTATCCTTTAACCCTCTAATCACATAGGGTAAGAGAGATATCGGAGAGAGAAAAAAGGGATAAAAATGGAAAGGAGGAGGTTAAAAGTGACACCGATGTATAAATTTACCAATTGAACTCACCTTGGTATTATATATCCTCCTTCAATAACCTCATCATCAAAAGCCCTTGACTCATGAATAACCTCAAAGCATGATTCTTCCTGGCTTACCACTAATACCTTGTCAGTTCTAGTGGGAATGACACACCACATGATAACATGACACAAACAAGACAATACACGATTGAGAAATTTAGTCAAAATTGATCAATAATTTTTTCATAAATTTTTTTATTTATCAACTAATACATGAACACATACGATCTAAGTAACTTGAAAATTCAGCATATCTATTCTAATCATACAAAAGATATTGTGGACTCTCAAGCTCATTTCAATAAAATAGAAAGTCTCAGCCCAAAAAGAATGAAAATAAAAATGAAAACTAGAGTCAAGTGTCTGAAAAACTTTTATGAGGCAGATGCATTGATAGACGATGCACTTCATATTTTCAAGACAATAAATTGTCCTTCAATGAAATAGGCCCTTACATGCAAATATGTCAAATAGTGAATGAACGGATTATCCATATCATTCATGAACCGGGTGTCTAGTGCTTGTAATTTGGGTTGTCTCTGAGACCAAGTTTGGACAATGTTAAACAGTATGAATCCCAGTCAGTTCTTCGAAGATACTTCAATAACTTCTTCCTTCTCTCCACCATTGCTATGAGACCCTTCCGAGAGTGCTTATCCTGTTAATATATTCACAATTCAACAGGCAATCTACATTGAACGAACTCGAAACTGACAGAATATGTACGATATGAATCTCAACATGTGTCCTAAATCATTACTTTGAAAAAGCTTCGTTCTTTTTTCGGGGTTGAAAGTACTTTGAAATGACAAAAATACTTCTAATGGTGTTTGGCAATTTTAAATATAGTGCTTTCAAAATTTTGAAAAACAATGCTAACTTTTGAGAGTAGTAGTTTAAGATGGCATGTTCTCTGCCTAATATAATTAAGAATTCCAATAGAAACCACTTTTAAGAATTTGATACCAAACACTTGAGTGCTGCTTTCGTAATCACTTTTGATTCAAAACTACTATTAAGAAAAGTACATCTAGATGAACCCTAAATATTCAATAAGGCGCCAGCCTCTTTCTATGCACAAGTTAGAATTATCAATTTTTTGGTTTAATCATTAACGCCCTTTGTGTGGGTTCAGATTCGAGCCTAAACAACTTTGACATAAGTCACCACACTTTTACCACTTCAGCTAGAGAGGAATGGGCTAAGAAGTTAATTAAATTCTTTACTTCTCTAAAATTATTTTCAGATTTAAACATGCAGCCTACAAGATCAACAAAGTAAACAATCTGCAATAACAAAAAATTTAATCCATTATTAGAACACAAGTAATGAAGGGTATGGGTTGATACTTGCATGCAAATTTACCTATTTATAACTTACTTTTTTATTAATGCCAAATTTTATGTCTTCTCTAGTTGTCTATCACTATAAACAGTACAAAATCATTAGAACTATTTTTTGACGCTACGAGTCAAATCTCATGCAAACAAAAGTTGAAGCACGAGATACCACACAAAATTATATATAATGACAGGTTACCTTTTCTAAACAAAAGATAAAACTATGAAACATAAAGAGAGAATACTTTTGTAGCCACCTTTTTGTGTAGAGCCCCTGATAGGTGTTTGATCTTCACTGTAAGCTGTGCTACTGCAAATAAGAAATAGAAAACAAATAGTTGTTCACCAAAATTTAAGCATACTATATATGCAAAGTTTTTATTAATAACACAACTCCAACCAACACCCACAATCAAAACTACTCACCTAACTACAAAACGATGGAAACAACGGCCAGAGGAAAGAAAACAAATTAAATTAACAAATTCATGTTGTTCAATTCCATAATTACTACTAAAACCAAACGATCTTGTCCCTAAAAATGAAAGCTTAGAAAAACCTGACTCTTATAGTTCTTTTGGCTAAGATCACCCAAAAAAATAGGAGAAAAATACCTCCAAGGCCCTTTATTTATTGCAAAAATGACGTTTTATTTTTTGTAATAATTTAGTCCTATTATTATGAAAAAGTGACTACACAAAGACAAAAATAATTTTTATTTATTTTATTGTTTAAATTTTTTCAATTACATTAGATAGAAACTGTTATAATTTAAATAAACTAAAACAGAAAGGATTGAAGAAAAAAATAAAAAAATAAAAACATAAAAAAATAGTTTTTTTGTTTATGTGCAGTAACTTTTGAATAATAATTAGACTAAACTGTTGCAAAAAATAAATACAAGACCTAAATATCAATTTTAGAATAAGCATAGAAACTTTGCAGCCATCTTCCTAAAAAAATTCCTAATGAGTTGAGTTGACTAAGTGTCTTCTTCATTTGAAAAATTAAACACTATAATTTATGTAGTTCATCCTAGGTTATCGTTCTTTCCTACTATGGTAGAATAAAAAAATATAATGCATAGAGTAAAATGCTTCATATGATCACAACAAAGAATTTCTAAGAAAAACCTTCTTAAGTATTATGGGTCCATTAACAATGAACTCAGCTACATTACAAAAAATTTAATATTCACCAGCACTTCAAAATGCATTACACAAGTACAATAAAAGATATCTTAAATGTGAAGTCCCTTACCAAAGAAAGAAAAAATTTAAAAATCAAGATCAGAACCCCATACCTTGTACGCGAGAAGATCCACAATCTGATTCTGACATTTTAAACTCTTCTCTTACTTTTGCGAGCTCCATTTTCATTTTTTCAGCAGATGACATGTTATCAAGATGGAAGTACTGCATTACGCAATAGGGAATGTAAAAATTATAAGCCAGCTATTACACAGGTGAAGTTGCTTCACTGAGAAATAGAAACACTTCAAGCACATATAGATTCAAACGCCCAATAACACTTGTGCTACAGAAAGGGCCTGGCCCGGTCGCCCTAAGCAATTGGCTCTTTAGCATATTAATGTGAAAACCTCACGCAATAAACGGCCCATTCATTTAGATATCCTGATTTAATATAAAAGAAAAGGACATATTTCGCTCCAAAATCACATCGGAGAAAAATAAAGGAATTGAACTTTTTTTTAAGGTCAAACAATATTGGTGAGATTTGAATGCACACCATAAGTACATAACACAAGATGAATCACAAATAAAGGTATTGACAATTTGACATAACAAATTAGTCTCCAATTCTAATTTCTAACAAAATAAGTTAGGCATCATAATATATGAATTATTCAGAATCCCAGACCATATAAATAAATAAAATCAAAAGCTAACTAATAAGAATATTTAAAATGTAAGCTTTTGATGATACAGCCAAAACTCATTGTTGCAGCAAATAGCTGGCGGCAGCAGCAGGAGGAGGAGGGGGAATTCAACTCAAAGATAAACATTTACTTGCCTTTTCAACAAGGTGTTCCTTTGGAGGTTGCAACATAAAGCTAGGTGTTCGACCTAATTGACCCAATATATCCAGTTTGTGCACTGAAAGTGTAAATCAAAATGTGTAACTTACAAATAAGCAAATGTAACACAAAAAAATCTAACTCTAGTTCAATATTCAAATTTATATAAACCAATGAAACAGTGGAAAAGAAAAGCACTTTAACATTGATTAAACAAACAACAAAGAACCAGTCACTTACTTGAAACTTTTCTAGCCTTCTCATCATCAGATGACTTTAACATTACCAAGCTTTCCTTCAAATCTTTAAAAGTAACACCTCCACTCTTAGACTCAGTCTCTTTCTTTTCTATTTCTTTCAATTTTGTCAATCTATCCTTCAATTCTCCCAAAGAAAACCAACCATCCCCTTTAGCTTCTGGCCTCAAATTCTTCAACCTACCTCCCAATTCTTCATAAGTATATAACTCCCAAAACTCGGTGCTTTTTAAACTTGAGCCTCCCCGTTCTTTCCTCTCATTCGCGAACAAGGATGACGAAAATGCACTGGCTCTTCCAGTCCCCCGAGTAGACAAAGAAGATGAATCCGAACCCACCTGAGGATTCAACTTCAAAGTATTCTTAAACGCAGACAAAGACATTGGGTCTGAATTCTTTCCCTCGGTTTCGGTATTACCAGAGTGCCTCAATTGCTTCAGACTCTCACGAATCAAATCAAACGATACACTTCCACCGCCACCGAGGCTGCTTTTGGCATAGGAATCCTCTGGTTTAGCAGTCACATTTCGCTTATAGAGGTCCTGAAGCGAGACATTCTGAGACGAGCTTGTCTGCGTGGACCTTGGTTCAGTAGGAGGACTCTCAGAAGCTCGGTGGCGAAACTCAGAGAGGTTCTTGCGAATTTCTTCAAGGGAAGCGATTGAAGAAGGCTTTGAAAAAGAAGGATTTGTGGGTGTTGGTCTTCTGGGTTGTTGTTGCTGGTGTTGCTGCTGCTGTTGTCTGAGACTGGCTTTCACATCGCTGAAATAGGAGGAAAACCTGGATTGAGAGGTGGAAGATTTGGATTCATCATTTGGGTCATTTGGGTCACTTGGGTCGAATATGTTTGATGAAGAAGACGTGGAGAAGAGATGAATAAGAGATGGGTTAGTGAAAATTCGAGCTTTCGGTCTGAGCTGGAGCGCCATTGAGGGACGAAGAACAGGTACTAGTCCGGAACTTAAATGGGAAACCCTAGGTTTCAATGTTAATAACGATCGACGACGAAGAAGGTGTGGGTTTAGAATTTAGATCGGGGGTTTATCGTTGTGTCCTTCGTTAGGATCATGGGGAATTTGGACTGAATTTAAAAGACAGACTTTACTGGGTTTTTTACTTGTGGTTTTAGGCCCATTTGGAAATCAAGAACTGTATTTTATTTCAATCATTTTACTGTTTAATATATAAAATTATTAAAATATTCTTAGTCTAATTCTGTTTGTTATTTTTTTTAGTTTTATAAGATGGGAGTAAACAACAAAAATAACCTTATCAATATTTTTATGAATTTTTTATCGATAAAGTTATTTTTGTGACTTTATTTTATAAATAAAATGATTAATTAATATATTTTTTATAAATAAAACGATTAATAATCATATTTTTATAAGTAAAATTATTAATAAATATATTTTTATAAATAAAATTAATTAAAAAGAGAAGGATGTAAAAAAAAATTAAAAATAATAATTGGAAATGAATGCTATAATTAATATATGTTAATATATATTTAGTAACATATTAACGTGTATATATATCTGCTAATGTATATCTATTTATTTTAGAGATATTTATATTTAATTAGTTTAAACATACCTAGTTTATTTGTAATTCTTATATAAAGACATCATGTATATTTATTTATCACATAATAGAATACAATCATTAAGTATTTTTAATAATATATAAATATTTTATTTATAAATATATATTTCAAAATTATTTTAGAAATAAATACCAATAGTAGGTGAATTCCAGGATCACAAAAGGATTGCTAATTTGCTATGTATGTGGGTTAATAATTAATAGTAAGTTTTAAAATCTAGGTGTATTAACTTAGGAATTTAGATAAGTGTTTAAAAATTTAGGTATATTTAGTTAAGATTTTATAAAATTCTTTAAAAATTTTGATGTATTAAAAAAAAACTTAATTTTTAAAGTGTTTTGTTTCGGAATTTTTTTTTAATTAACATTTTTATGAATTTTAAGGGGAATTTTAAAACTCCGAGCAAGAAATTTTAGTAAATAAAATTTACTATCGTCTACAAGACTATTCAAATCTACCGAACGTTCTTAAAAAAAATTTACAAATTTATTAAAATTATAATTGTATACACCCTTTTATAAACTAAAATATGACATAAATATAACAACTTATAAATATGTGATATAGATTAGACTTTTTAAAAAAGTTTAATGCAACCTAATGGAAGTGAGTTTAAAATACAAGTATGTACTATCCATCTCTCTAACAAAAGTACTGTGCCAATGCCTCTTTCATTTTTCTTTTATATTTGAATTAATTATATTTTATGTGTACTAATAATTTATAAAAATATTTAAATATTTATTTTATTGTAATTATATTGGGGTTTTGTCCAAAATGGCCAAATCTCATATAATACTTTAAAAAAAGGAGTATTGGTGTTATAGTTTAAAAAGAGTCAAAATTTTACTTGTAACTTGAGAATTAATTTTTGTGTAGGTTTTTTAATTATTAATATTTTTAAATTTATTTACCAACTTGAATAATATAGTTTCATATCTATATAAATTGATAAAATAGTTTAAAAATTAAATAATATAAATTAATAAATATATAAAAAATAGATTATAACAATATTAAATATATAGTATGTATAACAATAAATATTTATATATTTATGTGATTTTGTCTATAAAAAACATATCATATGTAATAGTTTAGAAAATGGTTGAATTGTGTTTTAGGTTGGGCAAAATTTAACCTTAAACTTGAAAAGTTATTTTTTAAAAAAATTATTTTTTAAAAAAATTAAAAAAATCTCATTTTACAAAACATAATTATTATAAACATAAAAAATATTAATATCTTATAAATTTATAATTAATTTTAAATCTAATATAATACATTATTATTATTAATAATAAATATAAATATAATTATATTTAATAAATAATTATGATATAAAAAATAATATTTATATATATCCAACTTTATATAAGATACAATACAAACATAGAAAATTATATAGTAAATTTTTCGTGAAAATGTTATCTAATATATTATTATTATTATTATTATAAAATATGTAAATTATATCTAATTAATTATATTTTAATACTTAAATAAAATTATTATTAATAAATATTTGTTATCTTAGTAATAATTAAAATTATAATAATATTAGAGATATGTGTTATAATGTAATTTATTTTTAATTTTTTTAATCTTAAATAATTTATTTTTTAAAAATGTCAATAATTATTGTAACTATTTAGTAAAGTTTTTAATAATTTAAAATTTTATAATTTATTATTATTATTTTATAATAAAATTTTGATAAATTATTTGTTATAAAAAAATATATTTGTATTATATAAATATAAATTATTTTTTAGTTATAATAAAAATAAATTATTATTTTATTTTTGTTTTTGTTTTAGAAAACAAGAAGAGAAAAAAAAATGGAGTTAGGAATTAAGGAAGGAGAGAGAAGAAGATAGTGTAATGGTGAGTTGAAAAAAAAAAGGGAAGAGAGAAGAAAGTGAACCGTGAGTTGAAAAAAAATTTGACCGTTAAATGGTTGTATAAGTTTTAATTTGACTATTTTTAAACTAAAATGCATTGAAGTCTTTTTTTAAACTATAAAAGAGAATGTCTTTTATAAACAAAAACCCAATTATATTTAAAACATATATGTATCGAAAAGAACAATGTCTAATTTTAAATATAATTATACAACTGTTCATACATTATAGACATAATTATAACTTTAAAAATATATGTATTTGGATTTTATCGTTACCTAAACGTTATAGACATAATTATAATAAAATAAACGTTTTTGATATTTTTACAAACTATCATATATGTTTTGGGAATAAAGATAATTAATTTTTTATATTTTTTTAAAGATTAATATTCATTATCCTTTTCTTTTTTAATTAATTCATGTATTTCATATATTGTAATTTTTAAGTAAGTTTTATTAGTATTGTATTTTAAAAATATGATTAATTAAATCAAAAAAATTTTAAAAATGAGATTTTTTGAAAATAAAATAAAAATTATATATTTTATTAATAAAAAATATTAAAAAAACAAAGCTTGTTTTCTCCTTTTCTTTTCACTTTCTCCCTACTATTTCTCTCTCTTCTTCTTATACAGGAAAGGAAAGGAAAGGAGAGATAAAGATTTAAGAGAAAGTGATGGAGAAAGAAAGAAGATTTTTTTATCTTTATTAATGTTTTTTATTAATAAAATATATAAATCCTATTTTATTCTTAAAAAATCTTATCATGTTTTTAAATTATAAAACTAATAAAGTTTACCTAAAAAATTACAAAATAAAAATATATAAATCACATAATTATATAACTAAAATTATCATTAACCGCTTGCTAAAGGATTAATATTTATTACCAATCTTTATTTTTAAGAAAGAAATAATATATGAAAGAATTAACTTATTTTTGCAAATTTTGTTTGTTTTCATGCTAACGAGCTTTTTAGAAGTCTTTGTACAGAGTAACAAATAACCCATATTCTCAAATTTAACATGTGAACCTTAGTTGCATAAATTGAAGTTCACAATTGCTATATCTTGCAAGAAATAAAATTTATAAATCTAGAAATCTATACTGGAAGGACATCGAGTAAAATACAAATAGTACACGTATCATCATTAATCAACAGTACTCTCATTTCGGAAACTCTGTATCAATAAGAACAAGGCTTGCAAACAAAAGCAATGATAAGACTTTACACACAAAAAACCTCAATCCATGAGACCATGACCTGTATTAAAGGATCCTTCATTTTCCTAAGTAGTCGTATTTAATGAAAGACGACATTACTATAAGTGTGGATCTTTCACACTCCAAATTGGTATAAATTTACCCAAAAAAAGAAAAAAAAATCGAAGAAAATATTGTGTCAAACACCCGTCGTATACATATTTATGACATCCAGAGTCCCAAAAGGGAGTCCAATCACTGCACAAACCAGACAGATCATAAGATAGGAACAGTTTCAAGTTTCAACACATCCAAGACAAGTCTTGCCTGAAAGAGACTGATTTTGCAGCTCCTAACACACCCCTCTGAGAAATTTGAGGACAATCTTCGACTTCCAAGAATTCCAATTTGAACGAACCCACTAACGGCTTTAACCCATAATCCGTAACACCCAAACACTTGCTTAGTCGCAAAGTGCGCAGTTTTGAGAACTGACTCACAAGCTGCAACCCCTCATCACTTATTTCTTGGCACCGAACAAGCTCCAAAGTTTGGAGATGTTGAGCCAAGCAAAGAGCTTCCATCCCAACATCATTGAAGGAATACACTTGATCAAAAGCAAGTTCTCGAATTGGACACCTTTGAATCAAACTAAGAATTCCATCTAAAGTAAATGATGAAAATGAAGGAAACTCCCCGTCAGAGTATGATATTCTAACAGACTCAAGCATAGAGCAGTTGTGAGACAAGGCTTTTAGACATGCATCAGTTAATCTCAATGGGTTGTTGAGTAATAGTGGAAGAGAGAAATCTGAAGGAACTCGAAGCGAAACGGATCGAAGACTTTTCGACTGTTGGGATAAACCTATGATATCACAGTCTCTTAAACCAACACAAGTATCCAAGTGAATCTTCTCCAAATTCCGACACTTGCCTAAAACACAAGCAAGTCCCCTACCTGGGCTAATAATGCAGTTTACCAAGCTTACCTCCAGCAGATTTTCACATGGGAACCATTGCTTTTGCCAACGTTCTACAGCTAAGCGGTCATAGACTTTCATATATCTGTAATTTGCATCCACCTCAAATTGCAGTTGTTTTAGCTTTCGCCAAGTTGAACCTAGCTTAATCAAATCTCCTTCTCCAATCACTCTGCAATTCTTAATCAATAGATCTTCAAGTGTTTCGAGCTTACCCAGATATTCAAGCCATTCAGCACTTCCGACATTTAGACATCTGATAAGGTGAAGAATAATTAGATTTTTGCAGCCAACAACAACAGATAATATCCCACAGCCAGTTATTCTTGGAGTGAAATTCAACTTCAAAGCTGAGAGCTTAGAACAGGACGATAAGTAACGAAGGCCAACATCGGTGATAAATGTGCAAAAGCTTAAAATAAGATCAGTGAGAAATGGACAACAATTGGAAATAATGAGAAGCCCTTGGTCATCTAACTGTTTTCCCAGCTTTGACATCCAACCAGAATAGGTTATCTCAACTTTTGTCAAGTTTGGAAACCTATTGCATAAAGAGGTCAATGCATCGTTTGCAGGGTCCAACCCGCAACCAACTCGAAGAGATTGTCTCTGTTCTTTATCAAAATTGTGAAACCGTTTACATGACAAAGAAATAGAGTTCCTATCAGTGGTTTTCTTAATCCTGCTCAAGATCTCCCATACTAATTGGTCAGGAAAAAAGTCCATCAATGGCAAAATCACTTCTCTCTTTGACGTAAGCGTTTAGTAGCTACCTGAAAATACAAGCCCCAAAAAGAAAAGGCTATCTTAGAAATCAGAATAAAGGATATTGCTAACTGGATACATTTCTTTAAGAGTCCTAAAGGATGCTTGAATAATATTCTTATTCAGGCCCATGAAAACAAGCAATCACAGCAGTATTGAATATTTTGTGAAATCCTAATAGAAAGCTTTTCCGCCATAAGTTTCCCATTTTCTACACTATTGAAACACAAAATGCAGAGCTTTAATAGAAAGTTAATTAACTAAATTTAAGGGTCCGTTGGAAACTGCTTGTCCTTGAGCTGTGAAAGTGATTTCGAATGAACCAAGACACTTCTAATGACAAAATTACAGAATCATAATTAGTGGTATTATCCAGATAACGCCAACATCATTAAGCACACGGTGTGTAATCACACCTTCCTCCACCTTTTTATCAATCAGATCAAAGGTCAATACCTCAAATCCTTTACTTTAATAAGAAGTGTAAAATAAAAATTAAAAAAATCCCTCTAATCTCTTATGTCTCACACACGCGCAATAAATCTAAGTTTCTCAAATATGAAATCGGATTCCTCAACTTCCGTTGAATTTAAATAGGGTCGCAACTTTGATTTTACCAATTCAAAAATATAAAGCAGTGTATCGATACGCCTCAATTCTCAAAGGTCAATCATAACAAGGCAATAATCAAGAAGTCGAATTAAAAATAGACGAGAAATTGAATCCCAACAAATACACATAAGCTTTTTTTTTTTTTTTGAGGAAAGCCATCAAAGAACATGAAAGATGAAACGTCCAAACCCAACAGATACCAAGAAAACCTAATTTCAAATAACTCAGGTAGAAAACAGAAAAAGAGAAATGGGAATTTAACAAATACGCATATGTCTTTTCAATTTCTGTGATAAGCAAGCTTCATAAGACAGGGACGACGAAAACGATAATACCCAGACAAAGATTCATCCAATTCGAAGGGAATTAACGAAATGAATAGAGGAATAGAGAACCAACCAAATAAAATGAAATCCAGATACGATAGGAACAAATTAACAAGAGATAAGAAATAAGACAAACAAATCAGATATCTACCTGCGATTAGAACATGGTCGTCAGAAGATAACTGAAGACTAAAAGGGAAAGGAAGAAATACGATATTATTCACGGTAGCTTGAGAGTCCGATCTGGTGGTCGCTGTTTATATATATATTATCATTGTTATTATTATTATAATTATTTTACCCACATTTTTATCATCAAATGAGTTAATTATGTATCAAATAAATTATAGAAATATACAATTAGTTATAACTATACTTATAAAGTTACTTGTAACTTAAAAAAACTCAATAGATAATTATAGTTTTTAATAAAATTATATAAGTAAATTTCATATATATATATATTTTAACATAATTATAACTAGATTTTTTTTATAACTCATTATTTCGTGATCATATGTTATAGTTAATTTATACCAGATTTTAGCATAATATTAGGTAAAATATATATAATATAATTTTATTAAATGATTAAATGATATTATTGATATGATATATTTTTATCTATAGATGAAATATTATGAATATAATTATAATTATTTAAAAAAATATATTTTTTAAGTTATTGTGCTCATAAATATATGGATTAATTGTGTAATTGATAAGTCCATAGTGTCCTTCATCAAATATCCGAAATTCAACTTCCAATCCTCCTTCATGTAACAAAATGAATGTTTATTATTTGAAATAAAATAAATTGGTAAAATTGTGATGTTATTGTTGGAAGGTGTAAATTCAAATTCCAATCCAATATTTCATACCCAAATGATTGGTTATAGTTTAAACTACCAATATTGTTATTATTATTTTAATTCATTAAATGCAATTACGTGTCTAATATATCTTACTATGTATCAATGATTTCTCTAGAAACAAAAACAAAAAAAAAATAAACAAATATAAGTTGACAACTTATCATATATGGGCTCAAATGTATTAAGTAGCTATTATTTGTATCAGATATATCACAAAAATGTGTAATTATCACAACATAATAACAAATATTATATCATTTGTTTCTATATATATATATAATTATTATAAATTTATTATTAGCTTTAAAATAATTGATTTAACGTTAATATAGATTATATATCTTAAAATTTTGACTTATAGATATGTATTTTTATAATTATATTGAAATTTATGTATAAAGTTTTAAAATATATAAACTAAATAATAAGATTCAACAGTTTAATAAATTAAATTAAATTTTTTTAATATCAACCATACAATTTATTCAATATTTTTATAAATTTAATAAAAAGTCAAATTTGATCAAATTTTAGGATAGTAGTTCTTCTCGTTACCTTTTTATATCTCGGTGTGATCAAACAAGTATTGGAATAGTAAACGGGTGTAGAGTGTTTTTTGAACTCATCTCTCCGAAGAGTTTAAAATATGGATCAAGATGTAGATTTTTTATAAAACTTTATAAAATATTAAAAAATCAATTACTTATATTTAAAATTATTTTTTTATTTAATACACAATATAAGTAATAAACTAATCGATTAATTAAAATATTATATAATAAAATATATATATATTGTTAAATATTATAAAATAAGTAATTAAATTTTTTAAAATAATTAAATAAATTATCTAATTGTATTAACTATTATAGATAAATAAATATCGATAGTATAAAAATAAATTTCATTGATTATTTACTTTTAAAAATAAAGGTAATGAAAAAAAATATTATCTTATTTAAAGTAAGAAAAAATTAAATTAAAATGATTTATTTATAAATATTTACTCCACCTATATTAGAGTCCTTAAACATTCTATGAAGATCTCAACCATTTTTGTATTGTTTTATGGTTACTGACATAATTTTCTCTATACAAACTAGTTCTTATGGATCTCACAAATCTAATTTACAGCTAACTATAATAACTTAAATTTTCCCTATTTATTTCGTAGGTCTAACAAATGGATTATAAATAAGAAAAATATATATCTTTTCTTTTATAAAAATGAGAAAATATTAAATTGAAATAATTGCTCAAAAAGAAGAAAAAAGACAAATAAATCAAGAATTAATATTTTGATATTTTAACTATATAAATAATATCTAAGATATTTTAACCAAAAATAAGCATTTAAAAAGAGACAATATAGTAGACATTTTCATCCTTCTCAAAAGTACCCAATATTACATTAATACTGTGGGTTGTACAAGTCAATAAACATAAAGTACAACCCATAGTTGAACAAAAAGGTTTCCAATAAGCCGCATGGCAATCAACACAAGATATGTAACATGACAACATTGAACTTGAAGAACCTAATGGTTTCTAGCCAACAAAGCTTCTCAAATAGCTTAAAAGTTTCTTAAAGGAAATCATTTTTCGATGTCTAGCTATATGCGCTGCTCTTCCTTCATCAATCACTAAAGCCAACTGGGTCACTTTCAGCTGCAAAGAGAAAAGAAGTTGCAGTCATATTTGATGGACAAAAGGAAATGAAAATTAGGAACAATCCAGATAAGTGTAAAATGGGATTACAAGTTTATCTATCTGTAAGTTGTCAACAAGAAATCAACAGTCGTTTCGTTTGATACCATGGCAATCCATCTGCATCCTTCAACCTTAACTTCTCCTTCTGTTACTACCCTTTGAGCCATTCCTAGAAGAAGATTCCATTGGTATTGACAATACAGTGCCGTCTTTTATTTCATTGGACATGGATAACTGCTCCATGGACTTTTCAGATTCCAGGTATACCATCAGATCTCTAAGCTGTTAAAAGTGAAGCAATTGAAGATGTGTTAGCTTAGAAGCTAAAGCTACAAGAAGCTAAAGCTACAACGCATCTCATTTAATAGCATTGTTTACTTGGGATATGAGCTCCTGGAATTTTTGTTTTACCTGTTCTTCCATATCTCTTATTTTATCATCCTTCAGTTTCAGAACCTTTTTCTCCCTGAAACGATCAAAACACTTTACATTATTACATACTGATGATAGAACATCATACATTATGGAATTTCAGGTGCAATATAAATTCAGCGATCCACTTTCAGCCACTAATAACGATAAATAGATAAATAAAATGTTTAATTTATTACCTTCACAGATGGGGAACAAAATTAGATTCAACCTACATTTCATCAAATTCAAAGGGAGAGCATGTGGGTCAATGGATAGCCTTTGACATACTGGTCATCTAAAGATGGTTTTCATCACACAGTAGCAAATTTGTGAAAATTGCAGTGCTAATCTTACAATGATCAATATGTGACAGGTATCAGATAAATCTTATCAAGGGCTTAGAAAGGTTTTTAATCCAAAATTGAACAAAATGAGATCGACTTCAAATCTTATGAAACGTTTAAATTGCAGGCAATAATATCATTTGTACTGGTTACTAAAGAAGCCACCTTAAAAGTGAAATTGGAAAAATCACTTCGGGTTCAGACCAGAGTCAATAAGGACAAGCCAAAGCTAGAGTCCATTAATATCAAATCAATCGACACTTTTCATGGTGTGATATTAACAATAAACAAGAAAAGTAACTAAAAGTCTGGAAAAAGGAAAAAGGAACTAAAAATGTTTTCTAAAATGAGAAACCATCACCTCTCTTCAATTCCAAGTATCTTTTCTTTCCAGATCTCCTGATTTTTCATAAGATTCTCGTTAAGCTGTAGGGGAAAAATAAAAAATGAATAGGGCCCTTTAAAAGGAAAAGGTTCAGTTTGGGGTTATTAACTTTCAGATACAATTCATGCACGATTTCCAGCAACATAATTATCCAAAACATACATCATCAAGAAACTTTTTTTCTTGGAGACATCTATCCAGCTTAGCCTGCATCTTTTGTAGTTTCAGTGTCACAGCTTTGTCAACAGCCCTAGAAATTTCCTTTTCATTTTCTTCTTTGACTTCTTGAAGTAAAGAGTCAAAATACTGCAATGAAAACAGAGTAATTTGATGCAATGGGAAAGAAAAAGATTTTTATGTTAATCTCTCAACCATCCAGGGCTCACAAAGGTAGAAATCTCATGTAATTCAAATCTAGACATAAAGTAGATATCTCATATACTTAAAATCTAAACATAAAGTACAAGTGAATTTAAGTTGCAATAAAAAGTAATTAGCAATTTAAACAGAAGATTACTAATTTTTGGTTCTCGAGCTGAGTGGTAAGCAATTCATTGTACTCACTAATCATCTGCAAGATATCAAAACATGACTGCAGGTTAGACATAACAAAATAGCACAGGAGCTTTACAAGTATAAATTAAAGTTCATTACTGCATCCACTTTGCTGTCCAAAAGAGCCTCACTAAAAACAGGATCTACACAGTCACAACTTCCACACCCCTCGTTAGCATGCACGCAATGTGAATTAAGCTCAACCAGCTTTCCATCAGTTTTAGATTGAATAAGACGATGTACATAATTGTCTCCTGCATAATCCCATACACGTCTTGTTTCCAATTCAAGAGAATAGCAATGTTGTGTTTCTTTCCAATGTCTAGTCGCATGTCCTTCTTTGTACCTATGCCAAAAAAAATTAAGGTAAGCACTACAGGAGAAAGAGATTTATTTTAACACTAGCAAAAATAGGCATTACTTATGTTAAAAAAGAAAGGAAATAAAGGAAGAGAGGGCTAAACTTGCCCCCTAAAGAGGAGGGCATGCAAAAAGGAAAATATATATGTGAAATAGAATTCCTTACCTCCCACATCCAACATAACCACAGATAACACACATCCATAGATTGTCAGACGTTTGGCAAATAAAACATATTGACTTTTCAGGCTGCTGCTGACAATACCGACATACCTGAAAGACCAATCAATAATAATTTACAAACTCAATGTATCTTAATATAAGGAGAGGTGGAATCAATTTGTATAGATTGGGAAAATCATAAATAGCAGCAAAAGCATGTTCATAGACCAACCCACCACCACACACCATAAGCAAAGGACAAGTTATCACAACAATATAAACACTTACAGGACAAGAAGAATCAGTCCAATTCGAAATACAAGAACAATGGAAAGAATGGTTGCAGATAGTTGTGAGAATTCCACCACTCGTGTCTTGGTCCAGCCTCTCTGTAACACAGGCATATGGTAATATGAACAAATAATCTACAGAAAGTAGAAAAAAACAAATGATATATGAATATTAGTTCTCTGGCCACAGCACATTGGAGAATGAGTTATAGACATCTTGTCAGAAAATTACTTTGTCTGAAGATTTTGAAGGTTATACCTTAGTTCATTTTGCTATTAAGTCTTGTCTAAAACATTTTCTTTTACTGATAAGTACCTATTCATTCAATGATATCCCTCCTACCAGGCTACCATTATCTTTTCCATTTGAGACTCTCGTTAGTCTTTGGTTAGACATTAAAAACAGAATTAAAATCTGACATGCCTTTATTTGTTTTACATCAATTTCATAAGGAGATATTATTCCATTAGTAGCTTTAGATATCTGCTATTACGCAATCCCCAAAAGAAACTAACAAGCATACCAAGACAAACAGGACAACTGGGTTGCTCAGTTGAGCTTGCAGGAGATGTTTGTGCATGTTCAATTGAAGCAGTGTACTGTACATCCACTGCAAAAAGCACATGACAGACCTCCACCTGTAATTATACACAAGGTAAATCCCAAAAAATATCATTAGTTAATTTTTTTCTGCAAAGCATTTCAATCGTTTGCCAAAAATATATGTAATTTCCATTCAGTGCAGCATATTAATATACTCAAGAATGTGTAGAAAAAGTGAACCAACCTCTAAGGATGAAAATCGTCTTCCACTGAAGTGCTTGTAGAAGCTATCTGTAGAATCCTGACTATCTAACCTAATCAAGATGCTATAACGATCTTCCATCCCATCATTTCTAAAAACCAAGAAATGAAAAGAAGAAAAAAAAGTCATAATGGTAGGCAACACAACACGATGGACGACTAGAAATACAACACAAATAGTGGGGAAAAAATTACCTTACAGTTCGCATTTCCAGAATGTACTGAATAAAAGAACCACAAAATTGGCAGAAGTCTGCATATGTCATGTGATTAGGTACTCCAAGCACACAAACAAGAGGCTTCCTTTCCACCTGTATGAAAAAGAAACACATTTCAAATTTATATTGCAGCTACCACAGTTGTATTAAGTAAGAATCAAAGATAAAACCTTCTAAAATAAGGGTTTGCTTGTGTTTTTGTTAAAATTTTGCTCGTGTTTAACTTATAAGTGATTTAAAAAGAAAGCGCTTTTCAGAAGAGTCGCATAATTTGTGCTCCTGTCACAAAATTGACGTTTTTTTCATCTGTTTAGTTCATAAGCAATTTGAAATTAAAAAAATAAAAAATATCTTGAAATGAAATTGTTTTCATCCCTATTGAAGCAAATACATAGGGTTTAATTTGTTTTCTAATGTTAAGCAAAGACATATTTATTACCCCAAATGTCCTTTTTTTCTCTCTTTTCCCTTTTTGTTTCATTTTCCCTCGTTAATCCAACAGCCAAACAAATTTATGATTTTAATCAATTAGCATAACAATTCATAATGAAATTGACGTAGTGATTACTTTACTAAGTTCTCGGATCTTCAGTTTCACGAATAAGGTCGAAGAAGAGCTTCAACTCACAAACACAGAGAGAAATTTGCATGAACAGGAAGCAGAAAAGATAACTCTTACAGGTAGATCAGAGGGAGACATCGAAATCACATCATCACGGTAGAGAAGCATAACGCCTCTGGTTTCTTCGATTCTAGGGTTTCCGGAAGAGAAAGGAAATGACTGTGTGATGTTAGAGATGGAGGAAGATGATGAAGAGGAAGACTCCCTGGGGTCTCCGGAGAACATTGCCAGTGGTTGACGGAAAATTTCTCCCGGGGAGACTCCGGCGGGTTGTGTGCTAGAACTCGTTGACATGGTTGTCAGAGAGTTGCAGTAGTAAATGGGCTCAGTTAGAGTTTAGCGGGAGATGGGCTTTGTTGAGGAAAAGTATTCTGGCGGCGGTTATGATTCGGTACAATGCACAATGTATATAAAATTGAGGCACCAATTAAAAACTAACAAATAAATTTTTGATTTTGAGCATTGGGATGTTAACCATTCACGTAATATAACTCATGAATTTTATAAGAATATACTATTTATCTCAATTTTTTTTTTATAAATTTAAATAATAATAAAATAAGAAAATAAGATGAGATGAGAAATAAAATATAACAAATGATTTGATATTTATGAAATTAATATAATATTAATATAAATTTGAATTTGAATTTACTTTTATAACCAAATTATTTTTAACAGCTTTTGTAACCAAATTAGAAGCAGAAGATTTGAGCTATCAATTTTCTTTTAAGAATTAGTTAATTAAGAAAAAATTGTTAAATATAATAATGGGATGAATTAATCTCATTTTATTTTCTTAATTAGTTTATAATACCACTTTTCATACCGACCAATTTAATAAACAATGAAGAATTATTTGATACATTATTTTCACGTAACACGTGTATTATAAATTAAAAAAATAATATATTATATAATTATTATTCTAAACAAAAATGACAATATGTGCATGTATCTTCGACATAATCACTTTAATTTGGAATAATTAAAATTATAATTATTTATAATAATTTAATGATTTTTTTAAATAATTATAATTGATAATTCTTAGAATAATAATTATTCTTCAAAAAAATTAGTTAATGGAGAATAAATTTATGTTAATATTAGTTTTTAATATATATTAAAAAAATACACTTTTAATAATAAAACACACAATATTTAAAATAATTAGAATGAATTTTATTTATTCTTATTTTTATATATTTTTAATTTACTTAGAACCACATATTAAAAATTAATGTATTTATTTTAAATAATATAATAGAATAAAAATTATATTAATATTTATTTTTAAAAAATTAAATATATTTTTAAATAAATATTAAAGATAATAATAGTATTTCAATACCCACTTATAATCAAAGATTATTACAAAAAATATATATATATATAATTTGTTTATAGCATATCAGTTAATGCCCATCCACGCACCTAGGATCCAGTGGATGAAAGGGATGAGGCATCACAAGTTTGGTAGCAAAAGCTTCAATAACAATCCTAAAAGTGAGCAGCGATTATAATTTACAATCTGCAACGTACATTGCTTTCTGAATTTTTAATTGAGATAAAAGGTATAATATATCCTGTAACTTTAAGAAAAAAGAATGCATTAATCTATGTGAGACTGGGAGAGGACGAGTAGACGAGAACTAAAAACAAAACAAAACCCAAAAGGGACAGTGCAAATGACTTTTCAAAAAAAAATTACACATTAATCTTTTATCTTTTAAATTATATTTAGAGTTTTATAATTAAATAAAATGTATATTTTAGTAATCTATATTTTAAAATATATATATCTAAAATCTTCTAATTCTTTCAAAATTTTAATCAATTCTAAATATTCTTTTTTCAAAGAATAAATTCAAAATTTTAAAAAATAATTGTATATAAAAAATTTGATTTCTGAAATAGAAAAAAATTATAAAAGAAAAACAAAAAAAGAATTAACTTTTTTTTAACATTTTGGATATTATTTTTCAAAATTCTAAATTTATCTTTTTAAAAAAATACCATTTTGACTTTACTGAAACTTTTAAAAATTAAAGAATCATAGATATATATCTTAAAATATAAAAGATTAAAGTAGTACAAAACCTTAAATGTATACTTAAAAGATAGAAGAATATAGGGTATGCTTTAAAGAAGTATAGAATTTGTAGACCTTAATCCAAGACTAAAACTGTCCTAACAGGGATCCTCAAATTTCATCAGAAAAAAGAACAAACAATGTGGGTACCATTTTCAACCAAAAACACTTTTAGAAGTTACATAATGTGGAATTTTGAGGAAATATGATGAACAAGTTTTATTGCATACTATTCTGATCTTTACAAAGGGAACTGTACATGCTTTTATAGCAAAACTATTCTAACGGGTGCCGATGATCTATTCTAACGTTTGCCTACTGTTCAGTCTAAAAGTGGTAAAAGTAGAGTAACTTTTTTCTGAAAACTAGTTGCTCCTTTTTTCCTAAAATAGCCTATGATGAAATAACCGTTAATGGTCTGAGGCTATTATTATTTTTATTCTATCTTGTTTTCTCAACACTCCCCCTCAAGTTGGGTTCGAACAAATTGATTGAACCCAACTTGCCAAGTATGTTCATATGATTAGTCTTGTCGAGCGCCTTTGTAAAAATATCCGCCAATTGTTCTTTGCTTCTGACGAATGGGGTTTCTATTTCTCCTGACTGCACTTTTTCTCTGACAAAGTGACAGTCAACTTCAATGTGCTTTGTCCTCTCATGGAAGACTGGATTTGACGCAATGTGTCGCGCGGCTTGATTGTCGCAGAACATTTTCATGGCTCCTGTGGGCTCTATCTTTAAGTCGCTAAGTAGCTGTTTGATCCAGATAAGCTCACTTGCTGTGGATGCCATAGCTCGATATTCAGCTTCCGCACTTGACCTTGCAACGACGTTTTGCTTCTTGCTCTTCCAAGTAACCAAGTTGCCACCTACAAAAGTACAAAAACCTGTGGTTGATTTTCTGTCACAGCTCCCAGCCCAATCTGCATCAGAAAAACCAACCACATTGTTAGAACCATTTTTCTTCATCCAAATTCCTTAACCTGGAGTGCCTTTAAGATATCTTAATATCCTTTCAATGGCACTCAAGTGACTGGTACGTGGAGCATGCATAAATTGGCTTACATTACTTACTGCAAATGCAATATCAGGTCTGGTAACCGTGAGATAGATTAGTTTTCCTACCAATCTCTGATACTGCCCTATATCAGGTAGTGGTTCACCATCTTCCGGTCCAAGTTTAATGTTGGTTTCCATTGGAGTACCAGCTGGTTTTGCTCCTATCTTGCCAGTCTCTTTTAACAGGTCAAGGACATATTTTCTTTGAGATAGAAATAGGCCTTTATTGGAGTGAGCTATTTCTATTCCAAGAAAATATGAAAGTTTTCCGAGATCCTTGATATCAAATTCCCTTTTTAAATATTGTTTGACCCTTTTAATTTCTTCATTATCATTTCCAGTGATGATAATATCATCTACATAAACCAAAACAATTGTGGTGGAATTTTGTGAATGTTTGACAAACATTGAACAATCTGCAGTGCTTTTGTTAAAATTATCTTTTAAAAGAGAGAGGCTTAGCTTAGCGTACCATGCTCTTGGAGACTGTTTGAGGCCATAAATTGCCTTCTTCAACTTACATACCAATGATGGATCTGGTGCATTCTTATGACCTGGAGGAAGAGTCATGTAGACTTCTTCTTCCAAAGTTCCTTGAAGGAATGCGTTTTTCACGTCCATTTGAAATAGATCCCATCCTAAGTTGGTAGCCGTTGATAGCAAAATTCGTACTGTGTTCATTTTTGCTACTGGTGCAAAATTTTCTTGGTAGTCTATACCATAAGTCTGAGTGAAGCCTTTGGCCACTAATCTAGCTTTGTATCTTTCAACCGTACCATCGCTATTATGTTTTATTTTGTATACCCATTTACATCCTACGGGTTTTTTATGTCTTGGTAAGTCTACAATGTCCCATGTGTCATTTTTTTCTAAGGCTTGAAGCTCCTCTTTCATGGCCTTAACCCAAACTGGATTCTTGTTGGCTTCATCAAAGTTGGTTGGTTCAGTTTGATCAGTTATGCTGCTCAAATAGGCTCGATACTCGGGAGAGACCTTTTCGTAAGAAATAAAATTGTGAATTGGATACATCACCTGATGGGATACATAATCCCTTAGCTTGACAGGAGGTCGCGTTTGTCGTATGGATCTTCTCAAGGCAGTTTCTTCTTGAGTTGATTCTTCACTTGATTCATTTTCCTCATTTTCTCCCCCTGAAGAAATTGCACTTGACTCACCTGTCAATTCTTCCTCCTCACGTTCAACCTGTGCTTGATTTGTTTCCTCAGGAAAAACAAAATTATTTGGAAGTAACATGATTGGTTGTCCTTGTGCATTTAATTGATTGTCTTTTTGGTCATTTGTTTGGTAGTACGGTTCATCCTCAATAAATGACACATTTCTTGAGATATAAAGTTTATGATTTTTGGGATCATAACATTTATATCCCTTTTTTTCAGAGGAATATCCTAAGAACATGGTTTTCACCGAATTCTTATCTAGTTTATCTTGTCTTTTGATATGTACAAAACATGTACATCCAAAAACTCGAATATGATCAAGGTCTATTTTTCTACCTTTGAGAATCTCTAAGGGACTCATGTTTTTTAATCTTGCACTTGGCAACCTATTTATGAGATAAGTTGCCGTTAACACCGCATCTGACCAGTATATTTTGGGGACAGTACTTTGAAAAAGAAGTGATCTAGTGACTTCAAGGAGATGACGATTTTTTCTTTCTGAAACTCCGTTTTGTTCTGGGGTATTTATACATGTTGTTTGATGTAAAATTCCTTTTTGTTTGAAAAATTCTAAAAAGGTTTTATTGACATATTCTGTGCCATTGTCTGATCTAAAAATCTTGATTTTGGAATTATATTGGTTTTCCACAAAGTTAAAAAATTCTTGAAAACAAGTGAACACCTCATTTTTTGCTTTTAAAAGATAAAGCCAGGTAGTACGAGAATAATCATCAATAAAGGTTACAAAATATTTAAAATTGTTATAAGAATCAATAGGGGCTGGACCCCAAACATCAGAATGAATTAAATCAAAACATTTGTTTGACACACTGGTAGATAATGGAAATGGTAACCTAGTTTGTTTTGAAAACCTACAAATATCACATGTGCTTGAGTCTAAATTAGAACAAAAAAGTTTGTTTAAAACTTGGTCGGATGGGTGTCCAAATCTCCAGTGTAGCAATTTGTCACGATTTATTGAATTTGATGACACAAAACACCTATTGGTAGAATCTTCAAGATAATATAGACCATTTTTAACAAAACCCTCACCAATCTTCTTCCCTGATACTCGGTCCTGAAAAGTGACTTTGTTTGGTGAGAATATAACATTACAATTTAAATCTTGAATTATTTTGCTAACCGACAATAAATTTGAATTAAAGTCTGGTAAGTACAAAACATTTTTTACATTTTTTGCAAAAAAATTTGTAGTACCGCAACCGCTAATTTGGGCTTTATTTCCATTTGCAACAATTACATGTTGAGAATCTTTAAATTTTTTGAAATTTTGTAATTTAGATTGATCCCATGTCATGTGATCGGTTGCTCCCGAGTCAATGATCCATTTACTCATATTTTTACATAAATTAGAGATCTTGGGATTATTAATTTGTGAAGATAGAAAGTCAGATTTATATTGTACAAAACCTGATTTTTGCTGCTGTAGCAACCCATTTAATTGACTCAGTAGCTGTGCGAGTTGTGTGTTTGTCGCCACAGAGGATCCTGAGAAATCCCCTAGCTTAGTCGGTTCGGATCCAGCCCGCTGCTCCTCTTCTCTTGGGTCCGACCCCTTACTCACACCCCCAAATCTCCTCTCTCTCTCGCGATTTCGTGCGCCGCCCCTCTCGCCTCTGTCCCGATTAGGTCGCAGGTGAGGGTGGAGGTGCCAGCAGGTATCACGGTTGTGACCCTGCTTCTTGCAGTGGTCACACCTTTCGCCGTTGTTGGGTGCTCCTCTCCCTCTCGCCCCTTCTCGGAAGTAGGTTGGGTTAGGGTTTCGAACAGTGCAGGCGCTGGTTTCACCCGAGTCTGGCTCGCCCTGAGCATTCATTGTAGCCCGCCGGGTTTCTTCTCTTTCTATGGTAGCCATGACCGAATCAATTGATGGTAGTTCGGAGGAGTAGAGGATCTGGGATCTGATGGCTTCAAAGCTTGGGTCGAGACCACCGAGATAAGTATATACCAACTCTTGCTGTGCCCTTTTTTGGATTTCTTCGGGGTCTGTTGTAGGTGGGAGGTATAGTTGGAGTTCCTCCCATCTCGTCAGTACCTCGGTTCCATATTGTGAGCTATTTTTGCCCTTTTGTTTGATTTGTGACAGTTCCTGTTTCAAATTGAAAATATGAGCGAAATTTTGTTGTTGGCCGTATAGTGTTTTTACCTTGTCCCATACGGCTTTGGATGAGTTTAGAAGCATGCATAGGCGTGCAATTTGAGGCTCCATGGTGTTGAGGAGCATCGACATGACCAAATGGTCTGAGGTTTGCCATTCTGCTATTTTTCCTTTTTCTTCAGCAGTTGGATCGTTTTCTTTGGCTGGTTTTGGTTTTTCTATGGTTCCATCGATATACCCTAACTTTCCTCTGCCACTGAGGCCTATTAGGATCGATCTGGACCAGGGAATGTAATCTTTATTGCCACTGAGGGTTATGGTGGTGATTTTGGAGTTATCAGATGGTATAGACATGATTTCTGGTTTTTTGCTGATATGTGTCGAGGAAGGATTTCTGTGGCTCTATTGGCTCTTGCCCTTCTCTTTTCTTGACACAGCTTGAGTATTTTTCTGGCCCTTTTACAGCTCTGATACCATGTGGAATTTTGAGGAAATATGATGAACAAGTTTTATTGCATACTATTCTGATCTTTACAAAGGGAACTGTACATGCTTTTATAGCAAAACTATTCTAACGGGTGCCGATGATCTATTCTAACGTTTGCCTACTGTTCAGTCTAAAAGTGGTAAAAGTAGAGTAACTTTTTTCTGAAAACTAGTTGCTCCTTTTTTCCTAAAATAGCCTATGATGAAATAACCGTTAATGGTCTGAGGCTATTATTATTTTTATTCTATCTTGTTTTCTCAACACATAAACTATGAAAATATTAGACTACCCTTATTCTTGAGGGAAGTGTCTTCCCTTTGATGGTCAAGGCTCTCTCATATGGATTGCATACATGGCAAACCGCAATGATACAGCCTTCATGCTACTCTAGACTGTCAGCTCATGCTGGGACAGGAACTGGGGAATACACCGACTTCAAT
Organism: Hippophae tibetana; assembly: GCA_037013495.1. Taxonomy (NCBI): domain Eukaryota; kingdom Viridiplantae; phylum Streptophyta; class Magnoliopsida; order Rosales; family Elaeagnaceae; genus Hippophae; species Hippophae tibetana. The sequence goes on from CM072810.1 coordinate 577,876, forward strand.
ACCTCTTCGCCCATTTCTTTGCATCCTAACAGCTTCTGTATGAGCAGATTGTAATCTTCATTAATTAATGAAACCCAAAATAAAAAGGTTGGGAAAAAGCAAGAAGTAAAAATGTACACAGTTTCAGATGACTATATGCCACCCGTTCGAAAACCCCGATATAGATAGAGCATCCAGAACAGCAGCCTCAATTCTCTTGGCAGCATTTTCTTCCCCTAGGCCATACCTTAGTAGCAAAGCCGCTCTAAGAACTGTAGCTAGTGGGTTTGCTTTGTCCTGCACATCAAATTACTACATTGCAGATCAAAAACCATATAACTTGACAGAAAGGGTACCCTTTTTTTGTAACTCAGAAGGAAGCTTGAGAAAAAAAGAAACAACCTGTCCCGCAATATCAGAAGCCGAACCATGTATTGGTTCAAAACGTCCAGGTCCTGGTAAATAAGCAAAATAGTTTAAAAGTTGTGTCCTGTTTTGCCACCGCTAAGAAAAACTCCTAACTTAGTAAAAGCTGAATAGGAGTCAAATGATTTTCCATACTGATGCTCCGAGACTAGCAGATGGAAGCATTCCAATACTTGCAGTAATCATTGATGCCTCATCAGATAAAATATCACCAAATATGTTGTTTGTTACAATTGTATCAAACGGAAAATTACAGAGTAAGAGATTGTAATGGATATTGTGCTAGCTGAGCAGTGGATAAAAAGGTCGCCAGAAAGTTAACAGCCACCTGTTTTGGATCACGGACAAGCTGCATTGCAGCATTATCAACATACGTGTGAGAGAGTTCGATATCAGGATATTCTGAGGTAGTTGTCATAACTCTTTTTCTCCATAGCATCGATGCCTGGATGGTCAATAAAATCAAATAAATAGATGTCATCCTCGAAGTTTAATTTGTTAAAAGCCAACCTCAAAAAATTTCAATCTCATTTCCACCATAAATTCAAAGAAGAACAAAGTTGGAGAGATTCCAAGCAAATTATAGGTTCAGTTTCGGTATCATAAAAGTGTGACAAGGAGAGAAAAAAACTAACCCATCAAAAAGACGAAAAACACTGGGAAAACAACAACCTCTGACACATTTGCATTGTCAACAGAGCAATGCTTTCCCCTCCGCTTCCGAGCAGTCTCAAATGCAACACAAGCAATGCGATCAATCTGAGAGCACCAAATACACATGAACAACTGTTTCTCGATGAAGGCAAGCCCAGATCCTAATAAATTTCTTCTCGAGAGTGCATGTATAAGAAGACACTAGACGACAAGGAATGATGCACGTTACATACATTAATTTCAATTCAAAGATGCGTTAAAATCTGAAGAAATAGTCTATAAGAGTCAAATCAGCAATATTGAGTTTTAGAGACACTAGTGGATCGTGAAGTCAGCAACAAACATGATACTGAAAACAACAATACAAGGCATCCAAAAAGTTGTAATCCATTTTCTGTAATTTTCTTTACAGCTGAGACGAAAAAATTGAAAATTTTGGTCGATCGAAACAGAAAGTGCAGGCAAATTGGTTTTTTGTCCACATATCAATGAATACTGGCTTATATAAACAAAAGGCTCCTGCTTTGAAGCTCTTCTAAAAACTCAACTACTTCACATATAAAGTATAGTGCAATTACTCATAGTAAACAACAAATTTGTTTTTAAAGGAAAAAACAACAAGAAATTTATTTCCTAATGTTTTCTGTTTAATCTATTCTCGTGCATTCCTTCTAGGTAAAATTTCAAATTGTTTGAATTGCAACAATAAAATGGAAAAATGAAAAATAACAAAAAGCGTGGCATATTGCTTGTTGTGCAACTGTTATTTGGAGAAGAATATAGCATTTACTGTACTTTAATACATAAATCAAAATAAAATACCTCATAGCTGGCATACACCTCGGTATTATATCCAATCTCATCACCATTATAAATTTTAAGTATTTTTTTAAATAACGCACTTATACCACTTATAATTAACAAATTTGAAGTTAGAATACACGCCAAAATAATTACGATTTTGAAGATAAGTTAACACATAAAAATATTTAATATTTAACCATAAATCTTAAATATTAGAATCTTTATTAGTATCCGTGAGCAAAAGAAAAAAATTGTAGGTGTTAAGAGTATTATACATTGCATGCCAAAAGAACCAACATAATGCGCATGTGGTTGCACACAGAATTGCGGCATGAATAGGCACGACTGTGAGAGAACTTGTGACGTGAATGGACGTGGCTACACGCTTTCTTTTGGGCACGGATACACGTGCTCTTACGGCGAGCGCGGAGTTACAGCGTGCGATTGTCCAATTTTATCCATTTTTTTTATTCTTTGATTTTTCATCGTTTTTTTAATCATATTTGTTATAACTTAGAGTATTATTCTTCGAGTCTTTAAATTATTTTTGAAACAAAAATACTTAAAAAATAATAAAAATACTTGTGATTTCAAAAAGAAAAATTTATATAAAAATATGATAAAATCATGTAAATGTAAATACTTTTAATACATTAAATCATGATAATTTTATTATTTTTTAAACACTCATCGACTAACGAGGGCGTGGTTTGATAAGGGAGTAAAGGCACGAGAATGAGTTTGGATGGTTCAAGTTTGTAGGAAGGTGGGGGTATTTAGGATTTTACACACACTTAGACATTAACTCATGTTAAAGTTAACCACAAATAATATATTTATAAAAAGTTGAAAGTTTGATAGTATAAAAATAACAAACGAAAACATGTGGTATATTTGTAAAAACATTATAGTTCGATGGTATAAAAATTTGTGTGTATAAAGTAATACTTAATTTCAAAAAAATTAACTATTTAATGGTAAAACTTAAAACGGAATTTCGTTTGAATTTATTTATGAAAAATAAATTTTATTTGGGTTGTTTAAAAAGCCAAAAATTCAATAGTATAATTATATACACTATTTTATTTTATTTATAAATTTTATATTTATTAAACTTATTTGAAATTCTATAATTTTCTACTAAAATTCTATTAATTAGTAGCATATTTTCATAACTAAACGAATTTAAATAATTATAATTTAATTTGAATCAGATTAAATTAAATAATGCTTAACATTTAACGAGTCTAAATTATCGTAATTTAATTTAAACAACGTTTAAAATAAAATAAGAAAAATAGTCACTCAAGTGTGTTAACTTTAACGAAAGTAAATTTTAGATCGGTAACTATTAAATAGGATAACACAAATCTATTACCTTTATAACATGAATTTATGATATACTTTTTATAAAGATAGTAGACTTAAGTTTAAAGATGTAAAGTATATATTCCTTAAAGCTAATAACTTATACTTTCTTTAGTAATAAAAATATATAAGATGGATTTAAGAGATATTATTTTTATTATTTATCTTAAAATTTAGTGGGATCTATTGTGCATGTTTAAATTATGAAAAATTAATGTATATTTATAATATCAAAAATATTTTTAAATTATAGACTAATCAATAAAAATATCTCCAAAAACTTATTTATTATAACTTATACTTATTATAGCCAATAAATATATGGTACGTGTAAAATGAAGTTCTTTTTCTCAAAATTATGCCTAGTAATTTGTTATTATTATTTTTTTTTGGTCAAACCTAGTAATTTGTTATAATTATTAAAATTAAACTTCCGTTGAGTTTCTAAAAAAACAAAAAACAAAAAAAAGACAAAGTGTATCCATATCACGTGGGTGATTGATGAAAAGAATTCATCAACTACCTTTTTTTCAGATAACTAAAAGAAAAGAAAAAACCTTGTTAATTGTCAAACAGTAGACACACAACAAGAAAATTTAGAAAAATAAAAGCACACAACAAGAAGTCCGTGGAAGACAACCTCAACAAAGGCGCGTTAGCAACTAATCCATTTTCCGCCAAAAATGCAACTAATACATAGCAACTGTCAAAGAATCGAAATATATTAGCACGTGGGCTTTGTTTCTACCTCACAAATACATGGCAGGAATTAGTATTTGACTTTCTTCCTTGATTGTGGCAAGGAAGGTTGGTTGGTCATTTTGCAAACCCTTCTTACCAGATAGTTTAAAGTTTCGATAGTTGACTCTCAATCTTTTGATTGAAAAACAACATCGATGAAACCATATAAGTGCATTATTACATGACAGGGATTATAACGTGTCCCTTTAGGTTTTGTCAAATACGTAGTCAAATAAAACTTTTATTTAAATTAAATAAAAAATAACAACCAAATCAAACACAAACGGTAATGACGTTATCATAGTTTAGAGAAATGTATTCTCATACCTACCGACTCTATGATTTGCCATCAATAATGCATAATTGGACTTACCGTCTCACAAAAAATGAGAGCAACAACTTAATTGTATCGAAAAATAGGACAAGTGTATGTGTTCACCGACAAGACACCAGGCTCCTTTATTTGTTCGATGCATAAGAGTTCTTCACGAAGAAACCTTAGAGATTATAGAACAACGTCGAATCATTTGAGTAGTAATAGAATGTGCATGTTATAGGAAATCAACGATGACGAACTCGTTGGTGAGAATCGGAGTAGAAAGAAACATAGCGAAGAAAGCGTTGTCAACGATGATTAAGACATATATACATATGGTTGTAAAAATGAGTTATTTTTTTTTTATTATAAATAATTACTATTTATTTGTGATTTAAATCAATACAACTCAAACTAATCCGATAAAATAATGTTATTGAAAATATAATATTAAAATAATATAAATCATATATTGAAACAAAAATATTAAAGCAGAAAAATAATAACGTTAAATTTTTTACGAGATTCAGTATAAATATTACCTAGGTTTTCGAACGTTGTTGATAACTTTTACTATTTCTAAATGTATGAAGTCCAAATTACAATTAATTAAACAAAATTGAGCTAATAAATTACCCTTATAAAAAATGTAAAAATTTAAAAAATTTATGATGTTTTACAAATGATAAAGGATGACTTTATTTATAACCTCAAATCTAATACTTATTTTCATTACTAACCAATGTGAGATTTTTTTTAATTTACTCACTGAAAAGTTATATAACACGTAATAATCATCACAAAATAATTTTTCAATGATGTTTTAACCAATTATTCATAATGTTAAACACTTAGGGTTTAAGTTTTTGAATTTTATTAAGTATTAGTTCTTTGATATGGATTTTGATACTAAATAAAGTGTTACATAAAAGATTTATTGTTAATTTTTTTAATTTTATTCATTGAAAATCATAATTAATTGGATATAAATATATTTTCTATTATTCCTCGTGATTAATTTTGTATTATAAATAAGTTTAATAGTTTCATTTTAGACTATGTGTATTTTAATTTGCGTCAAGATTGTTCCTATCTTTGAGATGTATATACCAATTATAAATTGTTTGAAGTAATCATTAATTTCTTGTTATTCATCTTATTTTTAATCTCCTATTTTAAACATTATATAATCGTGAGTTTCATGGCAAACCTTTTGATTCTCTTAGTAGGAGTACATTTATTTTAATTTTTAAAAAATTCAATTTATTATTAATTTAAACACTTACGAATAACTAACGTTCTATCCTTAAAAGAAATTCTATTTATTATATAAGTTAGTAATATTATTATAATTAATGATTATCATATATTTATAAATTTTAATATTTTTATTAATAATTATCTATCACATAAATGTATTTGTCTCATAATACCACATTAAAAAAATAAGAATTATATTAGGCACAAAATTCTCATTTAAACAAAATGCATCTAAAATAAAACAAAATAAATAAAAAAAGGGTTCTAACTCTTAACTACCATCACAAGTTCACACCACTATTATTGTCATCTTATCTTTATATTCTTGGTGTCTACTTTTTTCGAGAGAGAAAGTTTGTTTGGGTCGACGAGGGACTGCCACGAACACCAAGTATGCATTTGCTCAGCTTATCCAAGTATCCGTTACTTTTTCAATAAAAGTTAGAATTTGTTTGAAATGTAATGATATCAAAGCCAAGCCAAGCCAAGCCAAGCCATGCCATGTATTATTATTATTATTATTATTATTCAATTAGGTAGGTATAGTTTAATTATAGTTTTTCAATCTTCGAGCAATATTTTGGATACAGTTGGTGTCTTATGTTATTATCATTTATTTAGCACACTTAGACAAACTGTAACCGTACACATGTTAACTGTTGCGCACTTGTGCCTAAAGTAATGCATAAACCTCTGCCGACTATTACAACTTTCATGTGGTATATTTGTTATAGATTAATAAAAAAATTTAATTTTATAATTTTTATTACTCTATATATTTTTTATTATAAAATAACATCGTATTATATATAATAAAAAATATATAATTATTTAAAAATTTAGTATTAATAATCTAAAATATAAAAACTTTATTTAATCTATATAAATTTTTAATTTTAAAATTAGGTATCTCCATTTTTTCTTTCTTTTAAAATTAAAAATATTTTTTTAAATGTAAAAAATATATAAAAATATTAATTTTAAAAAATCATAATAAATTTTGTTTGATAAGTAAAAATTAATGTAAAATAAATTAAAAACTATCTTAAATAGAAATGATTTTATCATTAATTTTATCCTATTATTTTTGCTTTTATAAGAAACACATAATTCAATTTTTTAATAAAAAGGGATAAATTGTTCACTTTTTAAACATTATAACATTAATTATTAATAAAAATTTATAATATAATAATAAAACATATTTAATAAAATTAAAAATATCATTTTAAACTTGTCTCTTTTATATATTTCACTCATTTTTTAATTATATAACTGAAAATATCAATACTTTTTAATTACATTCTCTCTTTTTTAATCTTTTTTTTCATTAATGTTTTTTTTTTATCAATCCTCTTTCTTCTCTACAGTTTGGAGTAATAAGTGGTATGATGACATTAAATTATAGTCCATTTTATTTTTTAGGTGATAAATATTATTGATTAAAATATTTATAAAAAAAACAGATAGAATATAATTAGATAGTGTTGATATTTTTAATTTTATTATGTAAAAATGACACTAAAAAATGATAAAATAATATAGAGAAATAAAAAATTTATAATTATAATTTTATCCCATTAAAATACTTTATTATTCTCTTGTAAATTTTTATTATTAAAAAATAACTAATATATCATATTTTAAATTAAACTCATATTAACTTTTATTGCTTTAAAAATATCTAACTCATTTTTAAAAAACTTACATTTATAATATAAAAAAACAAAATGTATTAATAACCCATTTTGAATAAATAATTTTTTTCTTAATTAACTCCAACGGTCATTATAGTGACCCTATGTATTGCTAGCTGACCTTTGATTCTGAGAATTTCATTAAATTCTAACTTTATAGAATCATAAAAGCTATATATATTTTAGGAGGGTGGGTTATTATTATTTTTATAATATATTTAATATTAATTTCAAAAATTATTAAAATTATGTTTAATTAATTTTAATTTATATAGAATAAATATATTAAAAATAAAAATAAAAATATTTTTAATAATTATTAATTAATAATAAATATATTATAAAAATAATCAGATAAGATGTGACGTGACGTGAAAATAACCGAACTCTTATTTTAATGGATGGGTTACTATCATAACTTTTTTTTTATTAATAAAAATATATTCTTATGCTAATTTAATTAATTTTAAAAATATTTTTATTAAAAATTAAATTAAATATAATATAATATCTAAGACATATTAATAACTTCATTCATAATAATTTATTATTTTTTAATAATCAATGCAATAATTATTTATCGACAGAAAAATGGACCAATATTAACGTAAATAAAACTTTATTAACACTTTATTCAACGTACAACTTTATTAACACTTTATTCAACGAACTTACGTGTCCCTCGCATCATTATAGATATATTATTTATTATATTAATTAAATTATTAAATATATATATATATATATATTAATTTTATACTTTATTAACTTAAAATATTCCATAATTATGTATTTTAAAATATAAATATGAACTTATTCAATATTAAAAAATTTAACTTATTTAAATTTAAATTAGTTTAGATTAATAATAATATAGAATCAATATAGAATCAAATTTAAATTAAATATATTTGACTAAAATAAAATAAAATTCAAATTTATTGTTAATAGATAATTTTAAACTACTAATATGGTCTTATCTCAATTGTAACTCGTTAAGTTCACTGACCGCATCATTAGCAAATGCACTGGAAATTCTACCCCTACTTTTTGACTTCAAAATGAGTGTTCTCTTCATCCAAAACATACCGACAAAGAAATTGATATTTATTTTTTAGAATATATTCTTTATTATTTATTAATTATATTATATTTATTTTATTAAAAACCTATTTATTATTTTAAAAATATATAATAACATAATATCTTAAATTAATAAAATAAAATATTAATATAACTTTATTTTTTAAATTAAATATCTAATACTTAATAATTATATTTAAATAACACGTACTCCATTAACTGTTAGGTTTTTTTTTTTAAATCTCTACCGACATGAAATTATTTATTGTTAGATTACGTGGTGTCGCTTCTGTGATGATATGATAATTAACAAAACATAATATTAATAAATTGTTATTTTATAATAATGAATAATGTATTTATAAATTAATATACTTTCATTATAATAAATAACAATTTTTATCGAATAATATGTTATTATTAATTGAATAAAAGCTATAAAAATAAATAAATTAATTGTGACCGTGAGACCACTTAATTTGTGATATATCGATAAAAAATATTTTTCTTACGACACACCTATTCATTGGTCGATTGTTTCATGTATAAGAAATCAATATATCTTTTAATTTTTTTTAATTATATTAACTATTTAATATAATTAATTAAAATTAAATAACCAACTTTTAATAAACTCCTATATTACTCAAATTAATATATAATAATTGAATAAATACCGATTTTTTGTCCTAATTAAAAGATTATGAAAAAATTAATTGAAAAATATATAAAAATACTTTCGTTCTTAATACATCAAATCATATAATAATTTATTTTCTCTTAATCTTAAAAAGAAATAACTATCCTATTGAATAACTAAGACAATTTGTGTAAAAAAGATTACAACCACCACTTTATTTGTATTTATCCTTTTGTAAATGATTATTGTAGTATTTTTACATCATAGTGTATCATTCTAAATAGATTTAAGTATCTCATTCAAATAGATAAATTTTTAATAAACTGACATGATATAGATCTTAGAATTTTTTATATTCTAATTTAGGATGTTTATATCTAAAATCTTTTATGACTTTATAATTTAATTTCAATAAGTGCTATCAAAACGGTTATCATTATTAGATTATTATGATTCGTGAATATTATATTCTTATGGTATTTGAATAAAATATTTATATTTTGTATGAAATTATTTGAATTTTAAGATTTTATTTTTTTAATTTAGAATTAATGTATGTTACTTGGATTTTCATATTTCATCCATCAATTTATTATTTATTTTTTAAGATAAAATCGTATAGAATCCAGATTGATCATCACTATTGTTTGATATATCATGGCTTTAATATTATTAAATTTTTTTAAGTGATTTCGTTATCTACAAAATAAAATATTTGATTCTTTGTTCATATATAAAATATAACCTTTTTTATGTGGTTGTTATATTATTTTACTGAGTTGGTCTAATATTTTTAATTATATTGATTAAAACATGTTGTCAAGGTAATATTTGTTGTGAAGATTAATGTAATTAAAAATATATAGATGTTTTGTGCAGAGTTATTTATGCGAACTATGCTCGGCCTAAAGAAATACACCTGAGATTATAAATGTGTGACGATTATAGATATATTTATTTATTTTCATATGAACAACAATGAGTCCAAAGAAAGGTTGTTCTTTGACAAAACTAATTATCAGTATTTGATCAATACACTTAGAGTACCCTTTATAGTTCATTTCTCTATTCAAAGACCACGAATTAATATTATACTAGGTATATTGAGATGGATCCCTAATTTTTGATTGTGTTCGTGTTTTGATTTATTTCTATATGTACGCATGTTTATTTTGTTCTCTATACAGTTTATATTACTATTGTTATGAATGTTTCTACCCAAGTTAACAATGTCCTAATGCTGAGCGGAATGAACTTCAAAATTTGGAAAGAAACCATAAAGATTATCCTCGATTGTATGAATTTGGATCTTGCAATTTGATTGGATCGACCCACTGCTACTCCAAAAAACTGCGACGAAGTTAAAATTGAAAAGTGGGATCAATCTAACTGAATGTGTATGATGATCATGAAATGCTCCTTTCTAAAAGTGTTTCGAGGCTCTATTATTGAAAGAAAGAGTGTCCAGAAGTTCTTGAAAGAAATTGAGTAATATTTTGCCATTAACGAAAAGTCAAAGGCGAGTAAATTTTTGGTTAAATTTGACGCAATGAAGTATACAGGCAAAGGAAACAAAAGAGAGTACATCATGAAGATATCTCATCTCGCTTCAAGACTTAAGTCGCTTAAGTTGGAGCTGTCTGAGGACTTATTCGTGTACTTGGTTTTGATCTATCTACCTACACATTTTGAGCACATCAAATGGATTTATAACACTTAGAAGGATAAATGATCCCTCAATGAGCTTATATCTCACTGTGTGCTAGAAGAAGAGAGGCAATAAGTAGATAAGACTGAAAGTGCTCACTTGGCCTCGACCTCTTAGAACAAAAAAAGAAAGAGAGATATGGTTGTTGTGGAAGGTTCTTCTCAACAAAAGAAACAAAATAAGTATAATGAGGAGCTTTCATGCTATTTCTATAAGAAGCCATGACACATGAGGAATGAGTGTTCTAAGTATGTTAACTGGCATGTAAAGAAGGGTATGTTTCTAGCTTTAATAATTTAGCTTTTATACCTAAGGATACTTGGTGGGTAAATTCTGGTGCTACTACTCACATAAGTATATCTATGTAGGGTTGCATGTGGAGCTAACCATTGAGTGATGGTGAAAGATTCATCTTTGTAGTACACTGCAATGAAGTTTCAATTGAGGCTATAGGAGCTTTCATATTACAATTAAAAACTGGATTTTATTTGGATTTATTTAAGACATTTGTTACACTGTCTTTTACACATGATTTAATTTCTATTTATAGTTTGGATAAATTAGAATTTTCTTATTTTTATAAATAATAAAGTTAGTCTCTATCAATATTTAAATTTTATTGGTTCCAGTTCTTTAATTGATAATTTGTATATGCTTGATTTTACTAATTCCTATAATGAAACATTGTAGACAAGTTCCCGTGGTACAAATCAAAAATTAAGTGAGAATTCTACCACAATATGATATAAGCATTTATGTCATGTCTCTAAGGAGAGAATTCAAAGGCTTGTGCCAAATGAAATTCTTGAACCTTTAGATTTCAGAGACTCTCAAGTCTGTGTTGAGTGCATCAATGGAAAACAAACAGATGTTACAAAATTAGGTTCCGAGAAAGCTACAGACTCCTTAGAACTTATACATACTAATATATATGATCCATATCCTACGGCTTCATAGAATGGCCAACAATATTTTATTATATTCATAGACGATTACTCTATGTATAATTACCTATATTTAATACATGCAAAATCGTAATCCCTTGCCATTTTTGAGTCTTTTAAAGCTGAATTTAAACTTCAACTTAGAAAGAAAAATTAAAGTTGTCAAATCGGATCATGATGGTGAATGCTCGGAGGGTATGCCGAATAGAAAGAACAACATCCAAAACCCTTCACAATTTTCCACAATACGTGTGGATTTATTCTATAATATATCATACCAAACAAACCTAGCATAAACGGTGTTATAGAGTGACAAAACCAAACTCTTAAGAATATGGTAAGAAGTATGATCAATCATTCCTCCTTACGAGAGTTACTTTGGGGAGAAGCTTTGAAGACCTTATTGTACATCTTTAATAGGATACCGAACAAAGGAGTCACCCAAACTCCCTTATGAGCTTTGGAAAGGCAAGAAGTCGAGCATTAGGCACTAACACATTTGTTATGTCCAGTTGAGGCACAATCTTAAAGGCGACATGAAAGAAAATTGGACTCAAAGATGGTTAGCTACTATTTCATTGGTTACGTTGAACACTCTCAAGTTACATGTTTTACAATCCCACAACAAGATCCCTCTTTGAAATGAAAAATACAAGATTTTATTGAGCTTGGGGAAGAAAACATAAAAATGTTGTCTTTGAAAAAGTGTTTGTTATTGACAATGATTGGGTCTCTATACCTATCGTTGTTTAAGATACAATTCCAACACTAGATAACAACATTTAGGATCCAATTCCTAACAATGTTTCAGACCAAGACAAAAATAAGATTCTTCCTAAGCATCATCTATAGAATAAACTCAACAGCCTCAAAAGTGTCATTAAGGAGATTTTCTAGAGAGAGAAAAAGTGTGATTGTAGATGATTATATCATCTTTCTCCAAGAACATGAGGATGTCGTTGGTTTAACATGTGATGATCCGATCAAATTCTATCAAGCCATACACAGTTCTAATTCTCAGAAATGGATTGATGCCACAAAGGATGAGACAAAGTCTATGGAATACAATAATGTTTGGGATCTCGTCGAGTTACCCAAAGATGCAAAGCCTATGAGTTGTAAATGGATATTTAAAACTAATAGGAATTTGAAGAGTAATATCAAGAGATATAAGATACGTCTATTCGCCAAAGGCTTTACTCAAAAGGTAGGCATAAACTATAAAGTGATTTTCTACCCTGTATATTCGAAAGAATGTTTTAGCACTATAATGGCACTGGTGGCTCATTTTGATCTATACTTGCATCAGATGGATGTCAAGACTACATTTCTAATGGAGACATTTACGAAATAATTTATATGGTATAACCATAAAACTTTCTATCAGGATATCCATAGTTTATAGTTTGTAAGTTGAAGAAATCCATCTATGATCTCAAATAGCCTTCCCATCATTAGTATCACAAGTTCCATCAAATCATCATCTCATATGGTTTTAAGAGGAATGTCATTGATGACTATGTATATCATTGGTTCAATAGGAGTAAGTATTTTTTTTTTTGTATTATATGTCAATGACATTTTATTCACAAGCAGCAATATAGGTTTATTGCACAAAACTAAGAATTTTTTTATGAAGAAATTTGAGATAAAAGATCTTGGTGATGCCTCTTTTCTATTAGGCATTCAGATACCAAGAGATCGTTCTCGAGGTATCCTTGTGTTCACAAGAGAGCATTATCAATAAGGTTATAGGTAGATTCGACATGAAAGATAGTAAACCAAGAAACACGCCCATGGCTAAAGGAAGAAGGTCTAGTCTCAAGCAATGCCCCAATAATGATATCGAAAGAAAAGAGATGCATGAGATTCCTTATTCTTTAGCTTACTTATTGAAGATCAATTTTTTTAAGGTTATCGTGTTCTCTGACTCCTATTTTGTGGGATGCCAACATAGCAGGTGCTTCACATGAGGCTATATCTTTATGTTGGTTGGAGGAGCTATCTCATAGAAGTCTACTAAACAAATTCTTATAACTTAGTCAACCATGGCTATGGAGTTCATTGCTTGTTATAAGGCATCCAATCACGAGATGTGGCTACGAAACTTTGTCATTAGATTGCATGTGATAAATGACATTAATAAGTCATTGAAGATTTACTGTGACAGTTGGTGGAATTAAATTATACTGAAAGTCATAAACAGATTGTAGATACAAACATCCTATAATAGAATAATAAAAAATTTAGGATCTACATCACGTGAGATTATTAAAGATTTATGGATTTGAGACAAATACTTAGATGCATTGAGAACGATCGTCTACTGTTGTAAAAATACTATGACAATTAATCATGAACAGATGAACATAAACGAGGGAATGGTTTATGATCTTACTCAACCAAATCGTTTTAGTTTCTCAATGGGACCGTCATCTCTCATGGTACAACGCAAAAATTAGATAAGAATTCTACCATTTTATGGCATAAACGTTTAGGTTATAGTCCCTGTCGATTATGGTCTGTAATACACCAAATCATAAAATAATTTATCTTCTTCTCATCTTGAAGAGAGATGATGATCTCATTGATGAACTAAGACAATTTGGTTGAGAAAGATCACAAAACCAGTGCATTCGTTCGTGTTTATACGTTCGTGATTAATTATCGTAATATTTTCACAATAATAAATAATCATTATCAATGAATCTAGATATCTTATTCAACTACATAAATTCTTAATATTTTGGTACGATATAGATACAAGAATTTTTTATATTATATTTTAAATTATTTGTATCTATAATCTATTTATGATTTTTAGTATGATTTAATTACAACAAAATAAATATAATATTATTATTTTTAAAGTTACATTTTGAATTCTAAGTTTGTTAAAGTAAATAAAGTAATATTTTTTACTAATTATTAAATACTTAAACTCATAACGGGGAATTTCAAATTATTAACTTGTTATATTTGTAAAAAATAAATATTTTTTGAGGTTATTTTCTTATATATTTTAATATCATTTTTATTATTAATTTTAAAATTTATTAAAATAATTTTAAAAATTAATAATAAATATGATAAAAATAAAAAATAATTTGATATTAACCTCACCAATAAATAATAACATTAATGTATACCACATCATCGTTACTTTAATGAAATAATAATAAAAGAAAATTTTTATTTATAAAATTTATAAATAATATATTACAATACTATTAATAATTATAATTAATTTTAATTAATTTTATTTAATAAAAAATATTATATTAATTATAATTATAATATATAAAATTGGTGTTAATAAAATCAGTAAGATGCACGGTTTGATTAAAAAAAATATCTAACGAACATGGGTCCCTCAATGGACACCTACCTACATGCATCGCCATATATAATTTCTTTGCTCATTCAGTTCCCTCGAAATCCAACCGAATTTCTTAAATGTACTTATATTTTCCATATTTCCAATTCCAAAACATTCCCAGAAAGCAAATTTAGAATAGAACAAGACGAATAATCTGAGACCCATTTGAGATGCAGAGTAGTCCAGTTATAAAAACAGGAAGTAGACCACCATGGGTAGGTTTAGCAGCAGCTGTTTGGGTTCAAATAGCAGCCGGAAACGCCTATAACTTTCCATTATATTCACCATTACTGAAAAGCGTATTGGGTATTAATCAACAGCACGTTACAATTCTTGGAGTGGCTAATGATATTGGTGAGAGTGTGGGTTTGCTTCCCGGTATTGCTAGTAACAAGTTTCCTCCTTGGACTCTTCTTCTGGTTGGTTCTGTTTGTTCTTTCTTGGGTTATGGTGTTATTTGGCTTGCTGTTAGTGGAACTGTTGAAAATATGCCTTATTGGCTGGTAAGTTAAATCAATTAGACAACGTTATTTTATACATAGTTTGAAGTATATGTTCAAACACTTATAATTTAACTATTAGATTATTGGGTTTTGAATGTACAATCATCAATTGGGTTTTATACATTTATTAAATTCATCTGTATCTTCTTTTTATTTTATATTGAGCATTTATGGTTTTTTTTTTGGGATTTTTTTCATATGCCCATTTGTAATTGGCAGCTAGAAATGGTACTTTGTAGTTAAGATCAAATCAATTAATTGAAGTTTTTGCATTGTAGACTCTGCATTTGATTGTTATGCTCATGTGGCTTTGGTGGGTTCTTTCTTGGTAATTATTCTTGGCCTAGATGGCCAAAATGATAGCTGACTTGGGATTCAGCCCCTTTACCTAGCTTATCTTCCAATTATGCAATCTTGTGCTGCTCACAATCTATTTTGACATTATTACAATTTACATCTGAATCTGGGTCTTCATTTTGTTGACTCATAACCTCTTTATTCCAATACTTTTGCAGATATGGATAACCTTGTGCATTGCCACCAACAGCAATGCTTGGTATTGCACAGCTATACTTGTAGTCAACATGAGAAACTTTCCTCTCAGTAGAGGTACTGTTGCTGGCATACTTAAAGGTTATATCGGGATAAGTGCTGCCGTATACACGATCATCTACAGTATGGTGCTCAAAGAGTCTAGTTCAAATCTGTTGTTATTCCTTGCTCTAGGGCTTCCGGTTGTGTCTTTAGCCATGATGTATTTTATCCGACCGTGTACTCCAGCTTCCGGTGAAGAGCATGCACATTTTACTTTCACTCAAGCTGTTAGTATTTTTCTTGCAATCTATCTTCTTGCAACATCTATAATTAGTGAGATAATATCACTAGGTGATGTTCTGTCCTATATTTTAGTTGTCATAATGGTTATCCTTCTCTTGTCTCCCTCAGCAATTCCTATAAAAATGACACTGTTTCCTTCAAACTCGAAAAAGTCTGGTACTTTAACTGATTCTTCGGGTCATTTTGTTTCGAACGGAGGTGATGGGACTAGAACCGAGCCATTATTGACACCATCTTCGTCAGATACGTATCTTGGATGTTTTTATGAAAATGGATATGCTTCGGATGTAGAAACCCTTCTTGCTATTCGGGAAGGGGCAGTAAAGAAGAAAAGGAGACCTAGGAGGGGAGAGGATTTTAAGATTGGTGAAGCACTTGTCAAGGCTGATTTTTGGCTTCTTTGGCTTGTGTATTTTCTTGGGGTTGGTGCTGGTGTAACAGTTCTAAACAATTTGAGCCAAATTGGGGTTTCTTTAGGTGTTGATAGTACTGCAATGTTGCTCTCTTTGTTCAGCTTTTGCAATTTTGTGGGGCGGCTCGGTTCGGGTGCTGTTTCTGAACATTTTGTCAAGTTAGTGCTGGTTAACTTTTATTTAACAATCACTTGCTAATGAAGTTTTGAAATTAACTAGGGTTAGGGTCATTTACTTGTATTTATGTTAAAAATGTTGGTTTTAGAAGAATATGCTTTGGAAAAAAGCACATATTTTGTGCTTTTGTCAGGAAAAACAAAATATGCTTTCTAAGCTTTGTAAGCACTTATGACAGTTTTTGGTGTGTTTGATTATGCTTTTGGAACCTTATAAAATTGCTCATGGTAGTAAAAAGTTGTTTTTGGACCAGACATACATAGTGCAAAAGTACTAACATGATATTTGGTTTGGTTTGGTTACAGATCGAAAACGATTCCTCGTACATTGTGGATGGCATGCTCGCATGTGATTATGATCCTTTCATTCCTTTTATATGCATTAAGTCTAAGTAGTACTGTCTATGTTGCGACTGCCCTACTTGGTATCTGCTACGGGATTCATTACTCTCTGATGGTTCCAATTACTTCTGAACTTTTTGGTTTGGAACATTTTGGTGTTATCTACAACTTCATGGCGCTAGGAAACCCTATTGGTGCCATTCTTTTCTCAGCTCTGCTTGCTGGTTCTTTATACGATGCTGAAGCTGCCAAGCAAGGAGGATCAACTTGCTTAGGTCCTCATTGCTTTAGGCTTACATTCTTAGTTCTAGCCAGTCTCTGTGGGCTTGGGACCATCTTGAGCATAATTTTGACCATTAGAGTCCAACCTGTGTACCAAATGCTTTATGCTGGAGGGTCTTCAAATCATCCTCAAAGTTCTCGCAAATAACTATTTGAGAGACATTGCCATATTAGGAAGAAAAACTGACCTGGCATATATTTCCGGCATGCAACTCGGAGGTTTTTTATGAGTTGCAATTTTGAGGAAGAATCAGTAGTTTATCCTTGATCCTTGATTATATAGAAAGATGAAGGTTTTGAAGGAAATATGATTAGGATTTTTAGTATGCAAATTGAGACATTGTGTCAATTTGCATACATTCTTTATATACTATGTATTCTAGAGATGTATGTATGGTTATAAGAAAAGATATGGTTGAGCTTCTATCCTCCCTCATTCCTTCTAATTGTATCCATACAAAGTATGTATGGTTATAAGAAAAGACATGGTTGAGCTTCTATCTTCCCTCGTTCCTTCTAATTGTATCCATACAAAAAATGATCAAGCTTATACTAAATTCACAATATAATTTACATGGTATAAAAGACTTGATCCTTATGTTAGAGAAGGAAAAGAAAAGACAGAACAAATATCCAGAGGCAAATAAGAAATTATATTTAATTATTTTTGGAATTATTAACAATATAACTCAAGTATCAATGTCTAATGTAGACATAGACAAATGGCATTTACTATTCTCCTATCAGAAAAACTCTTAATTGACCTGTCTGTGTACTAAGCTCAGAAGTGTTGGTGGTATCTGAAACATGATCCAAGTCCCTCAAGAACCTTCCAAGTTTGTATTGCACTTTTCAGCAAATTGTCAAAATTTGATGAAAAAAATTGTAGTAATATACACAATTTTACTTTGGTAAAGTTCCCAGAAAATCATTTCATAGCTTGTATAGTATAGAGAGGTCAAATAGCAACACAGGAACAGAGAAGTCATGTGTAGCTATGACTTTCATTGACTAGCAAAAGTAAGCCCTCGAAGTCGAATCACTGAAGAAGATAAACCAGATTTGCTTTTAATGCTATATATATTTGCAATCACTTCAATAACACTAACCATTGATGCCATTATTAGAATAGACCATGAAAGATGCTCTTCTACATGGCTCAAACCGTCCCCTTTTTGACCTAATCTTAAAGCAACAAGAGACGGGAATATAAACCCTAAAGAAACTGGTGTTGTTGCTCCTGTAAACTTGAAAGATGTCCAAATGTTGGGGATCATGGTTGATCCAAAATAAATAAGCACTAATAAAACTAATGTCCATCAAAGTAACCAGTAAAAACCATGTGCATTGTTCACAATCATACAAATCTCAAGGCACAATTCTTGCTGGTTTTCCCAAAGCTGATTGAACAACTTCTCCATAAGATGTAGCTTTAGACATAACCGTAAATCTCATCAATAATTCAACACTAATTTCTGATAAAATACCCATCAAAATTATCAACATAAATCCCACAACTAACCCTAGAACTATCATGGTGGCAGGTAATACCATAATACCGGCCCCAAAAATTGAAGTTGTTAGATTAAATACTACCCCATAAATTTCAGACCCAGATGCATTTTTGGACCCATCAACATCAACTGTATAATTATTAAAATGAAAATCAAGAACATCATTAAATTCTTTTATCTGGGTTATTCCCATTTACGATTTTCAAAGAATCGTCTCGTACTTGTAGCTCTAGGTATGAATTTTTAGCAGAAGAATTGTTAACCACTGTAGTAGAAACAAATACGAAGATTCAGAAACAAAAACAGAAAGCAATGAGAAATCAAATATATTCTAGGTTGAATATCGCTTAAATGCATTAGAGAACTTACGGAATTTGAGATAATATACAAGATTAAACACGTTGAAGAAAAAAACTAAAATCGTCAAAAACAGAATCAAATGAGAAAGAAAACCATGATGTGTATATATTAGATTCCACTTGCGCTAATTTTTGGGATTAAATTAGTCTGATCATGAAAGTTGAGACCAAATTGTTCCTTTACCCTATATTTTATATTTTTGTTAAAAAAATAATAATCTAATTAAGTAATTAGCTATTAGATTATCACTTCAAGGAACCTGAGGCAAAACGAAGAAATAGATTCTCTCTCTTTCCCACTGGCTACTCTCATCCCCATTGGTTGGAGGTTGTTCCAATGTCTCATTCTCAGTGGCTGGAATCTGCTTAGCCATTTCATCACATAATTAGGGGGATAATGCAAACTCTCTTCTTGTTATATTAATCTTATTTCGCCGTACATCTAAATGTGAGTATTCAAATGATATTATATAGCACTACTATAATTCAGTCTCACTATATCAGTTGCCCTGTTTTTATCTACCTCATCATCTTCATCCATACCATAAACAAGGGGTTCCTCCAATGGTATCTGACCTCTCTGCCGATCAAGCAGAACCATTTTTGCTACAGTTGTTAGATCGGGTTCACCACCCTGGAAGCAGCCAATCAGGAAATTTTAGCAAGTAACTACCTCCTTCAAAGCCAAACAAGAAAGGAACCACCGATTGGATATAAGCATTAATATATAACAAGTTACCATCAAAAATCTGCCTGATAATCTGTATAATTGAACTAGAAAGTCATTAACATCTTTTCCGAAAAAACAAGTTAGGTGTTATTCCAATCCAGATAAGCCCATAAATTATCTAAAGGATGCATAATAAAATACAAGTTAGGTATTATCATAAAAAACATTCACATACTTAAAAGTTCCTACTATTTTGTATCAAGTGGGTTCTTATAACAACTTCTAAATCCATTAAGAAAGTTTACTTTAATTCCTTATCCATTAAGTGGGACAACTTCATCCATAAATAAATATTTCACTTTTGCCATTTCAAAGAATTTATCAGCCAACAACAATTACTATTACTATACGGTAGGTTTCACTTTGTAAAATAGAGTTTCATTTGCATACAAGATTACAAAAACTAGAACAGAAAAATATATGAATTAAGACACAATAAAGTAAAATTAAGTGAGAATAAAAAGTTACCATACCACTGTTTTACCATGTATGCGTTAAACACAATGGGTAAAAGTAAAAATAAAATAAATTTAATATAGTAGAATAATGACACCGAAAATTTAACACGATTCACCCTTTAATTTGGGCTAAGTCCACGGGACAAACTCCGTTAAATATTTTTTCCACTAATAAAATTAATGGGTACAAAGTGAGAGGTAATACAACAAATCGAGATAAACCCAAAATAGTATCACACAAGTGTTTTCCAAATTCACTATTTTGTCACTCCCCTTTTAGAAAAATATTTCAATATTTTTCTAAGATATTCTCTCACTTTTTTACACACAACACTATTTCTCTTCGAAGAAAATTGTTTATTTGGCTTTGTTCTTCTTGTTTTGGTGTGTTGATGTGTCTCTAAGGCAAAGACATTGCCTATTAATGTTAGATGCATTTGTCAAATGTGATTATATCTATTATTTGTGGTTGTATCTACTATTTGTGGTTGCACCTACCATTTGTAATTGTACCTATCATTTGTGTTTTCTTTCTCTTCAATGTAGGAGGGACTTACAGTATGCTCTTTCCAAATTCTCCTTCTTAGCTCGTTTTAAAACTTCTCCTGTATGTTCTGCAACATCTTCCTAAATTTGTGACATGCACGTGAAAAATATTATCTTCTAGGAGTCAACCCATCAAATAAATATTTTCAAAATGATAAAGAATAATAAATTAAAAGCATCAAGAGAAAAATAAATTTCAATCATACCATACCATATAGCACGACATCTATTTCATTATCACTATTTTGACATACAACTCCAGGACAATCAATCAAGAATAATCTTTTTGTAAGTGTTATGTACCACACCTTTGTTTTGCACTGAAGCACTAGCGGTAAAAAAAATACAGAATTTACGTGATTCGGTAATTTGTCTAGATCAACGGGAGGTATCAGATATTATTTAACTGAGTAGGAAATATATAGAATACAGATACAAATTCTCTCACTAATAATATCTCTCAAGTGTTTTCCCGAACTCACAGAAAAAAACTTATACTTATAATACCCAAATCTCTAGCATAGTCAAAATTCACATATTTGACTAGGTGCTTACCTTCAATTTTATCTCTCTCAAACTGCAAACCAATATCCACAGTACCATAGATGTATCGTAGAATCTATTTCACTGCTTGCTAGTGTCCTTTACCAGGATTATGCATGTAACGACTCACCATACTAACAGCATGGGAAATATCAGGTCTGGTGCATACTATTGCATACATTAAAGCACCAACGAAATTTTCATATGAAATACGCTCAATTTTTTTCTTCTCATCGGCGGTGCTAGGTGACATCAATGCACTCAATTGAAAATGAGGAGCAAGCGATGTACTTACTGGTTTGGTTTTCTTATCAATGTCAAACCTTTGTACTACTTTCTCTAGATACTAAGTCTCTGTCAGACAGACTATGCTTACAACTCTATCTCTTGTGATTTCCATCCTAAGAATTTTCTTAGTTTCTCTAAGATCTTTCATTTCAAATTCTGAACTCAACAGAGTCTTCAATTTTTCGATCTCCACCTTGCTCTTAGATGCAATCAACATATAAGAGCAAATAAATGAAGGTACCGTCTTGGAGTTTTCGAAAGTATACACATTCAAACTGACTGCATGTGTACTTATGCTGTCTGATGAAGCTATCAAAGCGCTTGTACCACTGTTGCGGTGATTGCTTCGAACCATAAATTGACTTGCTCAGCTTGCAAGCCCAATTCTCTAGTCTTGAAACTTTGAAGTCATTCGGTTCAGACATGTAGATCTCTTCGTTCAAAGTAGCATAGAGAAAATTTGTTTTGACATCGAGTTGAGCTAACTCGAGATCAAACTATGCTACCAAAGCCAATAGTTTCTGAATAGATGAATGCTTAATAACATGTGAGAAAGTTTGATGTATGCTATCTCAATCCAAATTAAGCAAGACATTTTTTACGTGGTTTGACAATTTTCCTAGGTCCACGGGAGTAGATATTATTTAACTGAATAGGAAATATACATAATACAAATACAGATTTCCTTACTAATAATATTTCTTAAGTGTTATCCCAAACTCAGAAAAAAACTCTCACATTCACAAAATATTTTCTTTCTTTGAGTTTGTTCATGCTCTCTTTGATTTTTTCTAATTTTTGTTCTTGTTCTTAAATGTACGAACTCTTTCATATTTATAAATGAAAGAAGTCTTATTTTTCCTAAATTGTGCCATAATTTTAACCTTAAATTAGATCATTAATTTCCTTAAATTATGTCACAAATTAGGCTACTAATTTATTACTTTTAACAACTTTTTTTTTTACTCAGATTGGAGCCACTTGCAAACCAGTAAAACACACATGGAGGGTTCAATAGATAACTAAAAACAGAGTGACAAGAAATTACAGTTTTCGTGATTATGTGAGAAGTTAATCATGAAATAGAACAATAAAAACAAGGTGAGACAAACTACATTTTTAGTGCGCAATGTGTTAATAACTGATGACTTTCCAACATAAAGATAACCAACAAAATCCCACAGAGATTGCTTGTTTGTCACTCTTTAGGCGGACAAATTGTCTCATAACTGACGGAAGAGAAACTTGAACGCACAAAAGAGAAACAGAAGAAAAATCAACAAACCATAAAGTATTTCTTTTTACTAGATCAAACAGTAAACGGTATTCGGTGTGTTCACAACAAAATATAAAAAAGAATTAATTAATTCACAGCAAAATATGCCGAAATTTTAGGAAAATTGCAGAAGGTTATATAAAGCTCGTAATTCATCTCTTGAATACATGGTTTCTTTTCTCTTTTCCTTTCTCGAGAGAATGTGCGCGCGCGCACGTCTGGAGGAGACCGATAATAAATACAAACACCTAGATACACAAAAGAAGACTGCAGTACAGATTCTGCCTATAATCTACTGCATAGGTGGTTTTGTGACTATCATCTTTACAGTAATCTAAAGGTACCTCCCCATATGACATGTTAATACTTGCGTGGAATGCCAGAGTTCTAAGCCATCCTTTAGTTGCTCAGGCAGGAACTAGATCACTCTGCAAACACCAACTGTTAACCTAATGGAAATAAAAGTAGAACAGCCAACTTACTTAGAGATGTAACAACACTGAGAAACACAACCAAACTTGTTTACCAAAAGAACCCTGTTCTTATATTTGCAGTGCTATTTCAAATACCTCTCTAAATGGTAGCATCTTTTTCCTTGACGATCCCTAGCATCCAAAACCTGCAACGAAAGACATAAGCAACGAAGGAGGGAGGGAGAAAAGTTAAAGGGAGACAAAGCCATCTTTCAATAAGTAAATAAATGGCCTTTTGACATTGTCAAGGCAACAAAACAGGCGGCACATACATAGAAGAGTACCGAGATGTGTTAAAATTTTATTTTATCCCCATCCGTAGGCTAAATTCAATATTTATAACAACACTCGTACTACATAAATACTACCTAGGTGAATTACCTACAGGCCAGAAGCTAGGACAATCTGTACATGGCACTGTCAATGTAAATTATCCTTAGATACCGCGTTAGCCAAACAAAGATGTTTACAAAACATCCTTCTAAATATTACGTTTACTTTCAAACTTCTTCCAAGGGTAAACCATTAATCAAATATCAGACCAAGACTGCAAGAAATCTCAGATTTTGCTCACAGTCAAGAAAGTGAAATCTAGCTTGCTTCACATACATTTAAAACATTAAGTCAGCAAACTAGCACATAGAAAAATCGAAACCAAAACTACACAAAAAAAAAACACATGTGTGCTTGTGGAAGAATAGAGATGCCAATTCTATTACATAATGATAAGATATTTGGTGGCACCATAATCGTACTCAAGATAGCTAAGTGACAGAATTAAACCATAACCAACAATCCAACATAATAGGAAAGGAACAATAACCACAACCATCATACCAGTAGATGTAAAAGTTTTGACAAAAACATAAAGTGACAAGAAAACGAAAATGGATAGATCCAGTTTCCAGAAAGGTGGCAAACTTAAATTTGATTCCATAGCCAATTAAACAAAGGCCGTAGAGTTGGTAAAAGAACCAATATCATATATAGTACAAGAGAAATGCTAACAATGTGCCACACACCTTAACATCTAAACTACTTATATTTAGTCATTTATCTAAAAAAAAAATATTACTTAAAATTATTTTATAAATAATGAAAAACTTAGAAGATTTGTTGCGAAATGAGTAATAATAATTTTTTAGACAATATTTTGTAGGATAAATCATGAAATAAATCTAAGTTATATTAATATTTATAATATAATTTAAATTATTAATATTTTATAACATGTTTTGATACACTGTTTACTTTTTTTTCTTTTAAATATCCCTCACACACTGTATTTCTCACAAGTCACGACTTTACTAAATTTTTATTGTAAAATTCTCGCAACTAAATATGTCGTGAAAGTAAAAGGCAATTACATTTGGAATGATTCCCATCTCTTTTATCATAATTATATTATATTAAATATAATTATAAAAATCTAATTATATTTATTAATACTATTATAATATATTACTTATAATTTATCAAAAATTTATGATAAATATGTAAGTAATTTTTGTATAAAATACCTTATATAAATCCATGAAGCTACTATTATAAGTAATGCATTTTCAATAATATTATTATAAATTTTTTATTGAATATAAAACTATATTTACTAATAATAATATTATTGAAACTACTGCTACTATAAATACTTTGATTGACAAGGGTTTTTTTTTAAAATATATGGGTAATCTTCATACAAACACAAAGAAGTAACAATACACGTATTAAAGCTCATATTTATATAATCTACTTTACAGTTTGAAGTTTTATCTTATAAATATTGATATATAATTTGGAGCATTTAATAAATTTAAATAAAATAGAATTAATAGTAAAAAATTAATTATTTTATATTTATTTTCTTTATATAAATAACTATAATGTTTTAACAGATAATTATGAATATTTTAGTTATTAATAATTTATTACATAATTCACAAATAAATATTATATAATAATTAAATGCATTAATAGAAATTACAGAAATTTTAAAGTTTCACAACTTAGGCCAAATAACTATCAACCAAAAAAAAAAGAGTTCAATTATAAAATAGATATATATTTAATATTCTTACATATATTCTAATACATAATATTAACAAATATATTTTAATTTTTCTTTTTTATTGTAAATATATTGTAAAAATTACAATAACTCGTCTGCTAG
The DNA here is from genome assembly GCA_037013495.1 of Hippophae tibetana. Classification (NCBI taxonomy): domain Eukaryota; kingdom Viridiplantae; phylum Streptophyta; class Magnoliopsida; order Rosales; family Elaeagnaceae; genus Hippophae; species Hippophae tibetana. The sequence goes on from CM072810.1 coordinate 603,782, forward strand.
GCGTGTGTCTTTTATTATTATAAAAAAAAAAGTTTAAAAAATTAAGTGTAAAATTTGATGAAGTTGAAGGACCGCGGTTGATTCTAAAAATAATAATAATATAAAAATATATTTAGTCGGCAAAACTTCTCTATCAATATGATTTGACCCCAACTAAAAGGTACTCATTCAACAATTTTTAAAACCATTTTTTATCACAATTACATACTTATAATTATTATAATATTTTTTATTAAATATAATTACATAAATTTAATCATATTTAGAAATAATATTATAATTTATTATATAAATAAATTTTATTATTTTTAAATACTTTACTCCACTTATTAAAAGCCAGAAAATTTAGTAAATTCAGAAAAAAATTATTGAAATCAAAATTCAAAATCAAGTTTATTTTTTATTAACTGAATTTATTTTTTTAAAAATAATATTTATATTAATAATTTTAAAATTTATAACTAAAAATATATTTTTATGATTCTATTAGTAGAAAAAAATGCTTCCTGTACATTTTATATTAAACACAGATTATTTAGATTTATTTAGTGTTTAAATTTATTTAATATTATTATAGTTTATTTTATTATTGTAAGTTTTAATGATATTATTTTATACAATATCTTAATTTTTTCGTAAAGATGAAATAAAAATTTAAATGAAAAAAATCAGATTCTCAAAACAAATATTCATAATTACGTAAAATAATAAATATACAATTTCAATAAAGAAAACGAGTAATGGCTATGGAGCAATTCGAGACGTAACAAATTTATATTCTTTCTAAATCAATAATATTGATGTGTTTGGTACTGAGTAATGATAATTTAAAACTACAAATTTAAATTTGTAAATGAATAAAAAAAAGTCTATTTTTGAGTTTTTTTTTTGTTCTTTTTTCTCATAATCGTTGTATATTATTAATATTTACCATTAATAACTTTTAATTAAAATATTTAAATTTAAAAATCAATTTAATTTTAATATAATATTTAAAAATATATATTTATTATAAATTATAACATTAATATAATTAGAATAGTAATTAATTATTCCACACATCAATTATAATTATATTATCATTTATATAATAAAAAATCATTATAATATTTAAATGACTTATAGACAAAAAAGTTTAATTTATTTAAGTTCTCGCGAGAGATTGAAGAGTGAAAATAGTTTGGTATTTTTCAGATAGATTGAGCCATCTGACTTGGACTATTTTGATAGATAGCTAAATGGCGATCGAGAATTTGTATAAAGATTTAAAAAATAATACGTATGTTATGTAATTATTTTTTATAATAATTTAATTTTATTATTAATAAATAATATTTTTAGTTAAAATTTATTCACGTTAAAATTAAAAAATTGAAAAATAGATTATTTTTATAAGAAATAAAATATCTATTTTTCTCAACAACAAAAAAAAATAACAACGTCCTCATTCATATCTTAAAAATATTAATAAATTATCAATGATAGCCAAATGTGACAACAAGTCCTTGTCAAATACTACTATAATTATATTAGTAATCCCAATCTAATGGTGTGATTGAAGAGTCAAATTTCTACTTTTTTATCTAAGAGTTTTTTTTCATCCTCAAAATCGAGAAAATATTAATGTTTCAAAATGTTTATTAATTATTCTTCGATACGATATATAAATTTTGGTATAATCATAATTATTTATACAAAATAATAAAATTTATTATTTTTACGTATAATTTATTAGGAAAAAAAATTAATCCATTTGAATGTCAATAAAGAATACAAAATCAAAACATAACCCTCAGAGCTATTAAAAAATAAATTAAATTAAAAAAAAAAAAAGACGACATCAAAATGTCATGAGTTTTTTGTTAGTACTACTATAAGCATTGTTAGTTCTGAAGATTAGTACGACAATAATAATTATTAATTATGTTTTAAGTTATATGTTAGAATTAGTCAAATAATTTTTTTTCTATAAAAAGAATATATATATATATATATATGCTATCTGAAGTTGAGAAATATTTTTTTGTATCTTCGTGTTAATTATTGAATAATACTTAGGAGTCACAATTAATGTTTAGATAAAAAAAATATAATTCGTATGATTTTACCATTTGATTTGTAAATTAATTTATGCACCTACACTATAACAGAATCCAACGCCTAGGTAATAAGTCGGTAATGTGAGATGTATTGTTATTATATTTTAATCTGATTTTATTTACCCATTTTATAATTAGATATTATTTATATTAAAAATTATATAATTTATTTGAATTTAGATTGGATTTATAACTATAAATTTTATAATAAAATATAATTTATTATGAACTAAATTATTATTAAAATTATATATAAATATATTTTTTATTTAAATATTATACATATTATAAATAAATTAAATTATTATTTTAGATTAAAAAATAAATATAAATGTTAGATCATTATAATAATTTAATAATTATCAAAGTATATTTTTTATTTTTTTTTATTTATGATTATAAATAATAAAATTTATTAGAGATACATTAATTTAAAATTCATATTTATATATATCATAATAATTTATATTTTATCTAATTTATTTAAATTTAGATTAATAATATTTAAGTTTAATTTATAGTTAACCGAATTGGATAAAATGTATATATTTTTTATCAACTACTCGCGTTCTTGTTCAGGCAAACTTACTTGTCAAAGTGGCAGTACCCACTTTCTTAGACAAATAAAGTGGGATCTACATGTGAGACTTCATTTTTGTTTTAATTAATACAATTTATTTTAAAATACATATGTATTTATAAACTTATTAATAATTATAAATTTGAGAAAGAAAACTATAATTGTATTAATTAAAAAAAATTATTGAAATATAATTTTTTTAAAAATTGATTGGGTGACTTAAATTTAAAATTATTGAAATAAATTAGCATATCTTAATAATTAAATCGACCTACAACCTAATCAAAACAAGGATGAATGTTATTTATATCCGTTTTAGAGACGTCGGCTCGATCTATGAGTTAAACAATATTGAGATGTATGGTCACAAACGAAATATTTTCTTTCTTTGGGTACGTAAACGTAGATTAATAATATACAGTTAGATATTTTATTTATTATTTTAAAAATATATTTTTTTATCAGTACTTTTATTAGGTATAGAATGTTTATATCTTTTTTAAAAAATAATTATATTAATATTATATTTTATTAACATGAACAATTAATATACTTATTTTATATTATAATTTATTATTATTATTATATAAAATCATTATTAATAAATTATTTTTATATAATAATAAAATATATCTCCTAAATTTTCAAATAATAGACACGAATAAAAAGATTTTAAAGGGGGAATTGAAAATGACATTAGAAACATAATTGGGTTTGTAAACAGTTTTTTTGTTTTTTTGTTTTTCTCTCTCTCTAAAAAGTGAGTGCATATTTCAAGAGTAACGGTACACGTTTGTTGACACCTTTGACGGTGCATCAAAAGAGTTGTCTTTTCGGCCATATATCTTTTTTTTTTTTTGGGCCCTAAAGAAAATTAGATGCTCGTATAAAAGAATTAAAATATTATTATTTTTATTAATTCATGCAATTTAATAAAATTATATATTAAATTTATTATTTTTAAATAAAATATTAATAATTTTTATTGTAATAATATTTTTTTTTGTTAATATACATATTTAATAACTATTGGAAAATATAGAAAGATAACAAAATCTTTACCACACTGCTGAAATAATGCGTATATTTATCTAAAATAATACCCCTCATCACCTCTATCGCCAAACTATTAAAATGACGGGCATAACCATATACGCTTTAATTTTATTATATTTAAATAAGGTATTTAATAAAATTAAATATTATCCTGAAATATATGGAATATATATTTTTTAACTATTTTTATATATTATAATTTTATCATATAATAATTAATATAACAATTTATTATCAAATATAGTTATGTTTTAAGCTTTATATTCCAGAGGTGTTATATGTATAGTAAAATATATATTTATTATTTTTTTAGCTATTACAATTTTTAATTGAAAAAATGATATAATGAAAGTATTATATGTATCTTATTTTAGTAAAATATATTTAAATTATTGTATTTTTTAAAATATTGAGAGTTAAAAAATTAAAATTTAAAATTTAAGTGAAACACAATTCTATTTTATCGATACAACTTGTTTATAATTTTATAAATATTATACTTAAAATTTTATTTATCTAGAGTTAAAGTAGGATACGTGATGTTCCTCCCACTAAGTATATTCATTTTTGAGTATATAATTTGTATTGTATTTATAATATTATAATATATTATTTATGATTTATTTAAATTTATAATAAATATATTTTTTATTTTTATATTAATATTATTGTATGAGTGAAAATATTTCTTTCAAGTAATTATAAAGTATAATGAGAATATTTTTTTAAAAATATATTATATATGTATATAAGTGTTTAATTTAGTATTTAATTTAAAATGTTTACATATTTAAATAACTTTAGGTGGATTACGAGTGTTTAAAAAATACTAAAATTATCATAATTTAATGTAATTTAATTGATTAAATAAATTTATATTTATATTATTTTATTATGTTTTTATGTAAATTTGTCTTTTTAAAATCATAGGTATTTTTATTGTTTTATGTATTTTCATTCAAAAATAACTTAAAGACTCGAAGAAAAATACTTGAGTCAATACGTAACAAATATATTGAGAAAAAATTAGAAAAAGTCAAAATAATGAAAAGTAGGTCAAAATGGTCAAAAATATCAAAAACGTAGAAATTTCATGCGTAATCGCCCATTCATGCTGAAGTCGTGCATGTGCCAGCACATACCCATGCTAAGTCGCATTCACACGCCTACACACGCGTAGCCAACACACGTAGGACCAATTTCCACCACGTTAGCACACGTGCGCACCAAACATCCGTCTATCGCAAATCGTATGCCCCACACGCGTGCCAACCTGTTCAAATGTGTTCAAAATCAAATTTTGAAATAGTTTCTCACCTTTTTGGCATTTTCTCACCTATAAAATATCCATATTTTCCATTGTAAAAAAATACACAATTTTCTCAATTTTTTCTCTCTATAGCTTTCTTAATTTTTTTAGTTTTAAAGTTCTTATATTTTTTTAAAAAAAATTATTTATCATCTTGTAGATTTATAGTTTTTGATTAAATAAACGAAAATATAAATCCGTTTAGAGGTTTTATAGAAATGGAATTAGCATCAACATTTTGTAAGGATTCTTTTAAAGTATTATTTTAAAATAAATTATTTACAATTATTTTTATATTTTATTCTTATATACTATATTTAATTTGTATATCATTAAATTTAATATGTCTGACTATTTGTAAATATGATATAATAATAACCTCGTTATACTTACAAAATGTTAAAAAGGTAAAATATTTTTGTAAAATAAATTGATATTGTTTTTATTCAATATTTTATATTAATGATGTTAGAGAGAAATATATTATTTTTCATTACAAACTTAAATTTAAAAATTAGATTTTAAGGTTTAATTATCCAATTTGATTTAAAGTATTGTTCTTTTATTTGTTGGTACAATGCCTAATAGTTAGAACGAAACTCTATTTTAAAATTTGCATAGGAACTATTATTTGTAAATGTATTGAGAAAATATTTTCAATAATGATTTTAAAATTTTAAAGTTAGTACTCGAATAATTAAATTTTTATGTTTCATTTAGACACTTTGAATAAAGTATAATTAACTAACTTCACGATAGTTAGAGTAAAGCTCTGTTTTAAAAGTTTTTATAAAAACTATTATACGAAAATGTATTGATAATATATTTTTAGTAATAGTTTTAAACTTGAAAGTTAGTACTCAAATAATTAAACTCCTAGGTTTAATTTGAACACTTTAAATAAAATATAATTAACTAACTCGAGTTAAAGCTGTGATCAGATGGTTTGATATTTTTTTTAAATAGAACTAAAATTTAATAATTAATTAATTAATAGGTACAACCTAAGGATATTAATTAATTAATATTAAATAAAAGAATTTGTTTAAAACTATTGTTATGAATGATAAAAAAATAAATTATTGTTTATTAAATCTAAAAATGTTAATCGGATCGAAAATCGTTGATTTTACACTCATCTGATTCGATCCGACCATCCGTTCGGATTGAAATATCTTAATCTGCAACTGATCCGATCATCTCTCACATCTGCTCAATCCGACCAATAAACTTAATTAACTATATTTTTTGTATTTTTAAATAAAATTTGTAAATTTTCACATAAATCATAACATAAAATTATTTGACTTAAAAAACATTAAAAAATCAAATAAATATATATTAATTATATATATATATATATATATATTTAATAAATAAATATTAATTAAATATATATAAAATTAATTTCGGTCGGATCAGATCGGATCAGATAAATCGTAGTAAAATCCGTCATCCAATCCGCACTTAATGGATGAAAATTTGTTTCATTCGATCCGACCATCGGATCGGATCGGATCAAATGAAAAATCAACAGATCAGATTTTTTGCACACCCCTAATTGAATCTATATTTATGTTTTATGTTATTAGATTAGAAAACACAAAAATCATAATATCGTGACAAAATATTTATGATTTAATTTCATATTTATAAATTAAAAATCACATATTTTTTTTCTTAAATCTATCTTATTAATATACTTGTTATTTTTTATAAAATAATTCATAAAATTGAGTAGCATCTTATAAATATAAAATCAAAATATTTATTACATCAAATTTTTTTTTTGGGTAAGAGAGTTTATGTTGTGCTTGGACAAAAAATAAAAAATATCCGGTAGAAGTTTTTCTATTTTGCTAGGAGAATTCGCGGAAGGCTCTTTGGTCTGCACGTTTGTGTTCTCGATGAACGTGGAGCTTTCAATTATTTGGCTTTGTCTTTAGATTAAAAAGAAAAAAGAAATTAAAAATTAAATTTTCTGTAGTTATGCTAAAAAAACATAATTGCGCAATTAATCTAACTTAGAATTAGGGTTTAGTAAATTCTCTTATCAATTTATCTAAATTAGAAAATTAATATTATTGAATTCAAATTAAATTATATCGATAAATTTTATAATTAAATTTAAATTTAGATAAAAAAATATACTATTATTCATATTCAAATTTACATACTTTATATTCATTAAAATATGATACGAATTAAACTATTATTAAAATTATAAATAAATATATATATTATTCAATAATATTTTATATTTAAATATTACATATATTATAATTATATTAGATTAATACTCTAGTTTAAAAATAAAAATAAATATTAAATTTATATAATAATTTAATAATTATCTTATTATATTTTTTATTCTTTTTATTTTATTAGTTATAATTATAAATAATAAATTTTATCAAATATATTCATTTAAAATTTAAACATTATATATATTGTATTTTATACATGATAACAATTTATAAATAAATTTTATCGTTCATGCAATTTTATCTTATTAGAAAAAAAAACAATTTACTTAAATTAATTTAAATTGATTATATTATCGAATTAAATTTAAATTAAAAATCTTTAAATCTAATTAAATTTAAATTAATGAAAAATAAATAATTTTTAAATGATATTCACTCTATTTAGATCTACTTACTTTAAAAAATATATTTTAGATCTAAACTTAAATTGGTTAAAAATAACCAACCTTACATATTTTGTTATGGTGTCTATGTTAATTTATTGTTACATTAATGTTTAATTTTAAACTTGTTTTTATTAAAATGTAATTAAAGTATACTTATTTTTATTAAATAAATAAAAATATATATAAATAAGAGTTAAATTTAAATCTCTATTAATAAAATAAAAAATCATATAAACTATATTATAAATCAATTCATATATTAAATTTTAAACTTCTTATGTATAATTGTTTGAAAAAAAAAATTGCTTTCAAAATAGTAAATAATGTAAGAGAAGACAAATGTGTCATTCTAAACCAAAGAGCAATTTTTATTCAAACAAGTGTGAGCTCTCATATTTAGAAAGAAAAATTAAATTGTGAGCTTTTATCGTCCGTTAAAAAAATTATTTTAATCTCTATTATATTAATATAATTTTATTATATTATTTAAAAAGTTAATTAAATTTTTAAAAACTTTATATTAAAAATAATATTTTAAATTATATGTTATAATTATGATAATAAGATATAAATAAAAACATAATAAAAATAAAAAATCTATAGTCACGACATGTATTTATAATTGAAGTGATATAATTTTTTAGTTTTATTAATATAGATTTAAATGTAAATTTTATTTATATAATATTTTTTATTTAATAAAAAGAGTGATTTTATTATCTTTAAAAAAAAATTAATTATAAAATTATTTATTAATAATTTATATAGAATAAAATATATATCAAATTATTATAAAAATAATTTTTATTTCCTATCATGTTCTAGAATTATGTGGAAGCTCTGACAGAGACAGCAACCCATCCAAATCTGACTAAAAGCCTGAAGGCCCCACTTATAATTATATTATTACAATTAAAAATATTTTTTATCATATATAAATTAATTGATATGACATTGAATTAAATTCTTTATATACTCATAATAATTTTAAGTTGCAGCTAGATACGACGGATCTCTGGCTATTCGATCCGTTCGGGTCATATTGGAACAAATTGTGATAAAAATAGAATGGAACATTATTTATTTAATTACAAACAAATGTTTTTATGTGTTGTTAAATTGTATCAAATAAAAAATGAATAGATTTATAGCACCATTCAAATACTCACTTTTTTATACTATTTTTTTATAAAAAAGATAAACAGATCATATTTTTACTTCTAAATATTATGCTATACGAATTGATTCATTTGATATGAAAAGTATTTATTTTAAATTAACTTACAATTTATTTCAATTTATTTAATATCCAACCTAAAGTGATTTATTATCATCTATAATCAACGTTATTCTTATAATACATTTTATCATATAATTTATTAACAATAATTTTATTTAATAATAATAATATTAAAATATATATTCTCTGTTGACACACTATATGCAATTAGAATACGACAAAATACAATTAAAATTGAAAAAAAAACAAATAATAATAACGCAACCTCTTAAGCTATTTTAAAATTAAAAATAAAATGGAAAAATTATAAAAAATAATAATATTATAATTTGTAATAATATAAATGAGACTCTAATAATGTTTAATAAATTTAAATTAAACGGTATTTAATATTCAATAAGTTTAAATGATTAACAATTATACAAATCAAAATAGATAAAATATGAAAAAATGAAGGATCGTTTGAATTTAATTTAAAAAATGTTCATTATAAAATTATGTGTCAAAATATTTTAATATTAAAAATATATAAGTTGTACATAAATGATGGTATTTTTATAATTATAATTTTTAAATATGTTATTTTCATTATTTTAAAAAAATCATTAATTTTGAAAATACATAATTACATATTCTTAATATTTCTCTCTAAACACGAATACAATATGAAAAATATTTTATATCATTGCATTATCCAATAATATTTTCATATCACAATTTAACCACTATTCGTATATTAATAATAACAAGCATATCAATTTAAATTATTGTCTTAACGATATAATATTGAAATACTCATATAATATTATAATCAAGTTGTGTATAGATAAATTAGACCCAATATTGAATAAATTAACACTACGAATCATTAATCACCATAATTATTAGGATAGATTGGAGAACCAAAATACATGATTTTGTAATCATGAACTTTATTGATCGACCGATGTAAATACAACGATAGTTTGGAATTGATTTCTGTCTTAATGATGTAGATTTTATTGAGAGTAAATGAATATATATTAATATGTTATTATATATACATTAACATGGATATTTGCAAGAAACTTTATATGAAACAACCACACGAATTTGAGGACAAAACTCATCCATCTTGCAAATGAAATATAACTTTGTATCGGCATAAACAGACTCCTAAAACATGGTTTCTAAAACTATGTTGTGATTTGATTGAGTTAGGATTTATAAACTCAAAGACAAACACCTCTATATTTATCAGATCCACTAAGAATCATCTTATCATTGTGCTTGTGTATGTTGGTGATGTTATAGTTATAGAAAATGATATAAGTAATACTCATCAATTGGTAATTATACTCAATAAGAAGTACTCATTAAAAGACTTAGATGAGATGCATTTTTCCTTGATATTCAAGTCCAAATGTCATATGATCAAATCCAATTGTCATAACATAAGTATATCACCTCTCTCATTCACAAAGCAAGTCTGGATTCATACCTCTACAAGTACCCATGAGTTCTTTTTCATTTTTGTCTAAGCATGCTAGTATAGAGTTCTAATATACTTCAATGTTTGGAATTGTAGTTGCGGGATTACAATACTGTGTCATAATAAGATTTGAGATTGATTATAGAGTTAACAAAGTGTGTCAATTTTTGCGCTCACATACTAATAGTCATTAGCTTGCTTCCAAACAAATCTTGAGGTATCTAAAAGATATAACTTATCATGACATTGATTTATAGAAAAAAAATTATTCTTGGGTTTCATGATAGTGATTAGACAAGTTGTCCTGATGATAGAAGGAGCAATGAGGGATATTGTATCTACTTTCATGATTGCATTGTAACATGCATCAAGACCACTAAGACCATAAAGCAAAATATCTCTCTCAAATATTGATTCACCAATTGAAAAAAAAGGTTATCTAAAATGGATTTAAGATGCATTATATATTGCTCAATAGATAGATCATATTTAGCAAGTATTTGAAGTTCAAGATACATGTCCATAATTTTTGCATAAGAATAAAAAGAGAAAACTTATTGAAGTAATCCTCATTATTTTGTAGCTATAATCCCCTTGGTAGATAAGTCAACGTTGATAGAGATACACATATATGCTAATGCATAAAACTTAACCCTTGAAAAGATTATCAAGATGATTCCAATAAGCATACTTATGATTAACGTGTGCAGAATCGCTCAAGAATTGTACATAAAATAAGGTTATTTCGTCAATTACATCATTCAATTTATAAGCTATGATAATCGAAAATAATTGTTATTTCTATATCATGTAGTTTGTATTATCAAGCTTAATAAAATAACCAAAAATCATTGAAGGCATGGCAATATTTATTACTTATACTAGTTGATTAATGATCATTACCAATGAAATGATACTATCTCTACCAAGATTAAGCGTAAAGAGCCTTTATTTTTAACATTACTAATACATAATTGTTTTAAATTGAAACATCTTTAAGAAGTTCAAAAAAAGTTACCGACTTTGATATCAATATAATGAAGTAGTACCTATAACTAACCACATAAAACTCGTAAAAACTCATTATGATTATCTATTAAATTAGTTACAAAATTTATTATCATTGAGGTATACATGTTTTGGTACATAGAAATATGCTTTAGTATACATATCTTCTAATATTTACATATAATAAAATAAAGAATGAAAATATTGTAAAAATTTAAATTAGTGCTATAATAATTATTCACCTGATTAAGAAAAAGTTTCACATAATACATATTTGTGAAAAAACATGAAGAATATTTTCATAACAAATTAGGTAATTTTATCTCGTTTTATTATTTTATGAACATATCACACACACACACATATATATATATATATATATATTAAATTAGTAGAAATTATATTAGTTTATATTTTTCTTATTAATATTTAACATATTAATTTGCATGCAAGGATTTTAAAAAAATGCACGTGAGAATTTTATTTTCATTAAATGACAAATAATATTATTTTAAAATATAAAAATAAACAATTTATTAATGCATACGATTCACATAAAATTTAAAATAAATTATAAATAATATAATATGTCATTTATAAATAGTTACACTAACACAATTGTATGGAATGATAAAATAAGGAAATTTGATGTTTTCATATCAACATGTACTATTATCAAGAAGCTTTTAGAAATATTTAATTTTTAAAATGTATACTTTATTTTGATAATAATAATTATTACTTTAAAATTAAGATTAGTCTAAATTATATATATATATATATATATATATATATATATATATATATATATGAGATGACTTATCTGATTTTAAAGTGAAGGCTAAGGTTGGTTCACAAATGAATGATGGTATCGGTCGAGGCAACCACTCTTTCTCGTAGCTTTTATTACAGCTGAAACACTCAAAAGTAAGGTCACGAAAAGATGTCTTAAACAAAAAAACCTTCATCAATTTTTGTACAATAATAATTAATATAACAAATAATTATAAGTTAGATAAAATATATTCAATGTTGTATGTATATGATCTATATGTTTACAAGATTTCATTTTTAACCTCTATTCAAAAAAAATATTTTGTTTTTGTATAACTTAAAACAACATATGTTTATATTTGTTTTTGTAAAAAACCATATGTTCACTTAAAAAAAATATTTTTCTTAAAAAAAAACATGTTATTTATGCTGTAAGAAAAGTAACATGTGTTATTTAAAGAGGATTAAAATTGAACTCCATATATAAAAAAGGTTATCTTATCGATTAAAACTAATTATATTTTTATATATCTATATACATAAAAGCTTAAATATCTAATGATGTCATGTTGTTTGGTCGTTTTCCATGTATACTTCTTTTTTTCATTGTCCGGCGTATATTTCCTTTTTTCATTTATAATAATAAAACCAAAATATCTTTATAATAAATATATTTTTTATGTTTTTTGATATTTTTTACACCAATAAATAAAAAAAATCATATAATAAATATATTTTTAAGAATATTTATTTTATATAACGTAATTATTTTTATTACATCAACGATGACAATTCATACAGTTAATCATTATCTATTTAATGAGTATTCAATCAATTCACTCGTGAGTATATATATTTTTTAATATTTATATAATAAATACAAAGCGCAAATCTTTGATCAACTAACGCTTCTTATTTTTTTTCTCATACACCAATAAATATTAAAATACTTGTATAATAAATATATTTTTAAAGTTTTTTTTGCCTTAATAAATATCAAAATATCCACATAACAAATAAATTTTATGAATAATTATTTTATATAATGTAATTATTTATTATATGAATGATGATAATTCATGCAATTAATGATTACTTATTTGTTTAATTAAATCACTCATGAGCATATCATATTTTTATTGGATGTTCATGTGTATTTATTGATGTTTATGTGTATTTATTGATGTTTATTTTGTATAATACAATTATTTTGTCATAATAAGAGTGATAATTCATATAGTTAATAATTATTTATTTAATGTGTATTCGATTATCATATTTTTGTTGAGTTAATAATTTTTAAGTTGAGATCATATCATATCTTATACCAATCAAAAAAGAACGGTAAGTTAATATAAAATATTTTTAAGAAAAATGTTTATTAAATCTAATCATATATTGTAATTCATGTAGATTAACTTATTGGATAGTAAAAATATCAAATAAATAATTTTATATATTGTTATATTATATTTGATTTATTTATTAAATAAAATTATGTAATTATTGTTAATATTGTGGTAAATCACTCATTTTTATATTGTATTTGAATTATATTGCTCATAAAATAATTACTATTATATATTTATTTATCATTAAAATCATAAATTAATTAAATATTTATTTTAAGAATATTTCTATAAATTACTTTATAAAAAAAATAACATAAAAAATTATATTCATTCAAAAATTTAATTTTTATTTTATAAAATAAAATAAAAAAATTATAATAATAATAATTATTATTCAATAATTAATTTTAGCCTATGCATGTTCCAAAAACTAGCATATATATATAAAGCACAAATTTTGGTTGATGACTAGCATTTTTATTTTATTTTATTTATTTTTTACATCAATAAATACTAATTATTCATATAATAAATACATTTTAAATATATTTTTATTAGTTTTTTATACTAATAAATATCAAAACAAAACCTCTAATTCATTCATTTTTCCTCAATTCTTATTATTCATAAAATAGTACTCTCTCAATCTTTATTCGTATAACCACCTAGTCACGTATATGAATGATAAAGGAATAAACAAACAACGAACGATCAGTTTCAATAAAAACACTAATTTTATACAATTAAATTATTCATCTATTATAAATATATTATTTTACATATTTTTATCTTGTGTTTTGCATAGCATGAATAATATTAATGATAACTTAGATTTGAGAATTAAGGAATTATGTAAGATAAGTAATTACTATTATTTATTAACTACTTTTTAAAAATATTTTATGCACTTTTAATTGATATATGTAAAACGATATTAAATAAATTATTGAAATCTAAATTAAATTATAATAAAATTAATATTAAAAATTATAATATAAGAGTTAAACAAAAAGATTATTAAATAAAACTTATTATAAAAATTTGTTTTGGATTTAATTTAAATTAAATAAAAAAAATTATTCATATAAATTTATTAATCTAGATTGATTTTAAATGTTTAAAAACAAATATTTATTAAATTAGTTTATATTTTAATTTAAAATCAATCAATCTCTATACATTTAACCATATGTCATCCCTCTAATATATTTGTTGACCATGGTCCTTCGATCTCTTTGGTGGTGTTTACAAGACTGGGATAAGACTAGCCTATCAACTCACGTGTTTTAACTACAACCTTCCAAGAAAGACGAGTTTTCAAAGGACGATTCCTTTAAAACGTTGCCACCACATTTTCAAGAATATTACAAATATTGCCAAGGGGCCTCCTCTTTCTCACGAAGATGCTGTATTTATGACTTGATTATTTAGGAGGAAAAAGATTTCGTGTAACACATTGATGTTACGTAACTATACATTGATGTTACATGCAATTGTGTTTTTTTTGGTAGTGGTGTACGTATTATTTAAAAATAAATGTATATTTAATCATATTCCTTTTGGTTATAAGATTATCTCTCCACAAGAATGGAGCCAAGACTCATTTATTAGAGGGGCCCATTAAAGAAACTAAAATTTTAAAATAAGTATAAAAAATATATTAAATATTTAAAATTATAATAATTAAAAAAATACAAAACTATAAATAAAAGAATAAAAAAATGTATATAAAATTATTATTAGAGTATCAAATGTTTATTTTACTTTTAATGAAAAAATAGTACTCATTTTTTTTCTCAATATCAAGGAGTGCCATGGTCCCATGTCTCCTCCCTTTTGCCTTGACTGACATTAATTAGCTTCTTGTTAGTTAGTTTATTAATAGTATGAATACTTTGTTTTTAGCTTACTTGAGTTTTAAATACAGATAATAATTTTTCGATTCATAAAAAATAATGTAATTATGTGACTGTTTAATAATATAATATTAATTAAATTGTGATATGTAAATTAACAAATATATCAAGTTATGATAAAAGTATTTTTATTTCATTTTTCATAATATTTAGTTGGATAATAATTTAAAATATAAAATTAATTACAATAAATTTACACATATTTTTATACATATAATTTTTTTGAAGAAAAACTATTATTTTAGATGATTAGGTAATGTGACAAATTATAAGTCATTTGTGATTAGCATTTTTATTTCATAATTAGTTTTTTTTAACATAAATGATTCAATTTGTTAAATATATAATAATATTAATTAATATTTAATTTTTTTATTCTATTAAATAAATGAAACCTAAGTCTTTATATACACAATTTTAAGTTATTTTTATTATAATTAAAAAATGATGTTAAAATATTTCATAAAAATACTCTTAAAATAAATAATATGTTAATTTGTTACTTTAACGATAAATAAATATATAATAACAACTATTTTATAAGTAATAGAATCAAAATATAATATAAATATCAGTGATTTGTCACGATATTGATAATAATACATGACTTTATTTAATAAATCATTTAAATATAATAAAACATATACATTTATTCAATTAATATTTTTACTATCTAATGAGTTATTCCTGCATGAATGATAAATATGACTTGATTGAATTTAATAAGTATTTTTTGCTTAAAAATAATTTATATTAACTAAATTTTTTTAATTGATATGAGATATGATATAATCTCGGCATAAAAATTATTAATTTAATAAAAATATGATTTACTCATAAATAAATTTATCAAATACTCATTAAATGAGTAATCATTAACTATATAAATTGTTACATTTAATGTAATTAAAATAATTGTATTATAAAAAATAACTATTCATAAAAATTATGTTTATTATATGAAGATTTTGGTATTTATTAGTATAAAAGCTAACAAAAAACATTAAAAAAATGTATTTATGATATGAATATTTTAATATTTATTGGTATAAAAATAAAAAAAAGTAAAAAAGTAAAAAAATAATTATTAATTGTATTAATTATTATCCTTAATGTAATAAGAATGATTGTATTATACAAAATATTTTTTTTAAATAATTGTATAATAATAATAAATAAATTGGGTTTAGTTAGTTCTTACAACCCGATATAAATCGATTAAGAACCAAATTAAACAAAAAAAAAAATTAAAACCAATTTTTTTATGCTAGGTTAGTTTAAATAGTTTGGATGAGTTTGTTCATATTAATTTTGTACACCACTAGAAAGGATAGCAATTTATTGTTTTATTTTAGTACTATCTTGTAAGAAAAATTTATAAGAAATTTAGATAGAAGAGAGAGAAAAATTAAAAATATAAATAGGCATAAAATAATATCTTATGATTCAATCTCTCTTCTAAATGTACTTGTTTATAAATTATCTACCCAATTACACACGCAATTCATGTTAAAATAGATTAAACCATTTTTTTTTAGAGAAAGTGACCAATATCAACAAAACAATTGGTGTTGTGTGTAAAAATACTTTAAATTCCTATGCAAATGATTTTTTAATTGGTTTTAAAAGTTTGATTGTGTCATTTTTCTAAAAAGTAACCATTTCTTTATATTATGGTTAGAGATGACAAATTTTATCGCAATTTTATTGATCAAATCAAATATGAATCAAAAAATTTGAATGAATTAAATTTGGGTCAACTTAAATAACTTAAAAAATTTAACCTAGGTTTGGGTCAATTTTTATACTTGAAATCAAATTAAAAATGTTATAATTTTATAATACATATATAAAATATTATTAATGATATTATGATTTAAAAGTGTTAAAGTTTGAAATATGTTATAAATTATTTTAAATCTTAATGTTTTAGTTATGATGTAATATGATGTCGTTAATGTGTTTTTTTTTATAATTAACTAATTTTTGTAATATTATTTTTTTATTTTTCTTATTCCATATAATGATATTTGTAGGAATGAATTTTAATATTATTAAAAATATTTTTAATTTATAAAATTAAATTAATTAAAAAATATAAATAATAATTATAGTTAATTTAGGTCAACGGGTTAATATTTTATTTGAATTCAAAGTCACTAATTTAAATTTGATTTAATCTCGGATATGAATAATTTGAGCTAGACTAAATAAGAGAAGTTCACTCATTAAACCTGCACGAATTTGAACAATTTTTTTTAATGAAAATATAATATATTTGTTAAAAATATCAATTTTACCTCAATATCATAAATAAAATATAAAATTCTGAAAAAAGTTATATGTAATCTTTATATACATATTCCTAAAATAATATCTATGCTTTACGTCCATATTTTTGAAAGAGTAAGTAAGTTTCACATACATAATTTTGAAAAAATAATAAGTAAGACATACACATATATAATAATTATGCAATTTTTTTAATAGATAATAATAAAATAAAATTTTAAAAAACCAACCAAAACTAAATAATATAAGTGAGTTAGATGTAAAAATTAATAAAGATAATGAATGACAAAAAAGTAAATTCATAAACTCAAAATAGAGTGATAATAATGTTTAAGTAAAATATGTACTATTCTATACCATTTTAAGTAATTACTATTGAATTGTCATCATATAATAAAAAAATTCATTACAATTATAATATAATATAATTATTTATCTAATTTTTACTTTTAAATCTCTAGAAATATATTTTTATATTATAAATATATATATATATATATATTGTATATTTAAAATATTAAAAAATATTTTGTATATTACTAGAAAAAGATACATTTTTATTAAATTAAAAGATTAAAAATAAATTTTTATAAAATCATGTTATGAAATTAAAAAAAATAAAAGTAAATTATAAAGCATAGTAAGATAATTTTATCAAATTTTTAATAAATTATATTATTAATAATATTTTTTAAAATTTGTATATCATCTTAATGTTGTATTTTCAAATACTCAGCAAATTTTAGTTTTTTATATATTTTTTTAAATTTTTATTCAAATGGAATTGAATTTTATCGATAGATATTTAAAAATAGTGTAAAAAGTAAAATAAAAATAAAACAGAATGATTAAATGAACTAAATTAACTTAAAATAATTAAATTATTTAAAAGTATAACATTAAAATAAGTAAAATATACTAAAATAATTAGTACTTTAAATTTGTGAAATTATTTAGTAAATTTTTCAATTGTGAATATCGCTTTCCAAGTAATTTTAATCTCCTTTTCGGTTGTACAGTATCTCTAAATATTGAACGTTCGATCGATCCAAAGATTCATATCTAATCACAAGGAATGTATTTTGTTCAGTGAACGTACCCATTCAGGAGCAGCACCTTCGTACTATAACATTACACTTGTTCTTTCAACTGAGGTACAGCTGTCAGCTAGATTTAGCGCGCCGATTGATTAAAACAAAATCAATTATATTTATCACGATTATACGACGATCATAACTACATGAATTTTTAATTAAATATAATTATATTTATTAATGATATTATCCTACATTATAAATATTTTTTTTATCTAAAATAACAGAAGCCGGCTCGGTAACCTCCCTTATCAGTTATCTTATTAGGAGTACGTGCTTATCATAACTACTTATCAGAAGTTCACTAAGTTATGATAGGTCTCTGTACTTATCATCCTCATTATCTGTTTTTTCCTTCTATAAAAATCACATCTGCAAAATTTGATGTCTCTTACATATAAATAACAACGAAATATTCGCACTTCTAGAGAGAGAAAGTATAAGAGATAGGGTTTACTATTGAGTCGAGAGAGAGAGAGAGAGACTTGTTCGAACTTCTTCAACCTCTTGGTCCTTCCGGGTTTGTATTATTGCTTTGATTTTGTCTTCAAGGTGAGAGCTTCCTTACTTTATCTCTCTTCCACTGTTATTTTAGAATATTACTACTTTATTATTTTTGCTTCAATTTGTTTGCTTCGTATCTTTGCTTGATTTCCCCCTCTTTTAAATCTTGGATTGGGTCATTTAAGGCTGCTTTTCTTTCTCTGTCTCTTTGATCATTCTAAGGGAAAAAAATAGAAATTTATTTCCGTTCACTTTTTTTCCCTCTCTGCTCGTCGGTGTGTCTGAATACATCTTATAAGTGATAATCATCTCTGAAATTGTTTTCTGCTTAATGATCTAGTTCTGGGTATTGCATATGATTCAATTTTGTAGCCATTTCTTTGTAATTTTTGAATTTATGAGCTATTTTCAGCTTACCCTTTTTGAATTTCTGTTTATTTTTTCAATTTATTTACAGATCTAGCCTTCTTTTGTTTTTATTGGCGATTTTTGTTTGCAAGATAAAAATAGACGGTCAAGATGTCCTCTCTCAGTAGGGAGCTTGTGTTTCTGATCTTACAGTTTCTAGATGAAGAAAAGTTTAAAGAGACTGTTCACAAGTAAGCATTTAATTGTTCCTATTTTTTTAATATTTTAAAATTAAATATTTGTTAATATTTATTATTATTATTATTATTATTTTTGGCTGCTTGTTAGTTTTGTCTTATTAATCGGCTTAAAACTTAAACAGGCTAGAACAAGAATCTGGGTTTTTCTTTAATATGAAGTATTTTGAGGATGAGGTACATAATGGCAATTGGGATGAAGTTGAGAGATACCTTTCTGGGTTTACAAAAGTAGATGACAATCGTTACTCAATGAAAATATTTTTTGAGATAAGGAAGCAGAAGTATCTTGAGGCATTGGATAAGTAAGTTTGAAATTTCATGATTTTCATTGATTTCAAGATCCTCCCCCTTTCCCCCTCTCTCTTATAGGAGATTTTTGTCTGTTTCTGACTAGTTTAGCTCCATTTATATTACAATGTTTGCAAACTTGATAGGCATGATCGACCCAAGGCCGTAGAGATATTAACTAAGGATCTAAAAGTTTTTTCTACATTTAACGAAGACCTTTTCAAGGAGATCACTCAGCTCTTGACCTTGGAAAATTTTAGGTATGTGATAACTGACTTTTTTTTGGGTTACTTTTGAGCAACAATATGAAATTTTCATGTATGTCCACTTTATACTTGGTTGTACAACAGTGAAAAGTTTGTAAAGTGAGCATGTGTGGAAGAAGTAATGTTTTAGCTAGAAAGTGTGTATTTAGGGTTATTCACTTTTTATAAAAGTTTTGGTTTCAATAGCACAGGTAATTGTGATTATTTTGATGTATTATAGGGAGAATGAACAGCTATCTAAGTATGGAGACACTAAGTCTGCCAGGGCAATCATGTTGGTTGAGCTCAAGAAGCTGATTGAGGCCAACCCGTTATTCCGTGATAAGTTGCAGTTCCCCAATCTTAAAAATTCAAGGCTGAGGACCCTTATTAACCAAAGGTAATTTCTTTTAAATTATGTGTTAAGTTAGGTGGCAAAATGTGACAGGAGGTTAACTAGGGCCCCAACTGTTTCATTCAATCATATTTTGCCGAATGATTTACCAAACTAGTAAGGCATTTAGGTTAAATTTCATTTTTTACTAAAATTGTTCTCGAAGTAAGGGTTACCAGTGTTCTTGTAAGGCATTATCTTATCGTGATAAGTCTTACCATGACATTGGATGCAATGTTAAGTCTTTCCACATCAGGTAAATGCCTTACCATGAATTTCATTTTTTTTACCATCGCTCTGAGGTAAGGCATTGTCTTATTGTGGTAAGCCTTCTCATGACAGTAAATGTCAGTGGTAAGCTTCCACATACTAGACAAATGCTTTACCACAAATTTCCTTTTTTACCAAAATTGTTTTGAAATATTATCATCACTATTGTTGTGGTAAGCCTTAACTCCGAGTGATTTTGATAAAAAGTGAAATATTATTCAAAATCAAGTGATTTTGGGTTATTTTTTCCATTTTGCTACACAAGTTGATATTTGGAGAGTTCCTGAAAAAAAAATTAAAAAACATGCTGTTGTAAACTTATAGCTGTGAACTTCATTATTGCTAAAGGATACTGCTCTGATGATAATAATGATGTTATTTTACTGCAACATTTTATTTGGGCTTGTCTCTTTATTCTAAAGGAGTTTATGCATGATCCATCGATATGTTCCATTTATTTTGAGCTAGATTTTTGTTATTCAACATGTTTGGAACACAAGGAAAGTACTGTTTTTTTTCTTTTAGTGCTTTGGAGAACCTGCATTACTGGTTCTCATCAATAGTATAATACTCTTAAAGTTATCGGGGGAAACTGATTTCCTTTATGAATTGCAGCTTAAATTGGCAACATCAGCTTTGCAAAAACCCAAGGCCCAATCCAGACATTAAAACTTTGTTTGTTGATCATTCATGTGGACAACCTAATGGTGCTCGGGCCCCATCACCTGCAAACAATCCTCTGCTTGGATCTTTACCAAAAGCTGGAGGCTTTCCACCTCTAGGTGCACATGGGGTAGGTTATACAGCTTAATTGATAACCAAATTTGTTAGAGCACTGTTCATTTCAAGTTGAGAATGGATCTCAACTATAGGAGGCAACGTGTGATTGGATGTTAAAAAGTGAACTCAACTATTTCATACGTCACATTCTGACACCTCAGTTGATATCTAATCTCAATTTGTAATGAGATTTTTCCAATATGTTTTAATAAATATTTCTTTAATGAGCTTTTACCTCCTTTGCTCAGCCTTTTCAACCCACACCAACACCAGTTCCCACACCCCTTGCTAGTTGGATGTCCAATCCTTCAACTGTTACTCATCCTGTAGTTTCTGGAGGAGGAGGTATTGGTCTTGGTTCTCCATCTATCCCCGGTAAAATTTCATGTTCTGATTTAAAGCTCTCATTTTTCTTTGGTACACACACAACATGTATTAAATAGCTCTTATCTGGTTCTTTTTGCTTATATAGCTGCATTGAAGCATCCAAGGACTCCTCCAACTAATCCTTCTGTGGACTATCCATCTGGTGATTCGGATCATGTCGCTAAAAGAACAAGGCCTATGGGGATGTCCGAAGAGGTATTGCAAAATATATCAAGCTATTAACTCTTGTATACTTGTATGAACTCATATTCTAATTGTATCCTTTCTTGATTTGTTTTTAAATCACCATTGCAGCTAAATCTACCTGTTAATGTGTTGCCAATGACGTTTCAAGGTCATGGTCATGGTCATGGTCATGGTCATGGTCATGCTTTTAATGCACCAGATGAATTGCCGAAAACTGTTGCACGGACTCTGAATCAGGGTTCATCCCCTATGAGCATGGACTTTCATCCTGTTCAGCAAACATTACTTCTTGGTTTGTCTTTGACTAGAGTCCATGTTGTCATAGTACTGATTGGTGCTTCTCTTAGTATTATTAATTGACCATTTGATACTTCTCATGCCTCAGTTGGTACCAATGTCGGCGATATAGGGTTATGGGAAGTTGGATCTAGAGAACGTTTGGTTTCAAGGAACTTCAAAGTTTGGGATCTTAGTGCTTGTTCAACACCTCTGCAGGTTCGTCTATTCTTTTTGCGTTCTTGTTTATTTCACCGTGGATTATTATACACCTCAATGCTTTTAAAACTGACTGTATTTCATTTAATTCAGGCTGCTCTAGTAAAGGATCCTGGTGTTTCTGTTAATCGTGTAATTTGGAGTCCTGATGGTTCTTTATTTGGTAAGCTAAACAATAAATCTAAACAGACTTAGTTAATTCAAGTTAAACTTTATAATCATTTCTACGATGAACTGTAGAACTTTATGTGAAGAGTCTCTACAACTGAGGTAGCATACAATTGTTGGTTAATAAAAGTGGGTCCTTGTTAAAATGTATTCAATTGAGGTGTCTAGTTGTTGTCTGCTGCAACTTGATATAAATAGAATTGCTCTTTGCATTTCCATTTTCTGGCAGGTGTTGCATATTCCAGGCACATTGTTCAAATATATTCTTATCATGGAAGTGATGATGTTCGGCAGCATCTAGAGGTATGTATGATTAGCACGGTGTTTCAAAAATTTCACTCTATCTTGGTGGTACTATTTTTGACATTTACATCTGTATTCTATGCAATCCAGATTGATGCTCATGTTGGTGGAGTAAATGATCTAGCATTTTCCCATCCAAACAAGCAACTTTGTGTTATAACTTGTGGTGATGACAAGACGATCAAGGTTGGTAGTAAGATTTCTTTCTTAATTTGTTTTGCAGAAGTAAGTTTGCTGTCAATTCTTGATTGTTTTGGGGACTTTCAGATCTGGGATGCTGCTACCGGTGCAAAGCAATATACCTTCGAGGGTCATGAGGCTCCTGTTTATTCTATTTGCCCCCATTATAAGGAAAACATTCAGGTATTGTTTTCACGTTTTTTAGGCATGTCATGCATCACCTCCATATACCAAGTCCAAGCCTTTGATGCAAAGACTAAAATATCGATATTTATAAAGATATCGACACTTTAATTTTACGGAAAATCAAATAAATATTGAAAGATATATTGGTATGGATGGAAATTTATGTAAAACTTAAAAAAGTTAATTTTTTTTATGAAAATTAAAACTTCATGATATTTAGTTAAAAAAAATTACATTGAACAATATTTTTGAATATTTTTAAGGTTTTATCACAATTTTTTGATATTTTGGAGTTAAATCAATAAAAAATATTCTGTTTGGGAAAAAAAACACTGAGCCTTTGCATGGCTTGATGTGATCTTTGGTTAAGTTGCAGTTTATCTTTTCAACGGCTTTGGATGGAAAGATAAAGGCATGGTTGTATGATAATGCGGGATCACGAGTTGATTACGATGCTCCTGGTCGTTGGTGCACAACCATGGCATATAGTGCAGATGGTACAAGGTTAATTCTCTCAGCCATCTTATAAAGACTACTGCCCTTTGCTACTTCTAGGTGCATGGTTGAGCTAAAGTTTGGTTCCATTGTTTTTCCTTACCTCTTCTAATGAGTGATGGATTTGCAGGCTTTTTTCATGTGGAACAAGTAAAGATGGGGAGTCATTCATTGTTGAATGGAATGAAAGTGAAGGGGCTGTAAAGAGAGCCTATCAAGGATTCCGTAAACGTTCCTTGGGTGTTGTGCAATTCGATACCACAAAGAACCGATTTTTGGCTGCTGGTGATGATTTCTCTATCAAATTTTGGGATATGGACAATGTTCAACTTTTAACAACTGTTGATGCTGATGGAGGTCTGCCGGTAAGTTAAAAATTAATTACTTTATGCTAAATTTGAGCAAAACCATCAAAAATATTTGTCACTCAATACTTGTCTTTCTTACTTCTTAGGCAAGCCCCCGTATTCGCTTTAACAAGGATGGAGGTCTCTTGGCTGTGTCTGCCAATGAAAATGGGATTAAAATTTTGGCAAATATGGATGGTGTTCGGTTACTGCGCAATTTTGAGAATCTTTCTTATGATACATCGAGGACATCTGAAGCTGCGGTGAAGGTAGCCTTATTAGTTTTGTACCTACATACTTCTATAATGCAATTTTATTATGCTTAATATGTGATATATTCATTCCAGCCTACAATAAGCCCCATTACAGCTGCTGCAACAAGTGCTGGATTGACAGACAGAGGTTCAACTGTTGGTATTACTGGGATGGTATGTTTTATATGGTGTTAGCCATTGGTTAAATGATTTTCACTTGTGTCTCTCTCTCTCGGGCCCTTTTAACTGCTATATTTATATTTAAGCTTTAAATCTTCTCAGAATGGGGATGTTCGGAACCTGATGGAAGTGAAACCTAGAATGGTGGAAGAAGCGAATGACAAATCAAAGATTTGGAAGCTCACAGAAATTAATGAACCATCTCAATGTCGGTCTTTGAGGCTCCAAGAAAATACGAGAGTGACCAAGGTACAACACTTTTTTAAGTGAGTCTTAAAGGGGGATTTTATGACATAACTGCTACATGTGGCTGACAAGTAGAGGATGGCAATTTGGGCTAAGGGACACAACATGAACACGATACATTATTTTTCGGTTAGAATTAGTTGCCACTTTTGTGATACCTTTGTTTTTTAAGACTTATGTACTGGCAGCTTTAGTTGGACCTATTGTTGACTCTGTTACGTTCTGTTTCCTTCGCCTTTCATATTTCAATGAAATGTTTATGTTTTCTATATATTTTGTTTTCTTACTATTAGCTTGACTAAAAATAATTTAAAATTTTCATAATGTCATATGTGAATTTGGTTCAAATATATGACAGGAACACACACAACACGACATGAACAAGAACTTGCACAACAGAGTACGATTGACACCCCTACTGACCAGTCCTTTATTCCTCTTTGCCTTGATTATCACAGATAGCAAGGTTAATATATACAAATTCAGGGAATGCTATTCTGGCGTTAGCATCAAATGCCATTCATCTACTATGGAAATGGCAGCGAAGTGACCGTAATTCTACTGTCAGGGTTAGTAGATTCCAAATTTTCTAACTAAATATCACCTAAACAATATTTCCATCAATTTCAATTACATTGTTCCTCTACATTTCAGGCTACTGCCAATGTCTCGCCTCAACTTTGGCAGCCAACAAGTGGCATTTTAATGACTAATGATTTGAATGATGCTAATCCTGAAGATGCTGTACATTGCTTTGCACTTTCCAAGAATGATTCTTATGTAATGTCGGCATCTGGAGGAAAAATTTCTCTTTTCAATATGATGACATTTAAGGTAAATATAAGGGAAAATAACAATAGAGCACATGAGATTTTCAAAACTGCAAAAAACCACCTCAACTTTGAAAAAATAAGCAATCATATCCCTAGTTCTTGATTTTTAATTTTTAATTTTTAATTATTATTATTTTTTTTTGGAAAATACCATAAGGATGCAATTGTTATTTTTCAAACATGAAGCTTTTTTTTTTGTGCATATCTAGAGTGGGAAATTAGCAATTTGTAATTAACCCTAAATAGGACATCTAGTAGATTTGGAGTTTTACTTCACTTCCATTCAACATTTCTCAATTTCTTTATGGAAAGTGCAGACAATGACAACTTTCATGCCTCCACCACCTGCGGCAACATTTCTTGCTTTTCACCCCCAAGATAATAATATTATTGCTATTGGTATGGATGATTCCACGATTCAAATATACAATGTTCGGGTTGATGAGGTATGGATCACTTTGTGAACACATATATGTACTTATTATCATATGGATCGCTTGTTCTTTCAACTTTATTTGCTCCATGCAGGTAAAGAGCAAGCTGAAAGGACATACCAAAAGGATTACTGGCCTTGCCTTTTCTCATGCATTAAATGTGCTAGTTTCATCAGGGGCAGATGCTCAGGTGATGATTTCTGGTTTGATTTGTGTATCTATGTTACATGGACTCTTTTAGGACACAATTTTGTCTTTATTCACATTATGGTGTTTCAGCAAAAGTTTTGGGGTTGATCAATGTTGTTATGTCTTTGCCAAATCTATTCAAAAAATCTGATTTGGTGGATTATTTATTTAACCTTTTGCCCTGCTTTCAGATTTGTGTATGGAAGTCTGATGGATGGGAAAAGCAGAGAAATAAGTTCCTGCAAATTCCACCAGGAAGAACAACATCGGTACTATCAGACACACGTGTTCAGTTCAATCAGGACCAGATACACTTCTTGGTTGTGCATGAGACCCAACTCGCCATTTACGAAGCGAACAAACTAGAATGTGTAAAGCAGGTAGCTTTGTTGCAGGTTCTCTTGTTCCTTGTATGCATTGTTGGATTTGTTTGCTATTATCTATGCCTTGGAAGCTTTTTAAGAAGTCATGGCCTTTTTGGCATTCCTTAAGATAAGTGCTTTCAAAATTTTGAGAAGCACTATTTGTTGAAGACATAAATACTTTTCTTGAATAAAATTTTGACTAAATCATTTCATTGTAAACCACTTCGATTGGAAACACGTGTAGAAAAAGAAAATCCCGATGGGTTCTAAGTTTCATATTTCAGTGAAAGTGATATTTTCAACATGTTAAGCTTCAGATTCATCTTTAAAATTGTAGGGGGACGTACATGTGAGGAAAGTTTTAGTTAGGTTTGATATGCTCAAATGCATCGTCAGACCAGATCCTTTTTGGTTTTGTGTGATTGCTTGGACTCGTAACTTTCAATGGTAATATGTTGGCTCTTCCATAATTTATATTTAATGAATTTTATTTAATGTTTTAGTGGATCCCACGTGAATCTACTGCACCAATCTCTCATGCAACATTCTCATGTGATAGCCAACTGGTATATGCCTGCTTTCTAGATTCAACAGTGTGCGTCTTTAGCAGCACAAATCTCAGATTACGATGTCGAATCAATCCTTCTGCTTATCTACCCTCTAATGTCAGGTACTCTTTGACCCATTTTTATAATTTCATCTTGCTCTATCTTAATTCAGATTGGAAACTTGTTCTCAGCTATTATCATTACAATTATGCCTTCAACACTTAGTTTTAGCATCATAGTGCAATTTGGGCCCTAATTTTGCATTTTTGGAGTTGGGGCAAAAAATGTCACAAAATAACGGTAGTCATAAACCTGTATTTGGGCTAATTTTTGAAGAAATTCAAAAAATCTGCAAATTTATTGTCTCGAATATTGATTATGGGTAATTTTGAAGCCTGTTTCCTCAGGCATCGGCAAAAAAATTCCTTTGTTGGATAACCAATAACCCTAATCCATATTTGTTACTTTGTTCAGCAGCTCCAGTGTACAACCGGTCGTTATTGCAGCCCATCCTCAAGAACCGAATCAATTTGCCCTAGGACTTTCGGATGGTGGAGTTCATGTTTTTGAGCCCCTCGAATCCGAAGGCAAATGGGGTGTGCCTCCACCTGTTGAAAATGGATCATCAAGCAGTTTACCAGCTACTCCAGTTGGAGGTTCTGGTTCAGATCAACCTCAAAGATGATTAATTATTGGCCAGAGAGCACCAAGTTTCTTTTACATGCTTGGCTTTCTGGCTGTTTCAATCTTTTAGGTACACCTTTTTCCATGTTTGTTCTTACGTGCATCGCATTTAAAGCATTGCTGACTATCTTCACTCTCTTTTTCATCATTTTTTACTTTTTATTTTTTTGCAGTTCATGGTTCAAGACGAGATTTGTCATGTACTGAACAACGTGCAAAGATGTAGAATGGACATGGTTTCAAATGTTGTTAGGTAAACATGATAGTATTCGTTAGAAGTAATTCCCCCTTCCCTCATTCGATTTAGATCTGTTTTCTTAACCTTGCTTTCTTCTCTTTTAATAAGTCATCGAAAATATAAATTCTGTAACATGTTAAGTTACACCTTGGCCTGAAATTTTTCCTTGCTGTTGTTAAAGTATTTAAGTTTTGTAAATGTGTTTAGTTGGAAGATTGTAAGTTAAAAGTCTCATGTTATGCTTTAATATATACCATAGCTGTAAGTTCTATTTTATGAAAAGTGAGGCTTGAAACAAAAATTGCAGTACCAGTTCCAACAGTGCTGTTCATTTGTTCGAGCTTATCTGAATCAATTTTTTCTCCAGTAAACCAGATCAAAATATCATATCAAAAAATCAATTTATATATATATATATATATATGAAGAAACCAACCTCAATATTGCCAAGAATTTTTTATTTATTTAATAAAGTCTCGAGAAGACAAAAATATAAAAGCCCTTCAAAAAGGTATAGAATAAATGAAATAAAATGATCAAACTAAATTAAAAGTATTATTTCTTATGAGTTAAAAATAACTAAAACTATTTGATTTAACTAATTGATTTTTCAAACTTTAATGTAATAAACCTGATAAAAAATTCAATAAAATAAATTATTCATAATTATTAAAAAAACAATAATTATTATATGTTAAATGTTTTTAAAAAATTTATACAGGGTTAGGTGCCTTCAAATGTCCCTAGTTACCAATATACAAATACGTGTTGATATTTTTGTAATGCTTTTTTATTTCTATTTTATAGATTTTACCAAAAAAAAAATGAAATTTTCATTTAATCCTTGGATTTAATATGTTGAATGTTATGTGACCCAAAAAAAGAATCTTTAACTCACCATTGTTGAGTTTCCTTTAAGACTTCAAGATAGCTTGGCTCTGATATGATAAAAGTGTGTATTGAATGAGAATAAACCTCAATGAATATTATTGATTGAGCTCTAAGTTTATATACATGTAGCATTCACAGGTAAAACAACCCATAACAACTTATAATCAGTTACAAGGGTGTAGCTAGTCTAATCGAATATATAACAATAATATATATATAATTATATAGAAAATATTTTTTTAACACTAAAATACAGGATATTTTAAATAATTAAATGGAGTTTTATTTATTATTTTTTATTTTACTTCAAAACATATACTAAATAGTTAAAAAATGAAAAAGTATTGTTAATATTTTAAATAATATAGTAGAATAAGAGTTATAATAACATTTACTTTTTCTAAATTAAATATATTTTTGAATAAATATTAAAATATAAGAGATGGGGTTAAATTATGAAAAAATTGATACATATTCATAACTGATACTTATTAATCAATCGTAACTAAAATTAGTGTAAAATAATAAAAATAATACTTTAATAACATTAGACTTATTTCAATTGAGTCTATATAGTTTAATTATAAATGATATTTTTATGGTTGTAAGT
This sequence comes from Hippophae tibetana, assembly GCA_037013495.1. Taxonomy (NCBI): domain Eukaryota; kingdom Viridiplantae; phylum Streptophyta; class Magnoliopsida; order Rosales; family Elaeagnaceae; genus Hippophae; species Hippophae tibetana. Next base: position 633,934 of record CM072810.1, read on the forward strand.
TTTAAAAGTATTAATTTATTTTTATTACATTTTAAGTTATAAATTTACATCACATGAAGAATCATTTCATTTGTTAAAACAAAATAAGAATGCCACTCTCACCCAAAGAATGAAAGATGATTAATTTTATTTGTACTTAATAGAATATAAATTTTACTAATGTATCACTTTTGTATTAATTATGTTGTACATCTCTATAAATATTTATGAATCATCTAATTTATTTTTAAGTAGTTAGGGGTGAAAATGCATTTTTAATATAAATGCATAGAGTTTTTGGGAAGGAGAATAATTCAAATACAATAATCTAATTATATTCCATAACCATCACGTATATTTTTTAAAATAATATATCATATATTTATATACATAGGACATATTTATTAATTAGAAAAGAGAAATAAAAGAAAAGTAATAATTCTCATTTTCATATTTAATTGATAAAAATTGTATAGAAAAAGAAAAGTGTGGTTCTTAAATCTTTGTTTTATTTTAAAATCTCTTCAAATTGCATTCTTAATCCCCTTTAGTTTTCATTTACATTCTCTTTTTTTTTAATACAAATTTTATAAGATTGTTAATTTTTTATGATAGGTAAATTCCTCTGAGAATTATTCGGTTGGAGGTAAAGATAAAGACAATAAAATGGATAATAAGAAACAGTAAATGAGAATTCTTATTTTACAATATGAGGTAATGTAATGACAAATATCATATTCCCTACACCTTCCCTAAAATTATATATTATTTAATAAATATATAAAAATTTAATATTTTTAATTACATTAAATTCAAATTAATCATAAATAATATATTATATATTTCTTTATTTTTTATTCTATTAAAACATCAATAATTTTTCTTTTATAAAAATTATTCAAAATATTTATTTATACTTGTTTAAAATCTTATAATTATTGAATAATAAAATATTATCAATATTATTTAATATAAAATGATTATGTATTTCTTGTCACATATATTTTATTTTTCTTACTTTAAGATAAATATCATTTATTTTTTATTATTTATTGACTAATTTTTTTAGTTTTTTCAATATAAAATATTTATTATTAGTTTATTGTTTTTATAAATTTTTAATTATAATAAAAATTTAAAAAATTTAAAATAAAAATAATTTTTAAAATATTAATTGGATCTTTGTTACCCATTTTAGAGTTCTCGTTTTTTATTGGAGATTCCTGATATAACCCTACAAGGAGTTTAAGTGAGGATGATAATTAAATTCTAAATTGTGAATGAGGAATGAGAGGGATCTCTCGCTATTAACAACTCTAAATTTTTTAGGATAACTTTACCCTCTAAAAATTATAATATTCCAAATGTACTGTAAGGCTAAGATTTAAAATTATAATATACCTTTAGTTTAGATTTAAAATTTATTAAAATAAATTTTTATTATTTAATTTTTCATACAAAATGATGTTAACTTAAGTAAAATTTAATTTTTAATTAAAATTAAAGATACTTTATATTAATTAAAAATTAAAAATAAATAATAATTTATTTACGATGATAATTTTGTAAAATATAACTTTAATCACTCTTTATTCTCATTCTAGATGTTTATTTTATATTTTTAAGGTAATCTATTTTGTGGTAATTTTGATCTTTACAAACTCTTAGTAAACACTATCAAAGGGAATCAACACATTTATTTTGATTTATTTTCATTCCTGTAAGGTATATGATTGTTGGTGATGTTTATGAATAAAGTGTTTAAATGTAAACTAATTTTTAGACACGTTTTCATGTCTTCTATTCAAGTCGAAGAAACTTTCGCACTTTAAATCAATATATTTTAGGTATATATTCGTCCCTATGAATGTTAGAATACATTATACTTAGAAATATTTAGTATACATTGATCGATCAATCGAGTACTGGGTTGATCGATCAAATGAGTTGGATCGATTGAGGATTGATCTTTTACGATCTATGTCTTCTCAAGTTGTTTTTAAAATTGGGGTAGATCGATCAAGGGATTGGATCGATTGAGAATCAATGATGTTTGATTTACCTGGTCTCAGATTTATTTTAATCATTATTTGATCAATCAAAAATGGTTTCGATTGATCGATCGAGATCAACCTTATAGATTTGATTGATCGATTAATCGACCTTATAAGTTTGATTGATCGAACATGGACTAGATTAATTGATTGTGCCTAGACTAGATTGATTGATCAACTAGGATTTCAACTTATAACATATTTATTTATTTAAGCCAAACTATTTTTTTTACCATATTATCCTTATTAATTGTTGCTTAATGAATTTTTTAATAGGCATAATAATAATTAATATTTAACCTAGCATTAAGGTTTCATATTTCCTATATAAATAACATAATGCTTTATATTTCAATCAAGCATGTATATTTTGTCCTTTTAGTTTTTTTGTACTATCTCTCAAATTATTTTACAAAAAATAAATAATATTTTATTTAGGCTATTTCTTGAATTAATTTATCAAATATTATATGGTTATGTTTGATTTATTAATAAGCCTATTCATTTTAGGGATGTTGACTATATAAGTCGTATACTTATTCTAAAAATAATACTTAGATCCTATGCTTATTTTTTTTGTGAAAATTTAGTCTTATTATTATGAGAAAATGACTACATAAAGACAAATGATTATTTTATGTTTTTTATTTTTTATTTTATTTTATTTTTTCTTCAATTATTTTTGTTATAGTTTATTCAAGTTAAAATAATCTTTATCTAATGCAACAAAAAAATTAAAAATTAAAATGAAAAAAATTTACTTTGTCATTATGCGACCACTTTTTAATAAAATTAAGACTAAAGTATTATAAAAAATAAGTATATGGCTTAAGCGTCATTTTTATAATAAGCATAGACCTTTATGGTATTTATCTCTTTATTTTATGATATTAATTATGATTTCATGTTTATATAACTTCTTGAACGCTTAGATCAAATAATTTTATATGTGATCATAATTATTGGATTTGATTATTTAACTTTAAAGAAGTTATCTTTATTGGACTTGTGCTTTAACTTTTGTTTTAGGGTTTGGTGGATGATTTAATTTAGCTATTTTATGCTTAAATCTTGCTAAGATTTTGTATTATTGAATATACTTTAGGACACATTTTGCATTTGTGTTATTGTGCTAACTTTTCAAGTGTTAGTTGAATGGGTTTGATAGCTCGTGTGATTCGAGTTATCTAAACATTAGTCTAGATCCATACACTTATCTTATAAGATTATGAAAAAATAATGACTTGTAAGTAGATTACTTTGGAGGATTTATCTTGGAAGATAGTATAAGACATGATCTTGTAATTAAACATGAGTTTTTATAGTGGATAGTTAAGTGATCTAGTGGACCGATAGTTTTCCTTTTAGGCCATTGTTGTGAACTAGGTTGTTTTCACCAAAAACATCGCGTGTTAAGTTCTTATTTATTTTTACTTTATATTATTTACACACAACTACATGTTTGTCCGCTTGTGATTTTTAATTAGTAATAATTCAAAATGGGTCACTAGATATACTTAATATTTTCCTAAGATCTTGTTATGGATCATTTGAGAGAGAACCCATCTATAACACGTACTACTTTCTTTGATAGGTCTAATTACTCATTCTGGAAAGCTCGTATGGGAGCCTTTCTATGTTCTCTATATGAGAGTATGTGAAATTCTATAATATATGGTTGGGAACCACCAATGGTTATCAAAGATAATATTATCACACTTAAACCTAGGAAAACATAAAAAACTAAAGATAAAACTAGTAGTAATTGGAATAAAAAAGGAATTAATGTTATCTTTATTATTGTGTCTATTAATGAGTTATGTCGTGTCCTTGATGTTGATATTGCTAAGTGTGCTAATGATACTTTAGAAATTGTCCATGAAAGCACCACCTAAGTTAAACGAACTAAACTTCGCATGCTAGGCACTAGGTTTGAAAACCTTAGGATGGAAGAAGATAAAACCTTTTTTTGAATTTTATGTTAAACCATGTGATATTGCTAACACCTTTTTAAATATTGGAAAGAAAATTATGGAACTCATGTTGGTTTAAGAGAATCTTTATCATTACAAGATCTCTTTCATGTAAAGGTCATTGTCATTGATGAAAGTAAGGATATAGACACAATCAAAATTGAGGAACTCATTGGGTCACTTCAAAATTTTGAGATAGTTTTCAAATACATGCAAAGAATAAAGGTATCGCTTTGAAAACCATCACCACTGATAATGGTGACAATGACAATGATGAGGATGATGAAGAATTGAAACTCTTAGCCAAAAGGCTTAAGAGAATTTTCAACCAGAGTAACTGAGAGACTAACTAGCAACCAAGCCGTTCAAGGGATCAGAATCTAAGAGAACCAAACCTATGGATTTTGAAGGTAAGAAAACTAAACTCACTAGATCAAATTTTTTTGAACTCAATAGGATTATCATTTTGTAATTGAGTGCTAACAAAAAGAAAATAACTAGAAGAGCTTTCAATGCTACGCTTAATGACTAAAAAAGTGACAACGACAATCCAAATGAATTAGAAAATAGTAGCACTAAGTATTTAGCATTTACTATAACTACTGGTAGACATTCTAGTAAATCTGACATTATTTCAGATAATGAGAAAAGTGATTCTGAATTTTTGCTCAATAAATTTAATACTAATAGTCTTGATGAATTGTTTATAGATTTAGTGTGTTGTAAGAGACAAAAGGATAGGATACTAGTAGAAGTAACCAAACTAAATGATAAACTAAAATTTTATGAAATAAACTTCTCAATTATAGAGAAAGAAAAAATTTGAACTATCTAAACTTGTTGATGGTTTGAATTCAAGTCTTGCATATCTTAAATAGGAAAATAAGAATCTTATGTAGGAACTTGAAAAATCGAACAAAGCTATGAAGAGTCTAGCAATTGGATTTGAAAAGAAAAAAAAATTCTTGACTTTGGAAAACCTTTTGGAGACAAGAGAGAGCTAGGCTATATAGAAGAGCACTCTACGCCATTATCTTCAAAAACAACTCAGTTTATAAAACCCTATAACTCTTCTTCTTCACGTAATACATGTGACCTTAATTATAAGGATGATAGCTTCATCCCTTCAATGTCAAAAATTACATTTGTAAGGCCATCTAACTCTACTCATACAATTATTAATTATGCACAAAGTGCACTTATAATAGAAAAAAACTGTTAAGTTAGTATCTGTCTGTCATCAATGTGGTAGGAAATGTCATATTAGGCTCAAGTTTATATTTTTGTAAATGTTGTCCATGTTAATAATTATGTATAATTTATCCAATAATTCTACCAAAAAACATGAAGTTGTTAATTCAAAAAGGCAAGTGAAATTCAACATATTTAATTTTAAGACTAATTATCATAATCATATCATGCATCTTACATCTTCATTTAGAATGAATATGAAATCTAAAAGTAATGATAATTCAAGAACATACCTACGAAGACTAAATAAGTTGAGTTTAAACCGAAAGAAATAAAGAAACTAAAATTCAATGAAATTTAGGGGAAGAAAGATTGTCTTATTTTGATCACTTGATCGTCTTTTATTGTTCACCTATGTACTTCTGTTTGAGTGCTTAGTTAAACTTAGGTGAACATCCTTAGTAAGTTTGTTTTTTTCTTTTTTTAATTGATGTTTCTTTAGTTTTAATAAAATAAAATTATAAAAAAAGTGGTAGATTTGTTTTTAACAATGAATGGACTTAATATATTATTTCCATTTCCAAATTTTTCTTATTCTAATTGACTTTTTATTAGTAATTAAGTATTTTGCCTTATGCATTTACATATCTTTTCACATTTAGTGATCAATATTGACAAGAGTTTACTCAAAGTTTATGATTATTTTTGTAAGATATGAAGTTTTGAATTAACTTTAAGTACAAAATTATGTTTGGGTTCTATTTTTCAATGTCTAAAGTTTGACTATAAAGAGACATATAGTTTTAAAAAGGGCTACATATTATGATGTGTGTAGCTAACTCAGTGAGCGAAGATGGCTATCTCACAACTAATGTGAAAATTATCATACTAGGTTTTTGTCTCGTGCATGATTCCTCAATAAAAAAAGAGAGAAAATAAAACAAAAAAAGCTTAGCATACATAAAAATAAAGAGTCACAAGTTGATTAAATAAGAAGAAAATAAATAAATATAATGACCAATCTATCTATATATATATATATATATATATAAAAGGGACTAATTTTTTTTAAGTTCTCTCTTAGAAGATATTTTTTATTTTTTGAAATTCAAGATTCAATTGTATTTTTTCATGATAAGTGGTATTCTTTCCTTTGAATTTTTCATGATTGATTATAAATGAATTAAATGACATATTTTTAAAGTTCAAATATGAATCTTATTTTAGGTGATTGTTGATGTGTCACTTTATGAGTTATTATATTTGTGTGTCTTGTCAAAAAAACTTATGCCTTTAATGAATAATCAAATTTTGAGCAAAAATAATTTTTCAAATGAGTATTCTGTTCCAGTCATGTTTAAATAAGTCTACTACCCTTAATAAAAAAAATTATATCTTTCAAGTTTTATAAATTTTTGATTTATAATACTTTGTTTTAAGAAATCATAGATCTTATGGGAAGTTCATTCATTACATACATTGCATATCTTCTTATATTGAATTTAAGCTTCAAAATTAAATTATCTTTTCATATGACAAAAAAGAAGAGAGTAGATATTAATGGGTGAGTTATTGCTTATTCATTTTACTATTATTATGTACATTAAACTAATAAACAATAAATCATTCAAGACAAATTGTGTGCTTCTGTTATTTTGTTTTTCAATATACATATGAGTCGTCAAGATTCAAGCAAAGATGACTTCATCATATCATAGGATGGTACCACTATGAATTTTTTTTATGAGTGTTATGTAATGAGAGAGAAGTTTTGTCACACGAATATGCCAAATGGGAAGATTGTAAGGTATATGAGTGTTGGTGATATTCTTGAACAAAATGTTTAAATATAAACTAATTTTTAGGTGCAGTTTCATGTCCGTTATTAAAGTAAAAAAAACTTATGTGCTTTAAATCAATATATTTAAGATATATACTCGTCCTTATGAACATTAGAATACATGTTATACACTTAGGAAATTTTGGTATATACATTGGTTGATCAATCAAATGGGTTAGATCAATCGAGAATCAATTTTGTGTGATCTATGGCCTCTCTAGTTGATTTTTAAATTAGGATAGATTGAACAAAATTGATCGTGTTCGATCTACTTGGTCTCAACTTTATTTTAATCGTTATTTTATCAATCGAAAAGGGTTTCGATCAATCAATCTTATAGGTTTGATTGATCGAGTAGCTATGATTTCAACTTTAACCATATTATCTCTATTAATTATTGGTTTATAAATTATTTAATGGATAAAATGATAATTGATCTTTAACTTAACATTAACGTTTCATCTTTTCTATATAAACAATCTAATGCTCCATATTTCAATTAACATCATATATTCTATTATTCTAATTGTTGTTATGCTCTCTCTCTCAAATTGTTTGGAAAAAATTGAATCATATTTTGTTTAGGCTATTTCTTGAATTAATCTATCAAATATTACGCGGTTATGTTTGATTAATTAATAAACCTATTTATTTTATCATATTATGATTTCATGTTCATATAACTTCCTCTTCATTATGTTCTTGATTACTTGGATCAAATAGTTGCGTGTGTGATCATAATTATTTAACTTTAAAGAATCTATATTTATAGAACTTGTGTTTTAACTTTTATTCTAAGGTTTGCTAGATGATTTAATTTAACTGATTTATTCTTAAATCTTATAGTTGGTGTCTTTTTTATTATTAAACTTGCTATAGGAAACATTTTGTATTTGTGTTATTGTGCGTACTTTTTAAGTCTAGTTGAATGGGTTCGATTGCTCTTGTGATTCGAGTTATTTAAACATTTGTGTGCATCAATACACTTATATTATAGAGATTGTGAAAGAAATAACAACTTATAAGTAGATTACTTTGTGAGCTTAATCTTGGAGTTAGTATAATATCTGGCTTTGTAATATAACATTAATGTTCATAATAGATAATTAGGTGAACTAATAGAGAAAGATTTTTTTCTTAGGTTATGATTGTAATTTAAATTATTTCTATTTAAAATATCGTATGTTTACTTATTTTTGCTTTATATTATTTAAATATGATTACATGTTTGATCGCTTGTAATTTTTAATTAGTAATAGTTCAAAAAATTATTTATTCATTTCGATCCTAATTTCGATTGATTCCCATGTCGGTAAACATACCCTTAGAAATTTGAATACATACTCTTACATATTTGGAATGTATCACACATTAGATGAGTTATGCAATGATAAAAACAAGGGTTCAGTAATTAGAAAATACACTTAAACAAAAAGATAAATATTAATTTATAAATAATACTGTTTTATTAAATGCTAAAATCTAAAACTTAAATCTAATATTCTAAAATATAACCCTAAATATAAATCATAAATCATATACTCTAAATTCTAAATTATAACCCAATTAAATTTAGGATTATTTGTCATTCCAACTTAAATATGTTTTTATTGTTTTATTATTTATTTTAATTATTAATTATTAAATATTTTATTTTTAACTTTTTGGATATTAAATATAAATATCCAAGCATTTTATTTCATATTATATTACGTGAAATGAGGACATGATTACTTCTTTCCAAGCCCAAGACAGCAAGAAAATAATTAACATCAACCCATTACCATATTTAGCTACATACGGGTATGGTTTAGACCCGTTAAAAGATTTTATAATACCAGATTCGGATCCTAGTAACTCCAAGAAGAGAAGGTTATTCATTATAATCTACGAAAAACTTACCAAATGAAATATAAACCCTACATTTGTTCTGGGCTTCAAAATCGAACCCCAAAATTCCTTTCAAAATCCCTATAAATTCCGCAGCCAAACCCGTCTCATTTGCCCCACTACTCTCTGTTGCCCGTGTCTGATTCTGATAACTCTGTGTTGAAATGGAGGTGCCGAGTCTCTACCACATTGATATTGGTTCATTGAGCATTATGGGTTCCAATGAAGCATCTTTGGTAGTTTTGGAGACTGCCCTTTTTGCCCAAAAATCTATATTTTGGCTTCTTTCATTGGTACAATGCATTTTCTTAAAATTGCTTTTTTTATTTTATGTCTGTGGGTTTTATTACAATATTGTGGCTTATTTCATGATTCCTTTCTGTTTTTGAGAGATTAGGTACAATACTACTGTGACTATTTGATAAGAGTAATTTAGTCATGTTTATTTTAAAGTGTCATGGTTTAGTTATATAATTTTATACAAGAGTCAATTTAATCTTAATTTTTAAAAATTTATATTTTTTAAAAGGTAAAATTAAATTTTTATTAAAAATAACATTTTATTTATAATATTAAGAATAAGAAAAAAATGCATTCTTCCTCCTTTGCTTACAAATAAAAATAACTTCTCCCTTATTTAAGTATATTTTTAATTTCTCTACTTTTTTTTATTAAAAATACAATTTTTTTTCTTTTATAATTTATAAATTCAAATAATTTCAAAAATAAAAATAAAATTTATAACATTGATATAAATGAATTAGAAATACATAAATAGAATAAAATAAAAAAAAGAGACGAGAATGGCTAAAATGAGAGAAAATAAAATAAATTTAGATAAGAGAAAAAATTAATATTTTTAAAAAATAGATATATTTTTTATTTTTATTTTTAAGTGAAATTTCAATTCTATCCTTAAAAAAATTAGATTATATTGATTCTATTTAAAAATTATACCACTAAAGTTCACTTATCTGTCCTAATCTCTGTATTTTAGATATTACCAGTGTTTTTTTAATTCAATTAGTGTTATGATTCTGGGTTGTTTTATATAAAACAAGTGTTTATAATTGTTTTCCAATTTTCCATTGGGTATTGGTCGATTTGCTTTATAGATAGTCGCTAGCCCCCTTTGATTTGTAGTCATTGATTGAGATATTCAGATATGAAATTCTACTGAATTCTCCATCAAACTGTGTGGTAATAAGCAATAACATATTCACTGTGTTTCATGCGCTAAAATTTCCAAATTTCGTCTCGATATCATTTTTATAATTTGTATTGAGATATGTTTTCATAGGATCTTACATTCTTATATGAATGAAAGTAATTTGTTAAGTGATTAGTTCTTGAACATTTAACCAGGATTTATTTTCCCATGCTTTAAGCATTTAAATATACTCATACAAAAATTGTTCAAGTATTTGCTTCATTAAATCAAGATGATTTACCATGTTGCTAACTTAATTGGTTTCCATTGCCTGTGGTTAGTAACAGTACTAATGCTTTCTTTCTTTTCATATATGCATTGCGTATTCTTTTTCGATTTAAATGAATGAATTGTGTAATTTTTGTTTTACATCCTGAAAGACAAAAGTTACTCATTGTCTGTCATTTGTTTAGCTTTTTGTCGTTTGGATATAAATTTTTGAGGTAATATTCTGGATTGCTTGATCATGTTTAAGGTTGCTTATTTCTTGTTCATATATTTCGAGTTATGTTACTGTTTTCTTTTAGCTCATAATGTTTAATAGATTTTGGGTCTGTTTCCTTCTGATTCTGTTAAAAGTTGTTTAGTTAAAAATTTCTTCTTAGGAAGAAGCGCATAATTTGTAGTTTGCATGGATTTTTTCTTGCAAATTTTTGATTCATAAGCATTTTTTTGTTGTAAATGATTTTTTCCTTGTGCATGCAACTTGATTTCTATGAGATTATTTTGAGTTCTATTGCATCACAATTCATTTACAAGGTAATTATTATATTATGTTTTTTGAACAGGTTTTGCTTATGGGTTATGCTACACAAAATGTTGAGTTATTGTTGAAGGACAGTAAAGCTTTCACAATGGCTGAACTTAACAAAGTGAAAGAATCTGTTGCTGAAAATGAGGATGCTGATGCTACTGACAGTGATGATTCTGATGATGCCTCAGATGATGAGTCCGATGATGATGATTTGTTTAGGGAATTGAGTGAAGATTCCGATGACGATGAAGAGGATTCTGATGATGATATGGATATGCATAGCAATGGAGGAAGCGATGACGACGAAGACGATGATGACGACGACGACGATGATGATGAGGAAGATGACGATGATGATGAAGAAGACGATGAAGACGACGAAGATGAACAGAAGTCTGTGAATCCTAAAAGGATGAAATAAGAGAGACCTATTTTTTTAACCTTTAACTGTCTAGTTTTAGACCGGCCTTATTTATTTGCTTGTTTATTGAGCTGGGGCTTAGATTTCTGATCCTAGATTTGTAAGAACCACAGCATTAAGTTTGCTCCATGGAGGTGCTGATTTTTTTCTTTGTTACTTATTGAATCTCCCTTTTAGTTATTTGTCTATCCGCAATTTCCTTCCTTGCCTAAACTTAGTCTAACTACACAATCTGATATTTGTGAATAGTATACTAATAATTGTATAAATTTACCACTAAATCCTGTATCATGATAAATGTACCTCATGATTTTTAATTAGTGTTACGAATTTATTATTTTTCGTTATTTATTTAAAGATTAATGTTGTTTATCATGTGAAAGACATGTTTTCAAACTTTAACGAAATCACTTGTTTTTCATAAAGTCAAAAACTTTAAATTAATTCATGTAAGGATAGATTTGTAATATTAATTAAATATTTGGTGATAAATTTATCATTTATGTAATTTTAATGATAAGTTTGTACAAACGATCATAGTTTAAAGGGATGGGTATTCAAATTTCAAAATTTTATTGAAAGTTTATAGTCATTCTCAAATAGAGTAATAAAAGCTTGATATACTCAAAGAAGTATTCTTTCAAAGAATAACCTCGCAAGAATTGGAAACACTTTTACACAAGTATTCCTTCTTTGCAGCTTCGGTAATGGCTGGCTTCACATTTTCCAACTTAAAATTCTCTTTTTGGCTAATTTACCTTTTAATAATTGTTAGATGTTTTAAACATCATTAATAACGTTAATTTTAACATAAAATAGAAAATGCTATTTTGAATTTTTTTAAAAGGATACATATGTTTTTGTGTATTATAATAATAAATAAGTATATAGTTTTTAAAAATGAGATGAAGAATGTAATTTTCATCATTAACTTATTCCATTACATTAAATCGTCTCATCTTGATTTTGATTTTCTTTATTAATTCTTGCATCTAACCGTAAAATATATGCAAGATTAGTCACGCTGAAAAAAATTAGTGATCATATTTTTATTCAATTTTGTCTATATACACTCAATACCAGCAGTCAAACAACTTCACTCAGCGATTATAACAATAATTTCCATAAAAGAACGAATATAATAAAATTCAAGTAGTGAAATCTATGTGACAAAATGTACATGCCTGATTCTTTTCCTTCATTTCATAACACACATATATATATATATATATATATATATTATGAAAATCGACTGGCCACGCCCAACGCCTCATAGCCTTCTTCGTCATCTAAATCGCTCGCCGCCGAGCAAAGCAAAACAACTTTCTGTTTGTCGACGTCTCTATCTTCCGATTACCAATCAATCACGGTAACAAATCTTCGAACCTCTCATTTTTTTCTTTGAATGTTCTGTTTTTATCATAAAATTGTTGTCTAAGCTGCTTAGATACGTCGATTTTAATTCAGATTTTATTCTTTTCGTAATGTTGTTGCAAGTGGATGATAATGTGGTGATTCATATGATAGTGTAGGATGTATAGAAAATTAGAACCTACAGCAAAAGGAAGTAAATATAATAAATCAGCTGGATTGTAAAACACTGAACTGAACATCAGTTGGCAAGTTCAGTGTTTGAATTCGCCGCTTCATTTGAAGTTTGAATTGAACAGGTGGTAGCTCCAATGTTTTTGGATGTCTTAGCTTTTTATTGCTGTAATAAGCATTGGCGGATGTACTTGGGCCAGGAGGTGCACTGGACTCTCTCAACTTTTGACATGTAATCGAGATACATATAATCATGCTTATAATTATGTTAACTCTTTTATTATCAATATTGTTATAATTGTTAAATTAACTATTATAAAAACTGAGAAACAAACAATACTAGTTTTTACTATTTATATGGTATCCCCTTTGAATCAATACCCTAGTTTTTACTATACAATAAAATGTAGAATCAGCTTCCATGCTTTTCTGCAAAAATAACAAATGATATATAAAACATTTAGCTTTGAAGTTAAAAGTATGAACCGAGAACGAGTAATAAGCATAGATCTCACAATTTCCTGAATAGATACTTCATTATAGAAGAACTAAAATGTATTAACAAAAGATGATGAGTGGAAGCTCTTTAAGGAACCTAAAATCTTACATTGAAAGAGTTAAGTTTCCGTTGCACATATAATTTTATATAATTTTTTATCTTACAATTTAATTTTTGAGGTGAAGTTAGAGTCAAATCTAACATGATATCAGAATTGACTCTTGATTTTCTCAGGCATCCCTAGAGTTCATCCCGTTGGTATTTAGGACATACTCCATCTGTTTACCTTTGTCGATGTGGAAAGAGAGTGGTAAAAAACTTAAAATCTCACGTCAATCAAGAGTTAATCTTCTGTTACACATATAATTTTGAACAATTTTTCACCTTATAACTCAAGTTTTGAGGTATAGTTAAACTCAAGTCTAACGGAAACACATAACAACTTTTATTTCTTAAATACATATATTATGCTCATGCATGTGAATAATACAAGCATGTACAAAAAAAAGTCATTTCCAATTCTATTTTCTTATTTTCTTAGAATTATAAGCTTAATATACCTAAAATCATAAATAAACTATATAAAGTAGAGAAAAAAATGAACCTCGAACTACTCAACATTCCACTAAACATACGAAGTATCTAGATGTTAGGGTTAAAATTAAATCATTTATCCCACAATGAACAATCCATTTAAAATTAGAACCTACAAAAATCCAAACCATATACCAAAATTTAAATAAAAATAGAAAAGCTAAATCTCGAGAAATCTAACACTTATATAATTTAAAAAGTTCAAATATTTCAACATAATCTCAACCTAAAATCAAGGTGAAATTACACACTAAAAAAACACGAATAACTATAAAACAGAACAATAAAAATGAAAGAACTTTGAAAATACTTAATGGTTAAGACTTTGATATATTTGAGTTATAAAATTGTGTTGAGAAGAAGTCGAGGTGAACACACTAGACAATTTAAAAAACCTATTTTTTATCAATGCTTTTTTGGAGACGATTTAGAGGTATTATAAATAAAAATTTAGATTTATTATCAAAGGTATAGTAGTCAATCCAATCAAATCAAGTGTAATTAGTCCTCGTATTATCCATTTACATTCTATTTGTTCTAATCATATTGTAAGATAAAAGTCATTTTCTAATAGAACAATAAAAACTCGATATTTTTTTATGTAATTCTAATAGAATGATAAAAATTTGATGTAATTGAATAGGTTTAATAGAGTGACAAACACTAAAAATTCTTTCAAAGAATAACCTAACAAGAATTGGAAGCACTTTTACATGAGCATTCTTAGCAGCTTCGGTAATAGCCGATTTCACATTCTCCAATTCAAAGTTCTCTTTTTTGCTAACTTACCTTCTAACATTTGTTAGATATGTTTAACATCATTCATAAACATTACTAATACCTCATATATAACAATTTTTTGGATTTTTTTAAAAGTATACATATGTTTTTATACATTGTAATAATAAATAATAACATAATTTTGAAATATGAGAAGAGAAATATAATTTTCATAATTATTTTATTCCATGTCATTAAAATATGAATCATTATCTGGATTTTCGTTTTTTATCTTATTATTCTCATTTTTATATCCAAAATATTTTCAAGATTTTGCTCTTTGAAGAAATTAATAGTCATGTTAATGAGTATGTTTTTAGAATTATGAGTTATCTCTTAACTTATATCTTTAAAACTCATTTGATTTTATTGATTTGTTCCATAATTATTCATATTTTTTTAGTGTGTGATTTGGTTTGATTTTAATTTAAGATGTTTTATTTATCTAAATTTCTTAAGTGTTAGGTCTTTTGGGATTTAATTTTTTATTTTATTTAAATTTTGGTATATGATTTAAATTTTTGTGTATTTTTTATTTTAATTGGATTATTCTTTGTTTGCGATGGGATAAGGGTTTAACTTTAATCCTAACATCTTGATACTGATGTTATATAAAAATATTACATATCTTGAGATTTATTTATTTATTTTTTGATTAATTTATAGTTTTAGATATATTAAGCTAATAATTATCTCCCACTTGTGTTTGTTATTATGTTATTGATTTTTTGGATTATCGTAGACTAAGTTTATTTTTTTACTAAAAAAATAGGAAATGACTTTTTATTTATTTAAGATCTGTATTTAAGAAATAAAAGTTGTTTTAAGCATATACTTTTTTCTTTGCTTTTTATTCATTATATTTTTTTAATGCATTTTAGTTTTGCAACATTAAACATAATATTTAGAAAAGTGTGAATTAAAAAAAATTATGGGTTCAATTATCAGTAATTGATTTTTATGTGATAAATTTTAAAAACGTAATGGATACGATTTTATATAGAAATCAAATATCAAACAATGGATAATTTTGATTATATTGATAATTGTAACTTAATAAAATTAATTAATTTATATATTTATTAAGTTAAATTATATATTAATTAGGGTTTTCCGTTTTTTCTATCAGATATACAAACGAAAGAGCTTGAGATCAGACTCATAAATTCTGTCTCTCTGCCGCTCTCGGCTCTGCCCTCTTCCGCTCCACGTGTGTCGCCGGCTCGCCGTCCTCGTCTCTGCGTCTGCCGTCTGCCGTCTGCCGTCTGCGTCTCGTGCTCTCTGCCCTTGGTTAGTTCTTTTCTCGTTAACTTCTACGGTCCTCCTTAGCTTCTTCTTCTTCGTAATCTCGTCAGGTAGATTCATAAGGTGTTTCCTTGTCTCCTCATATGAAGCAGATCTCCAACTTACTCTTCTATGCTTCGTGTTCTCTTTTACTCAGATTGCTTCTCTTGGTGCTGCGGTTCGTTTTGGAGACTCACTACTGCCTGTTGATTCTTTTGCGGTATTTTTCATTCCTAGCATTTTGCAAAATCTTGATTTTTATTTTTACCGATGTTTTCGAATCTAAATTATTTATTAGGTGGTTGGAAAAAAAAAGCAACGCGAAATTAATGGAACTTAAGAAATATAATAATGGAACAAGTTGGATATATAACTCGAAAATCGCCACTGAGCTTCAAATGAATAGTTCAATGTTGTTCTTGATTATCTGATTAATGTTCTATTATGTTGGACAAGATATTTCATGAAAAATAAAAATCAATGTAGCAAAGGTTTTAGAGAATTGGAAACATATAAGTTGCAACTTTTAAGAATCAGAAAATATACTTTACGGGTCCTAAAATTATTTGACAATTTTTTTTATTTGATTGATTCATAAGCGTTTTTATAGTGAAAAACACTGTAGAATCGTAAAACTAGAAACCTGAATCAAGTATAGTAATTTGCTATATATATACACACACAATATGAGACACATTGACAAACAGTGCTTGTGTTTCGTGGATAATATAAAAGAAAGAAATCACGTACTTAATATTGTCATGGCTATATGAGTTGTTTTGACCTCAACATCCTGCTGCTCATGGTGTTTCACGATTAGTATTGGAAATGAACGGAGAAGTGGTGGAACGTGCGGAACCTCATATTGGATCACTCCAGTGCGGCACGAAGCCGCTGACGCCGAGTCGGCTCCTATGCCACTAGCTATGCCCTGCTTGGTCCTCTCACTCACGGCACACATGCTATATGTGTGATGCTGACACCTAAGAAGTTGTTTTGGATCCTAGATTTAAGATGAATTATTCCAAATTCTATTTTCCAAGAATATAAGGAGAGAATGTCATTTTTGAAATTGAAAAGGTGAAAAGAAAGTGTTGTGATTTAATAAATATGTACCGAAATAAACGAATTAATGAGTATGCATATCTCTTAACTCAGTATCTTCGAAGCTCTTTTGATTTTACTGATTTGTTTCATAACTATTCATGTTTCTTTAGTGTGTGGTTCAGCTTGATTTTAGGTTGAGATTATGTTGAGAGGTTTCAACTTTCTAAATTCCGTAAGTTTTAGGTTTTTTGGGATTTAATTTTATATTTTTATTTAAATTTTGGTACGTGTTTTGAATTTTTGTGGGGTTTTTATTTTAATTGGATTGTTATTTGTTCGTGGTGGGATAAGGGTTTAACTTTAATCCTAGCATCTGGATACTGATGTTATAGAGGAATATTACTTCGCTCAAGATTTATTTATTTATTTTCTGATTCATTTATGGTTTTAGGTATATTTTGCTAATGATTATCTCTGACTTGCTTTGTTATTGTGTTGTTGATTTTCTGGATTCTTGTAGAATGAGTTTATTTTTATGAAGAAAATGAGAAAAAGAATTGGAAATGACTTTTTTTTTTGTTCATGATTGGTTTATTGACATGCATGAGCATAAGATCTGTATTTAAGAAATAAAAGTTGTTTTAAGTATATACTTTTTTCTTTGCTTTTTATTCATTATCTTTTGTAAATGCATTTTAGTTTTCCCATATTAATTATACTATTTGGGAAAGTGCGAGATTTATGCTTATTACTCGTGTTTGGTTTATACTTTTAACTTTAGGGGTAAATGTTCTATTATTTGTTGTTTTTGCAGAAAAAACATGGAAGACGATGGTTATGTTGAATATGTGCCTGTGGCAAAGCGAAGAGCTATGGAAGCACAAAAAATTCTCCAGCGCAAGGGTGAATCGTCCATTCTTGAGGATGAGCTGGAGAAATCAAAAGCTGCAGAAGCTAAACCTAGCCTTCTTATCAAAGCATCACAATTGAAGCGTGATGCTCCTGAAATTACTCCAACTGAACAGATGGTTCAACAGGAGAAAGAAATGATTGAGAACTTATCGGATCGGAAAACGTTAATGTCTGTTCGTGAACTAGCAAAGGGCATCACTTACACGGAGCCTCTGCCAACGGGTTGGAAGCCACCCTTACCAATCAGAAGGATGTCGAAAAAGCAGTGTGATTTGATCCGAAAGCAGTGGCACATCATAGTTAGTGGTGAAGATATACCTCCACCTATAAAAAGTTTCAAAGATATGAGATTTCCTGAACAAATTCTGAAGAAACTGAAGGCCAAGGGAATTATTCAGCCAACTCCTATTCAGGTACAAGGCCTTCCGGTAATTTTGTCTGGAAGGGATATGATTGGTATTGCATTTACGGGATCAGGAAAGACTTTAGTTTTTGTGCTTCCATTGATCATGATGGCATTGCAAGAGGAGATGATGATGCCAATTGTTCCCGGAGAAGGTCCTTTTGGCTTGATCGTTTGCCCATCAAGAGAGCTAGCCCGACAGACTTATGAAGTGGTGGAGCAGTTTTTAATACCTCTAAGGGAGGCTGGATATCCAGAACTTAGGCCACTGCTTTGTATTGGTGGAGTGGATATGCGATCGCAATTGGAGGTTGTGAAAAAGGGTGTTCATATTGTTGTTGCTACTCCCGGGAGGTTGAAGGATTTGTTGGCAAAAAAGAAAATGAGCCTTGATAATTGCAGGTAAAGATTTCCCAGTTTTAAAGTGAGACTATGAACTACATTAGATGTAAACTGATAAATGTGTGATTTAATTAAAATTTATTATGTCAGTTAGTCTCTTTGTGCTCTTGCAGTATACAAATATGGT
Organism: Hippophae tibetana; assembly: GCA_037013495.1. Classification (NCBI taxonomy): domain Eukaryota; kingdom Viridiplantae; phylum Streptophyta; class Magnoliopsida; order Rosales; family Elaeagnaceae; genus Hippophae; species Hippophae tibetana. The sequence continues at coordinate 652,839 of CM072810.1, forward strand.
AGTTATGTGAGACAATCATAATTCTTCTCATTTAATCTAAGCTGTTTATCTATTGAGTTCTGTGTTGATTATGAATCCGTTTGCTTAGGTTTATGTTAAAAGTCATTTTTTGGTTAAAAGTGCTTTTTGAAGAAAGTACTTTCAGAAAGGACATAGATTGTACTTGTGTAAGGAAGTAAAATAGAAAGTACTTTATTAGCCCTTAAAGCACTTATGGTGATTTTTTTACGGTTAGTTTAAACCTTTTTTTTAACCATCTTAAGGGCTTTTATAGATGTCAAAAGTAGAAGTAAACAAACCCTACATCAATTATTCATCTAGTAGTCCACTTTCTTTGTAGTTTTTATCTGCATAATGTGGCCGATTTCTTAAGTTGTCAGACAGGCTTTGTTCACATCCCCCCCCCCCATCGTACCAAACTTGTTTGATTTATATTCTGATACAATGTGAATACCTCCTTTGCAGGTATCTAACTTTAGATGAAGCTGATAGATTGGTAGATTTAGGGTTTGAGGATGACATAAGAGAAGTGTTTGACCACTTTAAAGCTCAGCGACAAACTCTCCTTTTTTCTGCAACAATGCCTACCAAAATTCAAAATTTCGCTCGAAGCGCTCTCGTAAAACCCGTGACAGTTAATGTAGGAAGAGCAGGAGCAGCCAATCTGGATGTCATTCAAGAGGTTGAGTATGTCAAGCAAGAAGCCAAGATAGTGTACCTTCTTGAATGCCTCCAAAAAACTCCACCCCCAGTTCTAATATTCTGTGAAAACAAAGCCGATGTTGATGACATTCATGAATATCTTCTCTTAAAGGGAGTCGAAGCAGTGGCAGTTCATGGAGGCAAGGATCAGGAAGAGAGAGAGTATGCAATTTCATCCTTTAAATCAGGCAAGAAAGACGTCCTCGTTGCCACCGATGTTGCTTCAAAAGGGTTGGATTTTCCCGACATTCAACATGTTGTCAATTATGACATGCCAGCAGAAATTGAAAACTATGTTCATAGGATTGGACGGACGGGAAGATGTGGCAAAACTGGAATAGCAACATCATTTATAAACAAGAATCAGAGCGAAACAACACTTCTTGATTTGAAACATCTATTACAAGAGGCAAAGCAGAGGATACCGCCTGTCTTGGCTGAGCTTAATGATCCAATGGAAGATGCGGATGCGGTTGCCGATGTAAGTGGTGTCAAGGGTTGTGCTTATTGTGGTGGTCTTGGTCATCGTATTCGGGATTGCCCTAAACTTGAGCATCAAAAAAGCATGGCTATTGCTAGCTCTAGAAAAGATTACTTTGGCTCTGGGGGTTACAGAGGAGAGGTATAATCCTTTCACTTGTAGTGTTTGTTGTATTGTAATGATTTATTACTTAGTGACCCTCTTGTTCTAATAACCTACTTGTTTATATAAAGCATATATATTAGTCTATAGTCTAGACTCTTGATCAGGAAATTTACACCATCTCTCTTTTTTTTGGTCCCCCCTATAAAATAGAGAATTTTGACATCTTATTTTAACAATGTAACTGCTGCTTATTTATAGTTTTTTGAATAAGAACTCCACCCACTTACTATTTGGAATCGAAACCCAGACCTTACAACTCTTTTAACTCCTACTTATCTATAATTGAAAAGTGAGAAAAAGGAGCAAAAACAAACTATAGTAAGGGCATTGAAACCAGTATCTGTGCTTCAGGTATCCACTACTATTTGCGTTTTGAGAATTTCTACTGCCACCCACAATTTTTCCCAAAGGGTCCACATGTACGAAGATGAGTTGATTATTCACTATATTTCCTTCCTGAAAAAAGTTCGGGAGGCACTTCAACCTCCATTTTTAGACCAGAGTAGCCAGCCAAACACCTGCAACAACAATCGAAACATATGAACTACGTGAGACAACCAATTATAAATTTTATTGAAAAAAAATGTTATTCCTAAACTACAAGACTTAACGAAAATGCTAGGGGACTTGGTGGGCTGTCCCTCTAGCTTTATAAATTTTCCCCACTAATATATAATTTTTAAATATTTTTGAAAATAAAATAAGACATTTAATCCCTCTTATTATAATAAAATTGTTATTATTATATATAAGTAAATAAAAATAAAATAATTAATATAATCTTTTGTATTTTAAAAAGCATTTTACATTTATCTATCATATAAAATTTAACTTTATTTACTATCAAATAATTTATAACACAATTTTATTGATATCGGTCCTCATACGAAAGAAATTCTAGTTTCGGACAGACTTGACCTCTTGAGAAATTTATCCAGATCCACCTTAAGCTCTTATCCCACTTAACTACTGTAACTGATCTTAACCTTATATCACTTAGCTTATCATTTTCATGCGAAAATGAAGTGTAACTCATTCAAGTTCTTCTACTATCGCATTACCAGTAATTACCTTCAATGAGAGGATGCTCTTGTTTGCTGGATGGTAGCCTAGAAAAAGCCATCCGCATCACAAGCAATTATCCATGTGTTTACTTTTGTGCATATAATTTTACGTGTTATTATCTTTAACGTGTAAAAGAACAAATAAGAATGAAAGTAATAATTCCAAACATGGTCACACATTTGTGACATAATCAAAAGTCCCAAGTTGGAATAATCTCAATTTAGAAGTCAAGTTTTTATAAGTATTTATCTCACATAAAGCAAGCTCAAAGTGGTAGATGCCAATCAAATGAATCACCTACCTAAAGATTTGGGATGATACCACTCTTAAAAATGTGAATCATAGGCGAAGGGACCTAGGCATGACTTAAAAGCTTTTAAAGGGCAAACGTTTGTTTAGTTATGAATATTTAATATTAAGTCAAAAAATTAATTTACTACTTTGATATTTTTTTATTTTAATCTGATTACTTATTTTTATTAAAATATCTTATAATCATCTACTTCTACTAAAAATTGATCAATTTGTTAAAAATATTAAATCATTTAACCTATAAAATTATAGGTAAATAAAATATTAAAGTTACAACTCCACTTCTCATGTGACTCGCAACTTTCAAATCAAATTGATAATTTTTTTACCAAAATAATTAATTAATAGAGATCTCAATGATACAAATAATTAATTGAAACAAAAAAAAAATACTAAACCCATTAAATCGGAAAATTTCAAGCTAAATTAACTTTTTCCCGCTTTAAAAAGTTCAAAATCATAGGGTTGGTGTTTTTCAATTGTCTATACTCTTAGAAAAACGATTATCCAGCCTAGTTGTGAAAGGAAAATTTCACTACAACACTCACGTTGTAGTAATTCTCTTACATAACACTGGGTCTCAGTTGTCAAATGAGTCCCACGTGTAATTTTAAAAGCAGTACATGCAAGGTAAGTACTGAGTGTTCTTGTTGCAAATAAGGTTAAAAAAGGAACCAAAGCTTTTGATCTTTCCTTCAGGAAACAATGTTGGGGGCATAGCTTTCGTCTAAGTTCTGCAAATTGGAGCAACTTCAAGATTGTCGTTCAATCAATTATAACTTGAAACGAGAAGAAATGTAAGTCATATCCAGTAGATTCCATGCTGCCTGAAGAATTAACTATAATTTAAAATACACTTCAATAAGTTAACAATGCTGAAACCAACAGAAACCTGATGACACCAGAGCTTTGTATTATTGGAGACAAGTAGCACGTATTAGCAGGCATCAAGATCCCGGCATGGAGGAGGTACGGGATAACTTAGTAAAGTAGTGTTTCCTCCTTCAGGTCCACTCCTAATTCGTTTCGGGTTTTGAGTTCCTGGCTGAAAATTTTAGAATAAAGGGTAGTTGGATTTTGTAAATATAATATTACTATCGAAAAACAAAACTACATGACAACGGAAAAAAAAGGCAAGTGAAAAAACTGATTCCTAGCCAGTCTCCTTACCGGTGGTTTCTCGCCCCTTCTTAACATCTCAACTAACTCTACAACTCGCTTTGGAGTAACATCTTCCTGTAAAGGTAAAGACAAATAAATACCAAAAAATCACTGGATCTTTTAATAATTTACAGATAAAGGAAGACATTGGTTTGACAAATATCAGAGAATTCCCGGGAACTCACGTAGTAATTATAAGAATATCCTTTGGATCCATTGGAGTAATCTGCCACAGTTATCATGGGAGCGTTAACACAGCATCCCTGTGAAAACCGAAACAGTATATAGATTGACCATTCTGAATGAATCTATACAAATCTTTGACTTAATTCACTTTCTTTCATCTTCATCCAAGCAACATCAGTTTCAAAGATTAAGATTAAGTGGTAGATTTATATAGCAGTAACTCACCATACATTCCATTTCTCCAACAGAGAATAATCCATCCTTTGTTACTTCTGTATATCACAAATACAAGTTCACTTCATATGCAAGTCCAATTTACAAACGCTTTGTGAGCTGTTATGAAACGTAAAACAGAAAAGCACTATATTGTAAAATACTAACCATTTCGCTTCACTCCTAAATGTTTCAATAAAGCATCTTCAATTTCTCGTGAACCACGGATCATACAGGGTGTTGTGCCACAAACCAAAAGATGGTACTTCCCGACCTGAAAAACCAATAAATTTGACGAACATAATAAAACTTGCATTATTAGCTAAACAGTGCATATGTACCATAATAAATTTACACACTCATGCTCTCACCTTTGCTCGATTAAACATTGAATAGAACGTTGCAACTTCGTATACGCGGATAGGAGCAACTTCTATAACCTTAGCTACCTGGAACATCCATAAAATATTTATTAAATAATGAATAAATGATTTATCAAATAGTATTAAAAATGCTTCGGGCAATTGCATAAAATTCCACCATTCTATCAAACCGATAAGTTTAGCTTGAACTGACAGCTCTGAGCTTTAATATTAGGAATTTAAATTATCAAGATCTATGAAGGAAAATGTTTTTGACACACCATATATTGACATTGATCGGTTATGTCAAGACCATAACTTAAAATACCTAAAATACATGGACAACTTTATGTGGATCATATGATAGTGTTTGTAACTAGTTTAGATAGTGACAAAAATGAGTCTAAGATAAATTATAATTAGTTTTATCCAGGGATACAAGAATATATCTGAACTTTCTTATGAATGCAGAAACTTTAACGGATATATCATATACCATTACGCATATATGAATTCAATCTAAGACACTTATTTTTCAGGCCTTCATTTCATGCAAACATACTGCATTCATTGCCGAAACAGGTAGCCACCCGCCATGTTGCTGCTGTGCAAGGTCTAGCAGAGGAATAACAGCCGATTGCTTGTAATTGGATGGATAATGAGATACTATTTCCTTAACCTGGATATGCAAAACGATAACAAAATTCAAACTCAAGCAAACTGCAAAATAGTTAAATGCTTCCAAGCCTAAACAATCAACGCACACAAATTTGATTGATTCTATACATAGCTGTTCAATGTTGATTGCATGATCAGCTAGTAATCACATTACACATTAAACTAAGGTTCACAAGTTTAAAAGGTAAGTTTAACATCGGAAAGTGAAATTAGTTAACAGAGCTAAAAGCTGAAAACCCGAGCCAACAAAGTATAATCAAACAGGACTCTAATTACTTAAAGAGTTAACAAAGGAATAGATAGCATGAATAGGATACTTAGCAAAGATCATGTGAAACAATCTATTTACTCAACCAAACTCCGCAATCCATGCCAACTGCTTCAGCAGAGTGGTAAAGATTTGGCATTTTCCTGGAAAATACGTCATTCGATTCCCCCCAACCCCAATATTTTGGTAAAAAAAATCCGCAATCACACACTCTAAGAATCAGATATAATCAAACATTCAGAAGACATTGCATACAGTACGTTTGGCATTCACAACAAATATTATAAATATAATACCATGAAGAATAAAACCAAAATTCTTAACTTTGGGAAATTAACTAAATACAAACAAAAGAAACGGATACAACGCACAATCTTTACCAAATAACGGAAGGACTAAAATTCACAAATAAATTTGGGATTACCTTCTCCTTATTGGCATCGTTAAACTCCCATGGAAGGTCCAGATTATTGTCAGGCGTATCAAGATGCTGTCCAATTTCCAAAGCTCTCCAATTTATTCAAACAGATATAACAAACAAAAACTATTCTCCGACCGTAAATGTATGCAAAAAAAAAAAACGAAAAAGGGCTTCGATAATTAATTGAAAATTGATTAAATACTTACATAATTGAGAGCAGTGGAGAAAGCTTGAGAAGGCTGCAAACGACAAAACGAAAGGAGGATAGAAGCGAAAGTGTGATCGTGAAGGAGGAAAATCAGAGAGAAAGTGAGAAGGAAAAAATAACCTGACGGAAAATTTGACGGACCTCACGAAGGCGATTCACGACGAGCCGAGATAGCATTTTTGCGCGACTAGTTTCAGGTGAGCTGAGTAAAAACCACAGACGAGTGAGAGAGAGATGAGAGAGTGAGAGCTTTTTGACACACGTGAGGATATAAAATCTAGGGCAATTATTTTGAAAAACTAATACTTATAATTGAAAATTTGTAATGTTAAGTTACAATAAAAATATAAAATTAATATTAAGTAATTATTTACGTATTAATATCAATTTATATTATAATAATATCATCCTTATTAAATAAGCAATGATATCATAATAATAAAATTTATTTTTATTATATTATATTTATAGCATTAAATTATTTGTTAAAATTTTATACCATTCTATTTCTAGCATTAATAGTTTTGCTCTAAAATTAACAGTTCAGATTCTTAAATTGCTTCGTGTTAGGCTTAAAATATATAAGTGTCTATTGGTGTTATATAGAATGCTTAAAATAAAATATATGAATTGATTTTTTAGTATAGACAAGACGTTTTAGTGCCCTTTTCCTAGATTTTTAAATATTACAAAATATTTTTAAAAGATGATGGATATATTTATAATGAATCGTGACTCAATCAAACAAATTCGTTTAAATGTGTAAAACATTTGGGTTTGAATCTTAATTAAAACTAAGTAATTAATGTAATTATTTTACAAAAATAATATATTTTGTAATGTTAATTTTCAACACATATTCTCTACATGTATTTGTATGTATGAAAAAATGTTTATACCTAAAAAAAAGAATATTGAAAATATGCATAGAAGATATAATCTTATCGTTATAGAAACATGAAGTTGTGTTCAACAAGTAAATATAAGTAGTATTGAAAAGAAATTGATCCCAAAGTGAAATTGTATAATACAACCTAATAAATAATAATATTTTACTCAATAAATAAAAAATAATAAGATATTATTATAAAACTATAAAAATTACATTTATGTTAATATTTGTGGTTAAGGGCTTACTGCGCACAGCTAACTCTCAGCTTCTACAATTCTTTTGACACAAATGGTTTGCGCATGTTCGAATTTTTATATTTAATCAAAATTTCAATAATCATAAGTTTATTTATTTAAGATACTTCGATAATATCATACAAAATTAATCATTAATCAGCCGTGTTACCTTAAGTAAATTGTGAGTGAATCGTGTTTTATCACTTTATTTTCCATCAAGCAGTTTTGGTATCTCACGACTTTAATTGTCAGGTTTAAAAGAGTTTCCCTAATAAATTTAGACCAGCTTAGATTCGCACACCCGAATTAGGATCATTTTTTAAACAATACAATAAAAATAAGTTGGAATATAAAAATAAAAAAATAAAAAACACTTAAAACTTATAATAAAAAAATATAATTTAATTAAACAACATAATATATTTAATTCAAACACATTCAAAATAAATGATTTATTAAACTTTTTTTAATAATAAAACATAAAAATCATTATTTTTATAATTACAAATGTTAAGAACGTTATTTTATTATTTTTTTCAAATAAGTTTTAAGACGTTGTATCCACTTATACACCTTCATTGTTAAAAAAGAAAATATGACATCGTGAGACATTAAACAGTTAAATTAAATACCGTTTAACAATTTAATTAAATTACTATAAACATGCTACTTTTGACAGAGATGCTACTTTTGTTATAATGTTAAGTTTTGAGGATGTTAATTTTTATAATTTTAAAAAAATGGTTATTAAAAAGGAGGAAAGGAAATCTTATGAGTTGTCAAAGATGCACAAAGTTAAATTGGCAACAACAACAAAAAAAGCTACAAAACAATTCACAACCGATTATGACAATGCCCTCACATAAGTTAATTATGAAAGAAACTAAAGCCCATCTACAAGCCTACAAATAAGTTTTTATAATCAATTCTCAGGATTCATAATTTATCCAAACTAGTCCTAGAAAATGAGAGATACACTGGTACATGAAAATGTGAGCCCTATAATATCTCCTATGGCAACCAAAATTCGGAGCCAAAATGGAAATAAAAGCTTCTATGCTTACAATTTTTTTCGTCATTGTCAGCTGACTTAAAAAATCTTGAAAAGCAAGCCACCGTGTGTGGCAAAAAAGGGTGCAAACACGAGCGATTCAACTGCCATGAGCTTAATAAGAATGTTAAGTGAGGGGCCTGAGGTATCCTTGAGTGGATCTCCAATAGTGTCACCAATCACAGCTGCCTTGTGCGGATCTGAACCCTTGGGACCAAGAGTTCTTGCATGCTCTGATGCGCCAGCCTGAATAGAAAATAAAATTGATGGGTCACTCAGGTCATAAGCACAAAAGACGATTACCACATGCTAATAAGAAAAGAAAATTCCTATTTGTGTCCATCATTCATGGAGATAGGAAGTTATATGGAGGCTGTTCTTGACTGCAGAATGCGGCAGTATAATGCCTCTTCATTTCATAACAATTGACATTCCAATGTCACATTTATCAAATTGACTCAAACTTGGTGGATATGAATTGAACGTGAATTTCTCTCTTATTTCTGGTTCTTTTCTCCTTATGAATTCTTCTCAAATCCCTAACCCTGTTTCTGGTTTGTTCTCCCACTTTTCAATTTCTTTCTCCACTATCTCTCTTCCTGTTGTACATCAAAGTCATAGAAGAAAAGACGAGATATTTACCTCAATATACTTCTTAGCATTGTCCCATGCACCACCAGTGTTGGATGCAGATATTGCTATCTGATAAGAATTAAAAATTCATAATCAGTTGGAGTTCTCTTAAATAAATTTGAGTAATTGTATCCCTCAAATAATTCTGCCACTCCGTTTAAAAATATTACCTGGACACCAGAAACCAAGGAACCAGCCAGAACACCTGATAGAGTCTCCACACCGAATAATATGCCAACAATAAGAGGTGTAAGCATGACAAGTGCACCAGGTGGGATCATCTCCTTGATGGATGCATCGGTAGAGATCTTGACACAAGTAGCATAATCTGGCTTAGCAGTGCCCTCTAGGAGACCGGGAATTGTAGCAAACTGTCTGCGGACCTCCTCAACCATCTTCAAAGCTGCACTTCCCACACTCTTCATGGTCATTGCAGAAAACCAGTAAGGAAGCATAGCACCCACAATCAGGCCAATAAAGACCTTTGGAGTTAAGACATCAACAGTCGAAATTGCTGCACGACTAACAAAGGCACCAAATAGAGCCAAAGACACCAGTGCAGCTGATCCAATGGCAAACCCCTATCCAAATGGGGGAAAAATAGTTCGGCTATAGGTTAAGAGACATGCATATACAACAGGTATAAAAAGCAGCCGCAAAAGGATGTAAAATTAAAACCAAAAACACTTTGTGTGTAATGAATGTGTTCAAGAAAATATGCAAGAACAAACAACATGAGGATCACAGAAGAAATAAAGCAACTTTCAGCCCCCTAATTCACAGCAGTTGAGTCTAAAAAAATCACCGAAAATGCCAGTTAATGTTTCAACAAATAGCTTCGTGTTAACAAGAATATTTAATATTTAGAAGAGTTTCTTCAAAGGAGAAAAAAAGTACTTTATTTATCCAAGAGCAGGAAATGAAATGAATAACTTTCACAACCTGAAGGTCAAGCAGGTCGGTACCTTTCCAATGGCAGCAGTTGTGTTACCAGCAGCATCAAGAGCATCAGTCCTCTCACGGATCCGGTGGCTCATGCCAGCCATTTCAGCAATACCTCCTGCATTATCACTAATGGGACCATACGCATCAATAGCCAACCCTGTAGCAATGGTGCTCAGCATTCCAAGAGCAGCCACTGCAATGCCATACATGGCAGCAAAGCTAAAGCTAACAAAAATGCTGACTGCAATAGCAAAAATTGGTATAATGACAGATTTGTATCCCAAAGCAAGCCCAAAGATAACATTTGTTGCAGCTCCAGTTCTGCATGAATCGGCAACATCTTGCACTGGGCTGCGAGAAGGAAAAAAATACATGGGAGAAATAAGTGAAGAACAAAACATGCTGAACTGTTTAAATTTTGAGTAATCGAGAGCATTACCTGTATGCATTGCTAGTATAATACTCGGTTACAAACCCGATTATAAGCCCAGCCCATAGACCAACACACACACACAAGAATAACTGCCTGCAAAACCAGATTACTCATTAACATTAAATAAATTATGATCACCTTGTGACATTCCAATAAAAGCGACAGCAACTAAAAACATTTATAATTTTTATACATTTTGAAATAGAAAACAAAACACTAGAAATACATGCCATGACGATTTAAGTTGCATATTACAAGCAAAGCTATGAGGCCACAAATTTTTCTCAGATAAAGTACTTGAAAGCTTACCAGTTCTTAACATCTTTTTGAACACCAAAATTGTAAATGGTGAAGGAAGATGGCAGAGCAACCCAGCTAACAATTGCAATTCCAACAGTCATAAGAACAGTAGAAATTATTAGTTGCTTCTTCAATGCAGGTTCAATTTCCTTAACCACCTTGATCTCAAAAAAATCAGTGGCGAATAGAGTTGTGATCAAACAAACAATGATCCCCATTGAACTGATAAGTAGAGGATACGACATAGCAGTAAATTCGTGGTTTATCCCAAAAGATGAGATTGAAGCAACAACAAGAGCAGCACAAGATGACTCTGCATATGAGCCAAAGAGATCAGATCCCATCCCAGCAATATCTCCAACATTATCACCAACATTGTCAGCGATCACCTACAGAAACAATTTGAGCATTACATGGAAGAAAAATTCACTTTAAACAAATATATTTCAGGAAGGTAACAATGCTTACGGCTGGATTCCTTGGGTCATCCTCAGGAATGTTTTGCTCAATCTTCCCGACCAGATCTGCACCAACATCTGCTGCCTTGGTATAGATTCCACCACCAACTCTGCCAAAAAGCGCCATTGAAGATCCACCAAGACCATAGCCGGTGATGGCCTCAAAGAGGCCTTCCCAATCATCACCATAGTATAGCTTAAATAAATTGATGGAAATGTAGAGCACAAGAAGACCATTTGCAGCAAGAAGGAAGCCCATGACAGCACCAGACCTAAATGCAGTTATAAAGGCATTCCCAACACCCTTCCTTGCTTCCAATGTTGTCCTTGCATTGGCATAAGTGGCAATTTTCATTCCAAGGAAACCAGACAAGACGGAAGTAATGGCACCAAGCAAGAAAGATACTGTGCTGAAGATTGCAGTTGCAAGAGCTGGCTTACAAGTCTTTGTTAAATCATAAGTGCAGCCTCGACTTTTGGTGCTGAACCCCTCAACAGACCCAAGAAACAGGAAGATCAAGACAGCAAAAGCAACCATGAACACACCAACATATTGATATTCAGTGAAAAGAAATGAAGTTGCACCTGTTACATCAATACATATAAAACTTAATACAAATACACAAAAGGGCACAGCAACATAATTCACTAACGGTTGATGCAGTTTGAAAGGAAAGTAACCAAGCATACTAGCTAATAAACTAAGGCACATGTGCTCACATTGTGAAGCAATATACTATGGCCAATAAGCATAATCACAATAACAAGCCTATAGATGGCCATTTTGACATAAATATAGAGTAACACTTGGGAAAAACAAGAAAAATGTGAAAAAAACCGGTTTGTTTTATGAAATAAAAGATAAAGGTATAGAAACTGATATTGGAAGCTTTCCAAAGTAACTGAAAATGTTTAATGCAAATGAATGGCATAGTCCAAGACCCTAAACTAACTTTCAATGCTTGATACCTAAAAAAAGGGAGGCACGAAGGAAAGAATGGCACTAATCGGGCTAAAATACACATCAAGACATTAGAAGTACAGAACATAGAGAAGGTTCAAACTCCAAAGCAAGACTGTACATCAATCAGATCAAATTCAAAATGTCATCACTCAACAACCACACCAAAAATGCACATAAAAATTCTCCGTTAATAAATTTTCATAAAATGAAAATTATCAACCAAATCACCAATTGTAATGAGAGAAAAAGTAAAAATATAATTTACCTCTAAAAGAATATTCCCAATATTACTCATAGAACAAAATAAACCCAACCAAGGCTCAAACTAGCACCCAGATACATTACATTTTGAATATTCACAAGAAACAAGTCATGTAACCTTTTCAAAATATATGTTTCTAACAGTCACATTTTGTAATCAAAATACATTATCAGGATGGTTATTTTTGTTCAATTTCGTCCATATACACTCAATACCAGCAGTCAAACAACTTCACTCAGCAATATTAATTATAACAATAATTTCCTTAAATAAACGAATATAATAAAATTCAAGTTGTGAAATTTATGTGACAAAATGTACATGCCTCATTATTTTCCTTCATTTCCTAATATATATATATATGTGTGTGTGTTTGAAGATAATTATAATAATCAATAAGCGTAACACTTATATTTTAAAAAACTGTTAAGCTATATTTTTTAATTTTTCTTAAACCAATGTTTATATGAAGAAAATGAATTTCAATGAACATAGCAAAATTAGTTTAGATGCGTGACAGTAGAAAATTATTCCTCAATAACAAGGAACCACATGAGCAATTCGGAAAAGAACGGTAACCAAGACCATGATAAATAAACCTAATTATTTTATTGCGTGCACAAATATGCAACTGCACCACATGTGCAGTGAACAATAATGATGATAATAACACACGGAAAGCCGTAACAGACAAAATAATAAATGCTATTAATAATAATAGAGACAGTCAGAAGAAGATAAATCCATATGAGTAAATTATCCCTTCCCAACGTCCCAAAGGCTAGATCCAAATCTAAATATAGTAACGGTGACTGTAGAAAGTGAATAAACAAATAAAATATGATGAATAAAAGAGCCAGAATAGCAGATCTATGTGAATAATTGAGCACACATGCAAACAAAATTCAAAGCCATGCTTTCACTATGCTGGAAAACATGTCAAACGCTAAAGATATTGGGGCTTTGTGGAATTTCTTGACTCCTCGACCAGAAAAACATAACAAAACGAGTGTAAAATTTGAATGTTAAGCTTCTTACCGCGACTACTGAACTAAAAACACAATCTTTGGCAGAAAAATTGGAGCCGAATATAAGAAACAAAGAAAACTTAAAATTAACAGGTGAAGAAAATAGAAAAATCCAACTATCCCTTCCATTTCCTCCTCTTTCTCTCATCAAACAAACAGAATCCAAAGCTCCAGCATTCTCGAAATAAGAAACACGAAGAATAGTACAAATCACAAAGAAAACATCAGATCTAACTGAAACAACAAGATCTATAACACTGTTAGGACAGAACTATATACCTTCAGAAATTGCGGTCTGTATTTCAGCGCACTTCGCAACGACACTATGGTCGTTAAGGCCTTCTTCCTCTTCGATAAGAGAGTCATTGAATCCACTCTTATTGTTGTTGGCACCAGACGGCGCATGATGATCGGAGGTAAGCTTCACGCGCGAAACGATTAGCCACTGAACGAGAGCGAAGGCTATCCCAATCACTGCGCAGACTGGGACGATAATCTCAGTCCCCAAATCAGAAAGCAACGTCGGACTCATTTTAGCTGAAAACCTAGCTCTACCTATATCCGTACGACGGGAAAATTGCAGAGCCTCGACAAAATAGATAGAACGAAACAGGGTATGTGTGAGCTTGGGACTCTTCGGTTATTTATATTCAGGAAAATAATAATTATTGAATTATTATTATTTTTGAAAATATTGAAAATTCTATAGGGAATGTTTAAAATTATATACAGTCTCTGTACTTTGTAGCATCGATATTTATCTTCCAGATCTATAGTATATGAACCATGATTCTATCAAATAGTTAAAGATTATTGAAAGTTATAAATTTAAATTATATATTTATAATCAATTTTTTATTGTTATTAAATAAAAGTGTATAAAAATTTATTTTATTATTATTATTATTAATTGTAATATAGTATTAATATTAACGAATACATTGATTATTACTAAATTATCGTTATGTAATGAACTAAAACTATATAGAGTGCTAGGAATAATTTTATGAAAAATTAATTAATATTAATATTAATTTAAATATTTTATGATATAATGCTTATTGTTTATTAGTATTATTAGTATATAGTTAGTTTTATGTTAATAATTTTATTTATATTTGTAATTTGTCGGCACTTATGTACTTTTTTGTATACACTTTGGTTTTTGAATTTTATTAAATGAAATTTAATATCCTATCATTTAATTAAAAAAAAACTTGATCAATTTTATACTGAAATTTTTCACCTTATTGTCTTAAAAATATATGAATTAACTAAAACCAATTTACATATATATATATATATATATTCTCAAATATTAACTATTTTGGTAAAAGAATAATTTTATTTATAAAATTTTACTTTAAATCAATAACTACAAACAATTTTATAATAATTTTAAACTTTTAAATCAAGTTGATTCATTTAAAAAGTAAGACAATAAATTCATTATGTTATAAAACAATGTGATTAATTTGATATTTACTTTAAGTAAAGTATAATTAGATATAATAGTTGAACTTCTTAAGAAAAAAAATCATTGGTTAGCATTTTGGTAATAACGTTTTTTGTTGTTACAGTCTCATAACCTAAAATAATGGAATTATTACATGTATTAATTATATTTAGGAAGCAACGTATCAATTATTAAAAAAGTGATAGTTTGATTAATTTAGATATGTACAATGTGTATCGTTGCCTTTAGACAAGAGACCTGGAGTTCAAATCTTAATGACTTCTAAACTTCATATCACACTTGGACAAAGTAATATAACTATTTAATTAATAATCTCATCATTATTAATAGTTTAAGAGATGTATTATCTTAATCTTAATAAGTTTTTATTAAAAATACGGTAACGTGTTAACTAATAATTGAATATAAAGTTTGATAAGAAAGAATATAAATAATCATGATAATACTTGTTAATATGAGTAAATTTTGAGATATAAGATGATAAATAATTATCATAATATTTATAAATTTATCATATATATATATATATATATATATATATTAAATTATAATAAAAACATTTTTATAAAAATAAATAACAACGCCCTTTTTATTTTTATTTATGTGTGATTTGTTATAAAATATAACAAGTAATTTCAAAATGAAGCACATATTCCTAAATTTATTATTTTTAACTGATTTTAAAGGCATATTTGATGCAGTAAGTGAAATATCTCACGTATTATTATATTCATACTTAAAATATTTGATAACTAAACTGAAATTTACAATAGATATATTTAGCAAATTAATATATTTTTAAGTAATATATAATTTATTTTATCATTTTTAAAAACAATTGACTCCGTATAAAAATAAATTATTTTTAATTTAAAAAAGAAAAAATTAAATTAGAAATTGAATTAAACTAGTTAAATTATTATCAACATAAATATTATAATACAAATAAAGTAATTAAATACTTTATTATACATATAATGATGTGTGATATTATCCCTTCCACACCAACTTTATCAGTACACACAAAACTCCACCACTTAGTCACACACCCATATCATTATGGGATAAAGGGTTAAAATTTTCAAAAATAACGTGAACCAACCCAACAAAATATATACTATTTAAAAAGAGAAACATTTACATAACAATTACCTATAATCCTGAATAATTTCATACATCGGAAAATAAAATTATATATATATATATATATATATTTCTTAATCTCACTCGATCATGTGATATTACTTGTGTCAAATTAAATGAATAGCAATTCGTCATTTTCTTCCCATTTTCTTTTTGATTTTCAACATTTAAATTAGCAAGTTTTACCTGACCCTATGCATTTATTTGAATATATTTAAATATATATTAATTGATATTTGAATCCACGTCTAGTCCTAGCAATACTCACAAAAATATATACTATTATACTAAATGGTAATTGATATATGTATATTTTTGTTTTATTTGTTATATATCATTATAATTTTTTTATGATCTACAGCTTAAATAAGTTATTGTTAATGGTAAAAAAGAAGCTTTACATGTAGGACTTGAGAAATGGAGTTTTTAATTAATGTATTATTTGTATATATGGTAGTTGAATAGTTTTTCTTAAAGAGAATATTATCTTGATGCATGTATACTACCTTTTGACTCAATAAATCGTATAAAGACTTCTTTTTTCTTGTTCTTTATCTTCTCCACTTTTATCTTTTAAAAGAAGTTTAGTTTTCTCCACTTTTATCTTTTAAAAGAAATTTAGTTCAAAGATATATAAATCAGAAATTTAACTTTGAATTTTGAATTAAAAATACCATAATCTTATCTATTAAATTATAAATATATATGATTGATTAATAGTATAAATAGTATTATTTTTTATTTATTCATTCAAATCCAAATCTTTCATTTTTAATGTTTTATTTATTTAATAAAAATAAATTTAAATGTCCCTTTAAATATACTTGCGTGTATATATATATATAATATTTGTATGATTATAAAAATATTTAAAAATATAATTTACTAACAATTACAACTTTATACAACTATGTATTCACTTTGTTTATTTAAATTTTTTTAATAATACATAAATTTATTTTTATTTTTATTCAAATTATTACTTGTGATAAAATTATTTTAAAAAATAGATAAATAATTTATTTTTTTAGATAATTATACCATATAATACGTTATTAATGGATTAGATGCAAAAGTATAATTTGATATACTTTATGTCTCATGTTATTAAAAAAAATCGTTTTAGTACCCAAATTCAAGTATTTGTATCAATCTTATTAATTTTGAATAATATTAGCTAATTTTTTTATCAAAATTGATCATATATGTTTTATATGGAAAATTATAAGATGACATTTGTTAAATATAAGTAATAAAAAAATTTAATAATAAAAAATAATAATAATTAAAATAGATATCAATAACCGAATTAAAGTATTAAAATATTTCAACAATATAGGCATAAAAAACACTAATGTATTAACTATAGTAACAAACCTTATATAATAATAATTAAAATAATTTTAATTTAATGTTCACTTTTATACACCAATACATTACCATTATCACTAATCATTTGAGTTTAATTTAACAAAAAAGTACATAATATAGAATAAAAGTTAAAATTACTTATTTATTATAATTTTAGAGTGACAATATTATCAAATTTTAAAATTCTATTACCATAATTTTTTTATTCATAAAATTTTATTTAAAAATAATGACATTAAAGTATGATTAATTATAGAGTTCAAAAATTCAATTCATACATTTTGTTGTATTAATTATAAATATGTACTATTTTATTTATCAATATTTGTATGTGACGAAAAATATAATCATAACTTTTCTATTATCTTTTTATTAAATTTTCACAAATATTCTTATCCTAAGACTTAAACTTTGATAAAAATGAGTAAATAATATTCAAAATAATTAAAATGGTTCAAATATTTAAATTGAGATATTAAAATAAAATAAAAGTTTATTTAAAATCATAAGTGAAGTGTTACAATATTATTGGTAGATACAATTCGAACTCATATAACTTTATTTAATTAAAAATTGTTACGTTAATTGTAATTAATTATGATATATAAAACTTTAAGAATCAATAATGATAACTTTAGGGCATGTTTGATACATCATAATAGATAAATTAGTATAATTGTATTAGATTTAACTATATTGAATTGTATTTTATTTAGTTTGTAATAGAATTTGGTAATAAAATATATAATATAATAAGATATAATTAATTATAAATATTTAATAAAAAAATTATTAATAAAGTTATTTAATATTTTTTAATATTTTAAATTAAAAATATATATTATTTTTAATTTGTGATGAAAAACCATGATATATAATTTTATAATCGAAAATTCATACTGAATAAATTGTTTAATAAAGTGTAGACCCATCCTTTAATCATGTTAATTTTTTATAAAAAAATTATTAATTTTATGTTATATGGTGATTTAATTTATAATTAAATAAAAATTATATAAATTAAAGCTTTTGATAATGTATAACAAGCAGACTACCAATCCGGTCGTGTTTATTTATCCTTCAATAAAAAATGAAAAATTATTTACCCACAATAGGAACGTATAAGAAAATGATACTTGCTTCAGTAAGTGATAATGCAATATTTTAAATCATAAAATACGTATTAATATAATTATTTTTTAAAATATACATATTTAATATTTAATATTTAGTATTTAATAAACAAAACAAATAATATAGTCGGCTTATTGAACGGTACGTCCCATGTATTGATTGGCGTGCAAAGCATCCTTATCGGATAATTCACCTTTTTTTTTTTTTTTTGCTCCCTATTCTGTTTATTCCTTTTTCAATTATTCATTTTGATATTTCCCAATTTTATATTTTTTTCAAGAAAAGAAAAAAAATTTGTCCAACTTCCTTTTTCTTCTTTATTTTTTCTTCAAAGATTTTATTCAACAAATATATTCTAGTTTTAATATAAAATTAGGGAGATTTTAATACTGGAAAACGAGTAAACAACTAAAGGTAGCCTTTAGACCTTAAGTTTAGTCTACATTCGTTGGAAGCATCTACTGAGAATTTTTTCTCATTTTTTAATAAATATTTATGAAATATCAAAAGTTCTCTACTTATCACTTAAGATTTGAGGATTTTAAGATATTGAAAATTTTATGTTTATAATTCTATAATTTATATATTTTAATTTTATAAATTTTTAATTTAATTAATCATATAATTTAAAAATATGTTAAATAATTAAGTAAAGAAATTTAAAAATAAAAAATAGAAAAAAAGTACAATCTTTCTTCTTTTCTCTTTCTACCCTTCACTATTTTTCTCTCTCTTTCTTCTATTCATTTGTCTCTTTTAATTTTATTTTTTATTAATAAAACAATAATTAGATAGAAAGAAAGACAAGAGAGAAAGTGAGGGGAGACAGGAGATAACTATTAGTTTTTTTAATATTTTTTATTAATAAAATATACAATTCTTATTTTATCTATAAAAAAATTTAATTTTTTAATTTTTTTAACTAATTTATTATATTTTTAAATTAAAGAACGACGAAATATATATAAAAATTTACAAAACTAAAATATATAAATAACATGATTGGCTTAAAAATATAGTGGGATACGTGTCATCTTTTGATTCGTTAAAAGGATTTGTGCGAACACGTGGCATCATTTGATTAGCTGAAGATCTGGTTGCACGCAGAGATCAGCGCACGGGATCAGAGGCACGCGTAACGTGGGGGACAACGGCTGTACGCGTCAGGAACGTGGGTCCCACTAGCACGTCGGTCTGCGCGGAAAGTGGGCCACACTCGGGAGCCAAGCCGCGTGAAAAATAGAGACATGCATCCACGCGAGTTGCTCGGGTGTGATCGGCATGCGCGCATCGTAGCCGTTTCTTCTTTGATCGGATGGTCCATGTTTCGCGCGTGATGTATGGCGCGTGGATTCTTCTCACCTGCGTGGAAAAATAAACTTTAATTAATTACATTTTGGTCCACAAATTTAATTCAAATTACATTTTCAATTTTCTTTAACAAAAGTTTAGCCCTTTTCTAATTTAAATTAAATTTTTAAACTTTTAATAATTAAAATTAATCCTGATTTTAATTTAAATTATATTTTTGACTTCTATAAATTGTAATTAAGAACTCTATTATTTGAAATTATATTTTTAGACATAAATTTGTAATTAATTATATTTTTCGATACAAATTATTTAATTTTCTTAAAATATATAAAAAAAAAATACTAATTTATTATACTAAAATTAACTAAAAACATTAAGAACATGGTAATTATAATTAATAAAATAGATAAAAATAACTATATAAAATACAGTTATCATATACTTACAAACACACAAGTGAATTTTATATAAATCGTTATGGACTTCGTTTTGCACACACTATTTTACATTTTTACCTTTTTTATTTGCATTGGCTATTTTTAGATTCTCATGTTTCTCTCTATTCTCTATTCCTTATTTATTCTCTATAATCATATTTCAATTTATACTCTAAACGATGTTTGAGTGAGTAATAGAGGGATAGAGAAGAAGAAGGCAAGATCAACAACAATGAGGTGAGATCGAAAACAATTGCCAAGAGATTGGGACTTAGAAAAATTAAACATATTGATAACAAAAGGAGACAAATGAGTTTGGCTAGGGACAATACTAACATTTGGCTTTTGTTTCTTTGCTTTGCTTTCATTTTCTTAAAACTTAATATTAACTTTTAGAAACTACTTAAAATGATATAACATTTTAAATATATTTTGGTTATTTTCTATTAACATAACTTCATGTTTTAAATCACATAAACACAGAAAAATAGAATATGTTTAAAATATTTTTATTCATTTAAGAACTAAATATTAATTAATTACTTAAAAACTAAATTTATAACAAAAATAATTTATATATATAAATTTAACTTAATTATAATATCACTAAATATTATAAAATATCTATGCTATTCAATATCATTAGACTATTCTTCTAATTCTTCTTGAAACCTTATAATTGTGTGTTCCACTCATTCTTCAACATAATATGTTATTCAATATCATGATAGTGATCTTTAGAACTCTAAAGGTGTCAATGATCACTACTATAAAAAGGGGCATTAAAGTCGGTTAAAAATCGACTTTAAATGAAACGACTTAAAGTTTAAAGTCGGTTCAAGGCATGAACCGACTTTAATTTTTTTTTAAATTTATTCATTTTCTATTATACTCAAATAAAAACCTATATTCGAGCAGAAAAAAAAACCAAAATCAGTTTAGCAAATAGTTCAAATAATACAAATATTTGAAAAATAAAATATTAATTAATAGTAGAAAAATTACCATCGTTTTGTTATATTTTATTCAAGATCATCATATTTTCTCCTTATATTATAATACAAACCTACATATATAATACAAAAATTTATATACATAATAACAAAAAAAAATGAATAATAGGGGATCTAAAAGATTAGTTAAAGAGGAAAGAAACTCACTAACTAGTACTAGAAATGGTAATCGTAGGTGGTCGAAAAATGAGAAAGAGTGGAGGAGAAGTGGAGAAGGTTTTCGGTTTTTTAGAGTTGTGCAACGCTGAAAATAGTTTCTGTCTGAGAAGAAAAAAGAGAAAAGAATTTATCCACGTGTGTAGCGTCGGTTCCACGTTTCAACCGACGCTATGGTACATGGATAACATCGGTTCACCACGTCAACCGACGCTACGTCCATGTATAGTAGTGGATATGATTGTCGAGACTATGGGGTGGTCGGAGCTCCGTTGAGATCGTTGAAAATGTGGTAGAGTTTTATCTTGATCATATGTTATTGAAGATTTAAAATGAGTACATTTTGATCTATTTATTAAATAACTTGATATAAAATTATGAGTTTTGATATGATTTATTGTTAGTTAGAAAAAATTGATGTTATTTAGGCCAAAAACCAAATTTTTTTGGCTTATTGAGTAAGCATTGGTACTATATCAAAGTTTATAAAAATTATGCGTCTTTTAATACAAAAAAATTAACTTAATGGATAAATACACACAATGCTTATAATTTTTTTTATAATATTATAATTAATCAAAATATAAAATGATATCCAACAAGAATAACGAAAAATGTGAAAAATTAAATTTAAATTTTTTTTATTTTAATTTATATATATATATATTATTACACAATTTAATTAACCAATATTATTGTTAAAAATATTTGAAAAGTTCACTACTTCACTAAAAGTGTAGATAATAATCCCATTAGTTTATAATAGTATAGTATTAGTCCTACATTTCTTTAAAAGATAGCATAAATTCAATGTTACTTCATAAAAAAAGAAAAAAAATGCATCTATAGTAAAGTAAAAGGGATGAAAAAAAATTCCTACACTTACTATAAATTTGTAACTATTTTTATATCTACACTATTTATATGGTGTCAGATGAAAAAATTATCTAAAAAAAAGAATCACTTTTCTATTTATAAAATAATTATACATTCTTAATTTTTTTTATTTTTTTAAATAATAATACACACCCTTCACAAAACATACACGTGATAAAGCACATGTGAAATAAATTAAACATATACATGCCTTTTCATAAAATAAAAAACTTATAATCTATCACATAAAAATGAATAAATTAAAATGTACATTTTATGAACAAATAAACATAGATATCAAACGTGGTTCCTTTGTTATTATACATTATAAACTCTAGATTTAATGGAAATTAATATGTTATTTAGAAAGTACAATAATTTTTGAAGTATATATTATATTTACATTAATTATACTACTAAACTCCCATCCATATATATATATTAAAAAATATAGTATAACTCTACTTATTTAGACTTTTAAATTTATTTAGTCCCTTTATTTAGAATATATTTTTTTAAGTTTATTTCTTTGTAAAAAATGTGATATATTGAAAAAAAAAATTATATAATTTTTTGTGACATTTAACATAATAATATACATATTACATGTATGTTTATATTTTCTTATAAATGAATATTAAAAATTAATATTAGATTAAAAGTTAATTTTATATTGTCTATTACCTTGAAAAAAAACTTAAATAATACTTTTTTTCAAAAATAAAAAATAAAAAAAACTTAAAAATAGATTTTTTAAAATATAATATTAAATAACATATCTGGTTGTAAGTTAATCCTGAGCAGGCAGCTTAGCAATATGTTGCTTCCATCTTGTAAGTTAAAAAATATGTTATAAGTATTTTATTTTAATAAAAATATAATTAAATTGTTAAATTTTATTGATATATTGAGTGTTAAAAGATTAAATTAAAATTTAAATGAGATATAGTATTATTTTATTTATTAATTTATTTATAATTTTATAAATATTATAATTTAACACTTTTTTTTTATCAAAAGTTTAAGTAAAATACTTGCCCTATTAACTAATAAATTGTATCCGCCTCTCGTCCTACCCTATCACCGTTAATTATATTTGCAACCAGAGCTGCAAAACCTAACTCTCTTACATTTTTTTTCTTGAGGGTATAGGCCAAGTGTACGTATTCTTATTCCAAACACCATTTATATAGATAATAACTTAACAACACAGTAAATTTTATTCAGATGTATCTCTTCAATATTTTTACTTAAGGTATTGTAGAAAATTATTGCTTAACTTTTTCTAAAATAGCTCTCAAATAAGAAGAATTATCATGATCTTATAACCATCACTTTGTTGACTTTTTTGATCAATGTGTAACTCTTTAATACCCTCACTCACATCGGATGGGAACACCACAAAGATCGATTGACCGTGAGGTTGAATGGCTGGGGTTGATCGTGTTGGGCACATTAATTGAACCCAAGGACCCGCTTTGATACAATGTAGAAAATCATGGCCTAACTCACTCCAAAAAAGCTCTCAAAGAGAAATGGTTGTCATGATCTTATAACCAACACTTTGGTGACTTTCTTGATCGATGTGGGACTCCTCAATAATTATGAATGACAATTATATTGTGTTAGCGTGTTTTTTAATAGAGTAATTTCAATTAATATTAATAATTATGTCAACTTAAAAATACATATTTCTCATCTCTATCATGTTCAAAATTGCCACCAACTACTACTGCAAGTTAGGGGTGTCCATAAACCGAATCAGACCTGACCAAACCGTAAAACCAGACCGGATCGGACCGAATTGAACGGTTTTACTAATCAAACGGTCTGGTCCGGTTTGTACTAATTTTAAATCGTTCGAACCAGACCGGACCAGTTTAATAATATATTAAAAATTTCACATTATTCTTCATTAAATTATAAAAAAAATCGGACCAAATCGGGAACCAAACCGGACCAAACCGTTTTATAAATCAAACGGTCCTTTCCAGTTTTTATTTCTTAAGACTGTTTCAAACGGTCCAGTCCGGTTCGGTCCGAGTAATATGAACGGTCCGGTATGGTTAAATTTTTTTTAGAAAAAACCGGACAAAACCGGACCATACCGGACCATAGACACCCTACTGCAAGTACAAGTTACATAAGCATGTTTTCAAGTTTTTTCTTAATTTTTAATTTTTATGAAATTATATTTTTAATTTGACAAATTTTTAAGTTTATAAACACTATATCATGCATTATTATATTGTAATAAAAATATTTTATGCTGAAATTTAAGTAGTTTTTACATTTATATATAAATAGTCTAAAATTAATATTTAATATGAATTTTAATATATATCATGCGGAAAAAACAAAGGATAAAATCAATTTATAACTTTTTTTCTTACTAGTAAACAATATCTCAATCTTTAATTAATTATTTTTAAGAGTATTAAAATTATTATAAATTTTATTAAATATAGAATTAAAATAAAAACTCCAAATTTATCTTATAAAGTCATTTGTTCCACTCATGCATGTTTTGATTCCAAAATTATCATATTCAAGGAGATTCAATTACTTTATATTTTTTTATTTTGATAATCTTTCAATTTTACTTGTGATTTCGTTTGTTTAGTGTTAAATTAATTTTTTAATGGTTAATAATGATTAAATTAACTTTTTTTATTTTTTCATTATTTTAAAGACAATTGTATCATTATTTTATATATATATGTTAATATTTATAATTAAATCTTAATTTTAAACAATATATTTATAATTAAATATATATATATATTATAAAAATATAAATTTATGTGCTTATTTTTTATTAAATAATAATTCTATTAAAATAATTAATCCATTGCAAATTTAATAAATTCATATATAAAGTGTTAATTTTTTACTATATAATCATTTTTTATAACAATGTTGAATCACATGATTTAATATTTCATCTTAAATTTTGGGTAAATAGAATTTTCTATTTTCAGTCATGTATTTTTTATTTGTTCTCGAAACGACTTCTTATTCTATTTCTGTTGTGTGTGCGATGGTGTTATATGTATGACAAACCAAATTCCTTTATGAATGCAACGTCCAATAGAAGCTTCCATCAGATTATCACCATAAAAGAATGTTCTATGCACCGAATAAGTTAATTATAATGATATCGTATAAAATTATATTAGGATTAATTTGTACCGTATATAATATAATCAAATAAATTTGATTATAAATATTATTAAAAATAATTTATATTAAAAATGATATATAATTTATTTTATGTATTTTTTTTATCTAGTAAAATAATTTTATTATAAAAAATTATTTAAATCAATATTTTAATTTTTCATATTTTAAAAATAAAAAACATTAGTTTTAATTTGAATAAAAAAATGTTGATGTAAAAAATTTTAGAATTAAAAATTTAAATATATAAACATAAGGTTTTTTTAATATTAAGATAAGTGTTTAATATGATTTAAATCCATACATCTTGACATGACAATTTTTTTATATATTCTTAATTTTATTATGTAAAATACAGTATGATTTCATAATAAATTCTTAATTGTACATAAATTATATAATCAAATCTTTAATAATGTGGGTGTCTCCGCTTAGAGTTTGGTCGTTTTTGAGTTCTTGACTTTCAAATCTCGAAATTTTAGAATCGTTTCACTTTGATCCACAATTAAAATGTCAACGGTGTGCTAAGTTCAATTGATCGTATTTGAGGATGATAAGACGAAGAACGAGTATGGTTATGGCTAAAAGGGCTTCCCTTTAAGGTGTTTTTCTCTAGGTTGTTTTGGTGCTAGACTTCCTCATAGCTTAACGTTGTCATAACTATTATTAATTAAGTTTGATCTTTTGTTGTCAAGTCTTGAATCTGATTTTTCTTCTCCTACAATGGAAGAGATTTGTGATCGATTGAACGGTGTTGATGTTCTAGGCTTGGATGACACTGATGATGAAGAGATAATTGATGATGAAGTTGTGATTGTGGGGAAACTATTTGTAAGTCAGAAGTTGCCTATTTGTAGTGTGAAATCATGTATGAGACTTTTATATCGCACGATTTCTAAGTGATAAAAGAAAGAAGAAACTAAACTACTGAGAAATAATATGAGATTAGATCTCATAGGCTCGTTCTAAACTCATAACCAATATAAACTTGAAGTTTCCTTTGTAACTCTTAAAACTTATTCGTAGTGGTTTTGTGTCATACCTCGTTTCATAAAAAACCATGATTAAATTAGATAATCCAATGTTGTTAAGGTGGTATTTTCGTAGGGTTAAAGTTGAAATAGTGTAGGTTAAGTTTCATACAAAAACCTACATTTTTTGTTGTTTCTATTATGATCGTATTAACTATAATAGATGATATTATTAGTTATGAAAGGTGATTATTGAATCATTAATATAAGTAAGTGATTAGTTGAATTTAAAGGTATGTTCTTGATAATATAAATTTTTTATATAAACATATTATTTTTATATTAAATAATATGATCTAATTTCATGATCAAATACATAATTATATAAAAATTATACATTTAATATCTTCAATGCTTTGTAACAAACTTATCAAATAAGTTAACTGTGCATTTTCTTGTGAAAACATAAGAAACATCAAATTACCTATTTTCTGTGCAATTTCTCTGTACCTTTTACATATATATTTTATCATCCTAAATACATAATAATTTAAACTAATACCGTATATATTATTATATTTTTTAAAACTAATTAATAACTTTTAAATAAGATAAAAACAAGTAAGCATATATTAATTTTTAAATAAAAATAATTAATTAACAATATTTATAGTTTCTATATATGCGCCGAGTCTACTATAAAAACGTGTATTCAAAATTTTTGATTAATTAAGTTTCGTTAAATTAGTTTTTAACTTTTGACAAACACACACACAGAGAGAGAGAGAGAGAGAGAGAGAGAGAGAATTCATCTTAGAATTTTCACACCCTTATTTTTAATTTCTTCCGATATTTAGAATTAGTAGTACTCCATAACGTGTTTCAATTTAAATCATAAGTTTAAATTACAGAAACATAAACTTCAAATATATCACTCATCATTAAAAGTCGAAGTTATTTGACGAAGGTTCCATAATTTTAAGCAAAATTGATTAGTGGAATTCTTGTTATTTCGTATGAGTTTGAAGACTTGTCCACCCTTAATTGTCTCCATCACTACAAACACTTCAATCTTCTTCTAGAAAAAATTGAGATGGTTTATACTAATTGTTTTCGAAATTGTTATTTGGAGGGATAAATCCCAGATGAATTTTTCAAAAATATTAATTTGATCAATCATAGACATAGATAAAATTATATTTTATATGATATAGTACAAAAGATTATATTAATTATTTTATTTATATATAATAATAATTTTGTTGTAATGAGAGGAAATAAATATCTTATTTTATATTTAAAAATTATACACTAATAAAAAATCGATAATCCATTCCAATCCCCTTACCTTCGGGTTATTTGGTTGCCATTTTTTTTTAATTAAAGTTTAAAATAAATGTTTTTATTTAGAAGACTAAAATCGATACTTTATAGTATTAAATTGAACAAACGAAATGTTATGGTCCAGCCATGTTATATTTATCATTTATTTTTTTTAATTAAGTTTTGCCATGTTATATTTGTTTAGAAAGAAGAAGAAAAATTAAGTTATATTAATATTCCATTATAATTCAAACTTTATTAAAAAAATAATTCATTTATTATAAGTTGTTGGATTAACTTATGAGAGTAACCAATAGCCACGTGATACTTAAAATTTATAATTCAAGTATGATTATTTATATTATATTGTAGTTATTGTTTTTATTAATATTGCATTTGAAGCAACCAAGGTTGTTTGCTATCCAAGCAAAGCAATAGGGAAGCAATAATAATTTGTTTGCTATCCAAACAAAGCAATAAGGAAGCAATAATAATAATAAGAGTTTGAGTTGTAAATATATCACGAGCATAAAATAAAGAGTATTATTATCCGCATCAAATGATACATTAATATTGGAATGGATGTTAATCGTGGATATGAAATGTTGAATTAATTGTGGAATAATTTACTTATAAAACCAATTATATTATAATATGAAGATTGATATATACATAAAATTGTGATAAAACTATTTTCTTAAAATAAAACTTAACATAAAACAAAAAAAAACAAAAAAAAATATTTACTATTAATTTTTTTTATTTTTATAGAAGATTTTTTTAAGGAATATTATGCCTTTGAATATATAATTCTAATGTTTCTTAGTTATTCTTTTGTGTTTATAGGTTATGTGTTAAATAACAAATCTGTTTTTTTAATAAGATAAAACGTCATGAAAGCAACAAACACAATATATGCAATATTAAATTTATTGTATATGTATACATAATTTTAATGTCTTTATTTTTTTTACTAAGAGATCTAAATTTTTTAATTGAACAATTAATTATATGTGAAATACTAATCTTTATCTATACATTTATAACAATATGTAGCTAGCACGTGCATAACTTATTATTTATTTGATTTTATTTTGTTTGAAATTTTTTCTATCTATTTATTTTATAAAATCATTTGGTAATGGAAAGTGAAAAAAAAGAGATATAAAAACTATTTTTTTCCAAATTTATTCTATTACTGATGTATATAAAAGATAATTGATATATAATTACTATTTTATTTATTTAATGCTTATTTTATTTGATGAATTTTTTATTTTCATTAAATTATATAATATTCGAATGAAATTTTTACATGCATTTTGAGTCAATATCTACCACACAAATGAAAGAACCTTTTTCCTTTTTACTTGTTATTTTTAACCACATATTTAATTTTGATGTATTGGATTGCGTAAATGATTTATATATATTATTGACCCATAAATAATATCATCTATATACGTACTTGATAAAACACAACCGACATAAAATAGTTGTTTTAGTATAATGCATGTTCTTTTAATAGAAGTATAATTTCGTGATATATATAGTGAAACTCAAAAGAAATGATAAAAAGAGATTATGATCTATGTTTTGGACAAAACGCATACCTATTTTAGATGAATTTTTATTTTGTACTTACACATATTTAGAGGCAATATTTTTTTTCTTCCTTTTTACTTGTTATTTTTTAATCACATATTTAATTTGTATGTAATGGACTCCAAAACTAGGTATATATACTATTTAACTATAAACGATATATATAGTAAAATTGAAGAAATATGATAAAAATAGATGGAAAAAAAGGTCTCATATTTTTTTTATTTAACTTAAAAAAAAGTCATCTACATAAGACCAAAGTTATCTTATAATTATAAATTTTAGCTATTTTAATCAGAATTTTAATGTGAACATTGTTTCTTATTTTCTTACCGTTAGAAACTCACGCCTAACTTAACTCAATAAGATCTCATTAAGTTAATAGTTGCTCAACTTTATAAGTAGCTTTGCTGCTTTATTTCTAGTCGATGTGGGACAAGGATACTTAACAGCCCCCTCCACACGGCGGATAAAGGTGGACATTAGCACCACGGTGAGACTGTGGTAGTGCCCAATTAGGTCCAAGCACATAGAGACTAGGGCTAACTCTGATACCATGTTAGAAACTCAGGCTTAACTTAACCCAATAATATCTCATTAAATTAAGGATTGTACAAGTTTATAAGCAACTTTGCTGCTTTATTCTTAGTCGATGTGGGACAAGGATACTTAACACTTACATTTTCATTCCATTAGCATGATGATAAAGTTAAGGGAAACAAAAAGAATCGAGAATGTAATTGCATAAAAGGAAAAAAAATGTGAATAAATTGTTGTTAGATTTAGCTAATTTGACTACATTTGTTATTCTTTTTCTTGCACTTATCTCATAAAATTCAAACTATTTTTTATAATTTTTTTTATTAATTTATGACAAAATATGGCTTATAAGTCTTGTTTTACACATCAATAATTTTATTCAAGATTTTCATCTTTTTGATATCTCCTTTTAAATTTGACTATTTATTCGTTTTAGTATATAGAAATTGATCTTTGTCAATTAATTACATGTTTAAATTTGAATTAACGTTTTAATATCTAAATTCACTTAAATATTTTATATTTTAAAAAAATAAAAATAAAAAATTAATATGATGAATCTGAGACTGTGACTAGCAAGTTTTATATTAGTTTAAGAAATAAAATGCATAAAAGAGCATTGCAAAATCACATAAAAAAGGAGCAAAACACATAGCCCGAAAAAATAAATAAAAAATTATACTGAACCGTATGTGATACTTTTATGGTGTGAAATTTCTCTTACTATTTATTGTAATTAGTAATTATTTTATTTTTATTTTTATTTTTATGGTCATTAGTTTAATAACTATTATTGCTCATTATATCACTGCTTTATTAAAATATTCCTTTTTTTTGTTGGCATTCTTGATTTAGTTTTTCTTTTTTTCTTCCAAAATGGTTACAACAAATTTGACTTCAACTTTTAATTTAATGAATTAATGGTAGATTGATATTATTTTACCATAATTTTTACATGCTTTTATTACATAATATTTTTTCAATACTATACATGTCATTTATTAGATTTCTTATAAATAAAACTATAACTATTATTTTAAAAAAATTATATTATAAAAGGCATACAAATTTAAATTAACCCTTCATTTAATAATTTTAATTACTAATAAATCTCTTATAAAAATATATTTACAATAAAAAATGTTTTCTTATCAAATAAAATGATCTACACTAAATAACATAAAAATAATAAAATAATTGATCATTTCATATTTTTTAAGTAAATATTTACACACAAATATATAGATGGAACTTACCACACGTTAATATATAGAAACAAAATAAATATAGATTTTAACACATATATAAAACTAGCTACTTCAGTTTGTGATTATCATTTAGAAATAAAATTTATTGAAAAAGTAAAAAAAAATTGAAAGAAAATTATTGAGTTACTTGATATTATTGAATTCATTTTTTTTTTTGTTTATAATTTTTTTAAAAATTTAATTCCATATTTAAATAATTTAAATGTTAATTTTATTATATGGAGCACATAGAACACGTGCCTGCCCAAAAACTAATATTTAAATAAACTTCAGTTAAATCACAGTTGTGATACATGACAAAAATTTCATATTTAATTTAGATCAAAACATAAATAAAAAAACTATATTTAGGACACATGAATTGAAATGATAGAACATGGGCCCACCTATTCTTGCATAGCCATCCTTTCGCTAATTAAAAAGAAGCTAGTTATGTCCCATTGGGATAAAGACTTACTGAAAGAAGCTAGTTATGTCCCGTCAGGATAAAGACTTACTGAGTTTTAAAGTAAACAGTCATTACTCAGAGTGGTTGGAAGAGCATAATAAACATTTTATTTTTATAAATTAAATAACGTATTAATTATATTTAAATTATAATATTTTTTGAAATATTTTAATCATTTATATTAATTTAAATAATTTTATTTATAGAAATATTTTTCACTTTAAATATATATCCATGTTTAATATTAATATTCATTTAGATTTAATTTAAATTCTTCCAAAAAATAATTTAAAAATATAAGAAATTATCAAAATGTACAAACTTATAATAATAATAAAGTAATTAAAATATATAAATTTTAAAAATAATAATTAATATATTTAATTTATAAAAATAAAATAATAAAATTATCATACTATCTTTTCTTTTAACAATCTCAATATTTACAATTGGTGGGATTCTCTTGCAGTAAACTTGTAAGAAGAAGATAAACAAAAGAAGTGAAGAGGAAAAACTGGATTAAGGTAAAATTCTTTTTTATCCCTTCTTATTTCCTAAATGGCTTTATATATAGCATTAGAAATCGTTGAACAAACACTAGCCAATTTGATGATATTCATAACAGAAAAACAAACCCTAATTATTCGATGGTGTCTTTTCTCTAACCGAATTGGTGCGTCTTCCTTAATCTCTCTCCTGCATGCGCGATGATCCTCTGGTGAGCAGGAGCTAGACGAGTTCGTATCATGGGGCTGGACGAGTTCGTATCATTCCTCCCTCCCTAGAAGAATCCTTGTCCTCAAGGATGAAGTTTGGATATGTTTTCAGAAAACGCCACTCATTTTCCCAAGTGGATTCTTCGATTTGAATGTCTTTCCATTTGACCAAAATTTCTGTCTTGGGTCGATATTTCCCTTTTTGGGTCACACGTCGGTTGAGGATGACTTCAGGTTGTGGAAGAATTGTTGCTTGTTCAGAGACTGGAGGAATTGGGTTAGAGCTTGCTGGTATTTCCCCTTCGTGTTTTTTTAACATGCTTACATGAAAGACATCATGTATTTGAGAAGTGAGTGAGAGTGCCAGCTTGTAAGCCATTGGTCCTATTCGAATGATGATTCTGTATGGGCCAAAAAAACGAGGGGCTAATTTTCTTGATGAACGAAAAGCAACTGATAATTGTCTGTAGGGTTGGAGCCTAAGATATGCATAATCTCCCTCTTTGAATGTGACTTCCCGTCGATGTCTATCAGCTTGGCATTTCATTCGGTTCTGAGCTTGTAGTAAGTGGTGCCTTAATTCTCGTAGTAGGTGATCTTTGGTACGTAGGTGTTCATCCACAGCTATCATTTGGGCAGTTTTGGGGATATATGTTAGTATGCGAGGTGGTGGGATGCCGTAAACTGCTTCAAAGGGAGTCATCTGTGTTGTGGAGTGGATGAAGGTGTTGTAGCTGTACTCAGCCCAAGGAATCCAATCACTCCATTTGCGTGGTTGATCCCTAGTGAAGCAACGCAGATACTGTTCCATTGTGCGGTTGGTCACCTCAGTTTGTCCATCGGTTTGAGGGTGGTAACTAGAGCTCATGCACAATTAGGTTCCTTGTAAACGAAACAACTCTTGCCAGAAGGAACTAATAAACACCTTATCACGATCATTGACAATAGAAGTAGGCATACTATGTAGTCACAGGATGTTGGACACAATTTTTTTGGCTACTGTGGGAGTTGAAAATGTGTGCTTCATAGGGATGAAATGAGCATATTTACTCAAGCGATCCACGACTACCATTATGACTGTATATCCTTTTGAAGTAGGCAGTCCTTCCACAAAATCCATTGAGATATCAGCCCAAATCTTCTCAGGTATGGGAAGAGGTTGAAGCAATCCTGCTGGTTTCATAGTTTCTGTTTTGAACCGTTGGCAAGTGTCACATTCCCTGAGGACTTTCTTCAACGTTTGGCACAGTTTGGGCCAGGTGAAGCTGTTTTTTATGCGTGAGAGGGTCTTAAGGAACCCAAAGTGTCCCCATATTGGAAAAGAGTGACAATCCGCGATGATCTGAGGTATGAGGGAGGATTTAGGGTTTAGATATACCTTGTTGTTTTTAAACCAGACCTCATCCCTTTGTAATAATTTATGAGCCATTGTAGGAGTAGAATAGGCTATCAAGTATATGTAGAAAGGATCCTACTGAACTTCATTCTATAGTTGTGGCCACCAATCTATTTGTGGCTGAGATATACTTAAGAATAAGAATTCTACTACTCGTGAAAGAGAATCAACCCCTTGGTTTTCCTTCCCGCGTTTGTATTCAATCTTATAATCATATCCAAGTAGTTTAGGCAACAATCTTGCCTGTGCTGGGGTGGTGATGCGCTGTTCCAACAGATACTTAAGGCTCCTCTGATCAGTAAGGATGGTGAATGGTTTTCCTAGTAGGTAAGGACGCCATACCCGGATAGCTTTAATGATAGCTAACATTTCTTTCTCATAGGTTGATAGAGTCAATGCTGAGCCCTTTAGAGCTTGGCTGAAATAAGCTATTGGCCTCCCTGCTTGAGTGAGGATAGCTCCCACCCCGATGCCACTGGCATCATATTCAATTACAAATCTTTGGGAAAAGTTAGGTAGGCTTAAAACTGGTGGGGATGTTAAGGCATCCTTCAATTGTTTAAATGAGTTTTCAGCCTTTGTGTTCCAGTTAAACCCTTCCTTGCTCAAGAGTAGAGTTAAGGGAGCTATCGAACTACCAAAATTACGTACAAATTTTCTGTAATAACCAGCTAACCCCAGGAAGCCTCTGACATCTTTTGGATGTGGTTGGGGTTGGCCATCCCTTAACAGCTAGGATCTTTGAAGGATTCACAGAGACCCCTTGATCTGAGACCACATGACCCAAATATTCTATTTGCTTCACCCTGAATTGGCATTTGGTTTCCTTGGCATACAAGTTGTTGGTGGCTAGAAGCCGAAGGGCTATCTTCACGTGCTCAAAATGGTCATCTATTGATTGGGAGTAGATTAAGATGTCATCAAAGAATACCAGGATGAATTTTCGAAGGTAAGGTTTAAATAGGTCATTCATGAGACCTTGGAAAGTAGTTGGGGCATTAGTGAGGCCAAATCGCATTACTAAGAATTCATAATGGCTTTCATGGGTTCTAAAGGCCATCTTAGGGATATCTTCCTGATAAACTCGTATTTGATGATATCTTGATCGTAGATCTATCTTGGAGAATATATGAGCTCTGTGGAGTTCATCCAACAACTCGTCAGTTACTGGAATGGGGTATTTGTCCTTAACTGTGCAATCATTCAGAGCTCGATAGTCTACACAGAATCTCCAACTACCATAAGTTTTTTTACTAACAACACTGGTGAAGAAAATGGGTTGCTGTTGTGCCTGATTAGCCCCGAATGAAGGAGTTCCTTAACCATCTTCTCAATCTCTGTCTTTTGATAATAGGGGTAGCGGTAGGATCTGACATTAACTGCCCCTGCTCCTGGCTTCAGGGGTATACGATGATCTTGTTGTTGTTTTGGTTGCAGCTCTGGGATAGCTCAAATATATGAGAAAATTCTGTTAATAATTGTCTCATCTCTGGAAATGAGGACACATCCTCCTGTGGTTCATGATCCCATATGGGAAAAATTTGAAGGAACAACCCTATATTCTGCAGCTCACCGCATTCCTAGTTGGTTAAGGTTGCACTATTAGTCCTTTGTAAACCTTGGAACGTATGAGTGCCCCCTCCTATCTTGAAGCTAAGAGTGAGTATTTTATAATCCATTTCTATTGGCCCTAGGGTTTCAAGCCACTGAACCCCAAGTACTAACTGGCATGCAGCTACTGGTAGCACAAAATAATCTGTTGAGACCGTATACCCTTGAATTGAAAGAGTAAGGTCCCTACATTGTCCTTAACACTCAATTTTTTCACGATTTGCTATCATAACTTCCAATTCTGATTCTTAGTGATAGGGAAACCAAGCTGGGAAACCAAGGTTTGATCAATGAAGTTATGTGTACTGCCCCCATCTATCAGAACTAGTACTTTCTTATTTCCAAGGTTTCCCATAACTCTAAGTGTTTGAGGATGATTAGTACCTGTTATTGCATGAAATGAGATTTCTGGCACCAGCTCCTGAGGTTCTTGTTCAGGTTCTTCTTCTTCTGGAGTTATGATAGGGTTCTTAGGCAGGTCCTCTATCATAAACATTTGGGGTCGCGTGCAACGGTGACCTGCTACAAACTTCTCATCACAGTAGTAGCACAATCCTTTATCTCTTCGTTCTCGTGCCTCTTGATTTGAGATTCGACGAAAGATATTAGACGAGGCAATTGGTGTTGAGTTGCTTCTTTGTTGGGGAGGGGGTCCTAACACCCCGGTAGTAGGATTAGTAGAGGTCCTTGCTATCATAGAGGATATTGGGTATCATGAATATTGAATGGCCTTCATCTAGAGCGGATTCTTTTCTTCAACCAATCTTTCCACTCCTATAGCTTCAACCAACGTTCGTGGCTTCTTAATTTTTACTTCAATTCTGATCTCATCTCTTAATCTAGCGATGAAACAGCCTATCAAAAATTCTTCTGGAAGACCATCCACTCTGTGAGAGAGTTTCTCATATGTTTCATGGTAATTAGCTACACTTGAGGTATGTTTGAGTTTGGTCAGGGCTTCAGAGGGATCTTCATAATCGGTTGGGCCAAATCTTAGCTGCATAGCTTGGATAAATTCCTCCCAATTGAGTGGGCCACGGAACTTGGTGATCCATCTATGCCATTGTAAGGCAATACCATCCAAATGAAACGATGCCAACTGCACTCTTTGTTTTGGTGTAGTATTTGTGAATTCAAAGTATTGCTCGGCCTTGTATATCCACCCAGTGGGATCTTCCCCTGCAAAGGTTGGAAATGATAGCCTAAAGTGGGAACGTGGTGGCTCATTAGGGTTAATGAACCCACCATTTGGGCGTGGGTTTTCTTCTCGTGCGAACGAGTTTTCTTCAGGTAAATTACGAGTGGCACGAAGCCCCTGTAATTCGGTTAGCACAGCCTATAAGGTTGCGCCTATCTGATTGAAGCCTGATTCATGCCTTGCCAGGATTTCCATTACCTCGCCTCGAAACTCAGCGTTGGATTTACCCCTGGTATCAATGACTTTGATACCACTGTTGCAGTAAACTTGCAAGAAGAAGATAAACAAAAGAAGTGCAGAGGAAAAACTGGATTGAGGTAAAATTCTTTTTTATCCCTTTTGATTTCCTAAATGGCTTTATATATAGCCTTAGAAATTGTTGAACAAACCCTAACCGATTTGGTTACATTCATAACAGAAAAACAAACCCTAATTATTCGGTGGTGCCTTTTCTCTAACCGAATTGGTGCATCTTCCTTCGTCTCTCTCCTACGTGCGCAATGATCCTCTGGTGAGCAGGAGCTGGACGAGTTCGTATGAGATTCATATAAGATGATTTTATAAGGAGTAATGCTATTTTTATAATAAAAATATATAATATCTTTGTTTTATTTATACTTTTAATTAGAAATTATTATTATTTATTGAATAAAATTAATTATTATTGTCAATACATTTTATAATTTGCAACATCATATATAATTTATAGTAATTCTAAATCGCATGGATCGAAAAGAAAATAAATACCATAAAAGATAATTGTTTTGTCTATGTGTCAAGTTTAAATAGTTAAAGTCCATTAGTGAAAGCCCAATACTACACTTTGTTATTTGGTCACGAATGACTTGGAAAATGTTGGGCTTTGGCCCATTAAGTTAAAATTGTTGAATGTGTTTGTTAATTATGTTATAATGAGTTTGAAAATTATATAAATATTATTTATTATTAAGATTAAAATGGAAAAAAATATATGCATCACCATTGTTGAGAGGCAAAAATTACTATTTTGTAAACACTTCCAGTCATGAATCCCATTGTAGTGACGTTATTTTAAGTAAATTTTGTGTTTAAATCTGATTAGTAGAGTTAGTTAATAATTATTTTGTTTATTTTATTTTTTCCTGGGACTTGGCATAATACCAGAATTTCTCTTTTTCAGTTGGAATGATTTCACGAATTAATGAGTTTCTTTAACCGTGACATATATTTATCTTTTCTATTTATATATAATAATTATATTATTAATATTTTTATACACCTTAGGCTTAAAGTATCTAATATTAATTTTAACTTAAACTTGAATATTTATTGGCTAGGAGTCATAACCTTATTCTACATCCGGCCACACTCTATTTTGTTTTCATAAAACTTAAAGCTTAAAAACCCTAAGGAACCTCTTCTTCCTCTAAATCGCTCGCCTCCAAGCAAAGCATAACAAGTCTCCGTTTGTGGAGGTCTCTATCTTCCGATTACCAATCAATCATGGTAACAAATCTTCGAACCTCACATTGTTTTCTTTGAAGTTCTCTCTTTATCAGAAAATAGTTTGTTTCGCTTTTGTTGTCTAAGCTGCTTTTAGTCTTTTCTGCTTAGATTCGATTCGGATTTTATTCCTTTCATAATGTTGTTGTAAGTGAGTGGATGATGGATGATATTGTGCTGCTTTTAGTATTTTCTGCTTAGATTCGATTCGGATTTTATTCCTTTCATAATGTTGTTGTAAGTGGATGATGGATGATATTGTGGTGATTCATATGATAGTGTCTGATGTATAGAAAATTTGAACCTACATCAAAGAAAAAAAAGGAAGTAAATTTAAGTAATCTGGATTGTAAAACACTAAATTTGCCAGCTGATGTTGCGAGAAGAATATCTTATTCTTCGCTTCATTTTAACTCTGAATTGAACAGTATTTAGCTCGAATGTTTTTGGGTGTCTTAGTTTTTTACTGTTTTTACAAGGCAAACTTCTTCGTCCTTTTTTTTTCATCATGGTGATTTTTACTATTTTGGGACGAAGACTATATATATAACCTTTCAAATTTGTGATCCATCTCAAACAGTTGGGCCTGCTGAGTTGGTTAGGATGTAGCAGTGTTTGTGATAAATTTGGGATATATAGTAGTGCTCAAAGGGAAAATTCAAGTAATGACTGGCAAATTTCAAATTTAGGGGCTTGGTTAGGATTCTTTAGTAATTTATGAAAATGTGGATGTGTTGCTTTTTAGTTCTAATGCCTAAGAAGTTTGCTACTATTTATTGTCTTCGGACTCTTGTCTTTTGAGGATTCGTACAGCCTTAATGTAATGCAGATTGTTGTCTGCCCTAGTAGAACACAGTTATGGTTTTCCATATTTTTGTTTTCGTTAACTTCTCATTTTGGTGGAACAATGTGTTCTCTATCCTAGCACTATAATCGTTTTCCTTGATAGTCTATTTAAAGAAAAGAACAAAAAAGAAGATAAAGTAAGTTGAAATTGGAGGTGACTAAGTTTTTCTTACTAAAAAGGAAACTACTTACTCTTCTTGTTTTCACTCATGTCCTAATCATGATTGAGCATTATTACTTGTTGAGACTACAGAGGAACTGTTGTATGAATCTATTTCTGCTTGTAAACTTTCTATTTTCCTCTTATTAATGATTCTTGGCATTCATTATTATTTTCTGCAGTCGAAGAGGAAAACCCGGGAACCAAAAGAAGAAAATGTAACTCTTGGACCTGCTGTCAAAGATGGTGAGCATGTTTTCTGTGTTGCTCACATTTTTGCATCCTTCAATGACACATTCATTGTAAGTGCACTTGGTGTTTGTTTTAAATATTTTACCTCTGTAGTATCTGTCTTTGTTCTTACCTGTCTGTTCTGCAGCATGTGACTGATCTATCAGGGAGGGAAACCATGGTTCGCATAACTGGTAATGGAATTATTTTCTTTTGAAATCTTATTTTTCATATATCAAAAGAGTGTTCTTTTTGATACAAGTGCTAGAATCATTCCTTTAATCCGAGTTGATTATATTTGTAAATTTAATCAATTAGCCCTTTTTTATATTAATTCCATCACCAACAGTGCTTGTTAGAGCTCCATATGTGCATTTATTCTTTACTACTCTCGTATTTATTTTGTAATAGTATCTGGTGTAACAAGCCATTCTTCAAGTCTGAAGAATCTTTTGCATTAATCCACATTTTTTTATTACCATTTTGATTCTTACATAATGGGTTATGACTGTGATGTTTTCTTTGATATGAAGGTGGAATGAAGGTGAAAGCTGACAGAGATGAGTCATCCCCATATGCTGCCATGCTTGCTGCACAGGATGTTGCACAGAGATGCAAGGTCATTTATTGAATTACGTTTTTTAGTATGGAATGAGAAGATTGTCTTATCAAGAAGTCCTTTTAAGTATGTTATTTCTTTCTTCCATATTGCTTGGCTAATTCTTAATTCCATCGATTCAGGAATTAGGCATAACTGCTCTTCATATTAAGCTCCGTGCAACTGGAGGGAACAAAACAAAAACACCTGGACCAGGTGCCCAGTCTGCATTGCGTGCTCTTGCTCGTTCTGGAATGAGAATTGGTCGCATAGGTAAGTCTGTCAATCTTTTTCCTCAGTCATCTACAGCTTAATTTCTTTGATGTATATTTGTTTACCAATGTATATATACAATGAAAAACCTGCTATAAAAGTGATGATATATAAATTAGCACTAGCTTTTTTGTTGGTTTCATTGATTGTGATGTAGAATTGTACTTACTAGCTTTCCAGAATAATTTCCGGATTGATTTTGTGATGTAGAATTGTACTACCTGAGTTTACTTTCTGAATATAAATAAATAATGAAATCATAATGTTTGGTAACACCCGTATCCTTCATGTTTGTTTCAGAGGACGTTACTCCGATTCCTACTGATAGCACCCGTAGAAAGGGAGGCAGAAGAGGAAGAAGGCTGTAAAGCCTTTGGTGTATTACTTGTTCAAGTTCTGCTGCTATGTTATTGTTTTTAATGAGATTAGGTTACTCCTGGACCAGGATGGATACATTTAGTTATCATTTTTAAAGCTTTTGATGTTTACTTTTGGCTGTTCCGCTTGTAAGATTTGATCTACTTGAAGGAAGAGTTTGACGTTAATGTTTTATTTGGTTTCATCTGCTTTGTTGAAATTAATTTCCGTATTTTTATTGCTAGGAAAATGTTTGTGAAGGTCTTATATGTCAAGTTTTATGTCACCATTAGTTATTCACTTTTTTAAAAAATAAAAAAATAAGTTTTTTTCTGGTCTCGTTATTGCGATAGAGTTATGATAGAAAGTCAAATTTTATTGGAAGTTAAAAAAATTATTATTTATTAATATATGTGATTAAAGATTATTATTTAAATGAAAGTAAAATGAGATTAAAATTAAAGAATAAATAAGATATATACGTGGTTGTTGAATGCTGGTAATAATGTTTGAAATGACAGGTGTAGCTTCCTATCAAAAAAAGGTTATTTGTAAATTAAATGATGAAACAATTCATGTAATTTACGCACTATGATAGACTCTGCTTATATTGTATAGCTTTCACATTTGGAAGAAATTTGTAGTCACTCACTTCTTTGGACCTCATCAGTTTTGACTCTTTTTTTTTGGTGTTATGTTGTCAGAAATTCACTCTTATGATCATGGAATTGCCATGAATTTCGCACTTCTAGTGTTAGTGGTCTTATTAGGGGATACAAATGAGTTTGTATACCCATGATCCAAAATCATGGAAGACTTCAAATTCTTTCCATCAAGGCTCTTGTTGATGAAAACGTTTATTTCGTTTAAAAATTTAATCACGATAATGTCTTTTTATTTTATTTTTTTAATTTTAATTTATTTTATTTATAACAGGACATAATAATTTTAATATACTAAAACATCATATATTTTGAGAAAAAAAGAAACATTAAAATCAAGTATATATGTAGTTTTAGGATGAAGAACATTTTAATCCGGTCTATATGATTTCATTTTCGAGAGTTAGAAATACATCTCAAGTACATCAATTAGTAGGTATATTCTATCAATGACGTGCGGGCTTCTATTGGGGACTCGTTATGTCAAAAGCGAGATAAGTTTTATTCTTCTCTTCTTCTTTTAGTATCCCACGAAGGGATATGGAAACGTGAACATAAAAAAAGAAAGAGAAGGATGAGATTTCTATTGCTTTTGGCATAACAAGCACTCGATGAAAGATACACACGATGGACTATTAATTTAGTGATAAATCATGCCTATTAATTATAGTACTTAAGGATAAGTCAATAGATCGTAAATGTGATATTATGCAATTTTTATACCAATCAAAAAATTGAAACAAAGAAGTAATCCTATGTTTTGTTGACTATAATAGAATAGAATCATAATTAATTTTTTTCAATTTTATGTTTGTTTGTACTGAAAAATGAGAATGAAATGAAATGAAATCGATTTTTAAAATAGAAGGAATCAAAATTCCTTCCCCCCTAAAGAAATCATGATTCTATTCTCATCTAAGCTTAAACCCTAAATCCTAAAACTCAAAACTTTATGTAGAAAA
This sequence comes from Hippophae tibetana, assembly GCA_037013495.1. Classification (NCBI taxonomy): domain Eukaryota; kingdom Viridiplantae; phylum Streptophyta; class Magnoliopsida; order Rosales; family Elaeagnaceae; genus Hippophae; species Hippophae tibetana. The sequence continues at coordinate 695,011 of CM072810.1, forward strand.
TTAATAATTTTAACCCACAAATATAACCTTAAATTCTAAATCCTAAAACCCTAAATTCCAAATCCTAAAACCCTAAATTTTATTTAGAAAAATAATAATTTTAATCCTATATCTTAACTTACAAATATAATACCAAATCTTAAATCTTAAATCCAAAAACATAAAATCTTAAATCACTAAATCACTAAATCATACATTCTAAACCTCAAAACCCTAAACCTCAAATAAAAAACTTTAAAACCCTAAATATTATTTAGAAAAATAATAATTTTAATAATATATTTTATTTTTAAGTAATAATTATTTAAAAAATAATGATTTTAATAATTTTAAGATATTATTTAAATTTCGTTTAATATAGAGATATTAAGATAATATATAATATTTTTTTATGTATTTTAATTGTAAGTTAAACAATATAATACTCGTTACTTTGATTCTAAAAATCAAACGAAAGAAAACTGACTTCTGTTCTCATTCTCGTTTCGTTTCGTTTCGATTCCGTGAAAAAATGTCATCAAAAGAAGTTTACGTAGGTTCAATTGATCAAGGAACCACCAGCACTAAATTCATCATCTATGATCGCGAAGCTCGACCAGTTGGATCTCACCAGGTTGAGTTCACTCAAATTTACCCTCAAGCCAAGTAATCAAAACCTCATTTATCTCTCTCTCTCTCTCTTAAATATGTATGGAGCGTGTCAATTGATTCGATTTGTTCCTGTATCTAAGTTTTGTATTGTGTGAATAGATGGGTGGGGCATGATCCAAAGGAGATTTTGGATGTTGTAAAGGCATGATGGCTAAGACACTTGATAAGGCTACTGCAGATGGGCACAATATTGACAATGGGTTGAAGGCTATTGGGTTGACGAATCAAAGAGAGACAATTGATTTTCGAATAACTTATCAATTGATTCTGAATTGATTATCATATGTTTGGCTTCTGATCGAAACTAGATAATCAACTTTGTTCGTGCTTTTGCTAAAATGGTTTTTGTAGAAAGTGGTTTAAGAAGAAAGTGGAAAATAATTCAGAAGCGCTTTTACAAGTTTCAAAAGCAGAACAAACAATTAAACTCAAAACTAGGATTTCTTTTGCCCATGAGGGTGGTCTTTATAAGGGCATTTCACTGGCTTGAAATTTAGCCGGATATTCCTTTAAATTTGGATTTCACAAATTTATTGCTGTTGTCTCATGACATGTCTTTGATTCCATGCTTTTGGTGATTCTTGACAGAAAGATGGAAAAATAATTATCTGGAGGAAGAACCCATTTTGCGGAAACATGTGGTTTGCCCATAAGCACTTATTTTAGTGCAGTTAAGTTGCTTTGGTTGATGGAAAATGTTTAAGCCGTTAAAAAAGCTGTAGAGACAGAGGATGCTCTGTTTGGAACTATAGGCACTTGGTTAATCTGGAATATGATTGGTGGTGTTAGTGGAGGACTACATGAAACTGATGTCTCAAATGCTTCAAGAATAAGGCTTATGAATCTCAAAACTCTTGAATGGGATAAACCTACTATAAAAACCCTTAAAATACCCTCTAATATTCTTCCAAAAATTGTGAGTAAATCTGAAATTATTGGAAAAATTGCCCAATTACTGGAATACCAATTTCAGGATGTTTAGGTGATCAACATGCTGCAATGTTGGGTCAAGCTTGCAGAAAAGGAGAAGCTAAAAGCACTTATGGAACAAGTGCTTTCATACTTCTCAATACTGGTGAGGAGATTGTTAATTCAAAGCAGGACTTTTAAGCACTATAGCTTTCAAGTTTTATCTCCCACAAACTATGCTTTGGAAGGATCTATTGCAATTGCTGGAGCTGCAGTTCAGTGGCTTACAGATACTCTTGGTATTATTAGTAGAGCTAGTGGAATTGAAGAATTGGCTTCACAGGTTGATTATACTGGTGGTGTTTACTTTGTGCCTGATTTTAATGGATTGTTTGCTCCATGGTGGCGAGACGATGCTCGTGGGGTTTGTATCGGTATTACAAGTTTTACTAGTAAGGCTCATATAGTTATAGCTGTGCTTGAGAGTATGTGTTTTCAAGTTAAAGATGTATTGGACTCTATATTGGATCATAATTCGATCCATAAACGTTCAGTAAACCATATGAATGTAAATTTCAACACAACAGAAGAAAAAATGATTTGAAAACATACCTCTTATCATTGATCAAATTTCACCTCTTCATTAGAATTCCAGTGGTTTTTTTTAGTTTGATGTTCTCACTGGTTCTTTGTCTTTAATAGTGTATATGAATGATAATCAATGAGTACTGAGAAGACCCGATGACTTTATAAAGGTTCTCCCGTTAAGAACTTCTTATGATTTCGAAACCGAACTGTTACCACATTGGTGCTTATTATTGCACCATCAATACTGTAACATTACGATGTTACACTCTATGCATAAAAATGCTGCTAAAAAAGGTGGTGTTAAGAATGAGAGTGGTGAGTTTGTTCTTAGAGTTGATGGTGGTGCCACTGTTAATAATCTTTTGATGCGGATCCAGGTTTGTGCTTTCTTCATTGCTTCTCCTATAATTCTTTGTTTTTTAAGGCGACAATTCCTTACACAACTCGAAAGCACATACAAATATGTCACGGTCAAAAAATAACACAAACACAACAGACACGATGACTGTTTTAGGCAGTTAGAGTAATGTGAGCCACATGGTCTATCTATTATAGTATTATAGTGGTCGTTTATATGCACAGCTTGAAAGCGCTTTTAAAGGCAAATGATCTTTTTTACATGTTTGTGACAACATTTAAAATATTTGAAGTGCTTTATTAAGAACTTTATTGTGATGTAGGCTGACTTGTTAGGCACTGAAGTAGTAAGACCAGCAGATATAGAGACAACAGCACTTGGAGCAGCCTATGCAGCTGGATTAGCTGTGGTTGTTTGGACGGAAGAGGAGATCTTCAACCCCAGAGGAAATGTCGAGAAGGCGATCCCTTTCCATCCGGTTTTAGAGGATACTTTGAGGAAGAAGAAGGTTTGAGTCTTGGTGCAAAGCTGTTTTAAGAACTTTTTACTTGATTAATCTCTCTTTAATCAATTTCTTTTGTTTTCACTTCTTTATTCTTTGCCTTCTCATATTTTTTCCTTCGTGGAACCACCACATAATTGACTTAGTAAAAGCTTAATATATCATGGATTTTAAGAATCATTGATTATTAATATCTTTTTAGAGTTATATTTTCTTTATTTACTATTCTTATTCCATCTCACGTGTGTTAGTAACAAGTAAATTAAAAGTATTCAACAACGAAGACGTTTATGGTGAAAAGAAAAAAAAAGTCAAAAAATTGAATTGTTTGTTTCCTCGTATTTTGGCTTGAAGAGTGGAAGAAGTGATGCTTTATCTCCATAAAATACCTTTGCCTCAATCTTAATAATATACAACAAGGAGAAAGAAATTAATGAGAGTTCAACAAGAGAATTGTGTAAGAGGAAAAATTAAGAGTAAATTTGTAAAGTTTTTTTCACAAATTAAAAATACATAGTTATTATATTTTTACGAGAGATTCACCTAAATGTGAAGTTTATAATCTCATTTTATTATAGTAGAAATTTTAAATGATCTATGGGTTCTGTGATTGTTATTTTTCTTTTGAAAGATTTTTCAAGCTAACAATTTTTAGTGTTATTTTTGTTTTATTTTGATTCGAGAAATTATCTTAAATTCGTAGAATTTATTTTTTTATAATTATCAAATTTTTCGAACAATTTTCTATTCTATTTTTGATTTTTTTAAATAACTATATTATTTTATACACCTGTAATTAAAATTCAAATATCAATCTCTTTAACTATCCAAATGTGTTATACTATGATGTTGTCACAAACTTCTTGAATTTTATTTTTGGTTTAAAGATAGTGTGTGTTTTTCCAACAGAAGCAGTTAGCATTAACTTATTATTATTATTACTTTTTTTTAAAAGATCAAAGTGTTGTTTCCTTAAAATGAGAATGGACTACTAGGTGAATTAAAAAAGTTTATTCTTGTACATAAATATGGTATGTGCCTTTTTATTATTATTCAATGTTCGTCTAATGGTTGGTATGGCGTTAAGTAGGTATTTACATCTTAATTAATCCATATATATTGAGTAGTAATTAATTATTTGTGATATTTTTCAAATAAAATTCAATAGATGAGATGGTTTTGTAAAATTTTAAAGATAAAAAGTAAAATGTATGTTAGGTCATTCTAGGCTAAGCACATTCAATATTTTAACCCTTTAATTTTTTTAAAATTAATCTCATGAACACATCAAATTAAATTTGATGTAAATATATAATAATGTAGAATTTTCATTTATCTTAACATTGTATTGTAAATTAGCAATTATTTGATGGTATAGTATAATAACATTTATTCTATGAGACACTTAAAAGACCTGGTTTGAATTGGTACATGAATAAGTGAGTTTGTGTAATGTTTATTAAAAAGAAAAAGAAGGAAATTAACATATATAATATCGAAGTATTGTTAAAGTTATAAATATATTGTTTAATTTTATCGAGTAATAAAAATAACACATAAATGATACAAATCTAACATTAAACTCATTATTATTAGTACAAATCTACCATTAAATTTTTTTATTAGTGGTATAAATTTACTATTAAAGTTTTTAATAATTATATAAATCTAATACTACTATTAAAGTTTTTAATAATTATATAAATCTAATACTAACAATAATTGCATAAAAAATAACATAGTATTATATTTATACCACTAATTATAATTAAATACTATTTTTTCACTTAATAAAACAAATTTTGCTATTGTTGGATTATATATTCACTAATTTACCTGAACAAAAAATTAGCAATAAGGAGAGGCAAGAGGGTTGTGGAAAAATAAAATAAAAAAAAGTTGAAAAAGCAGTTGCTCTTTCGGTTGAGATTAAGAGGGAACGGTTTATATTTAAAATTAGAAATAGAATGAGCAATCTTATCCTCCTCTTCTTCTTTCACTCTTACTTAGCATTTATTTGACTAAAATGATACGATCACATAAATATAAAATCTTCTTACTCTAAATGGTTCCAATAAAAGTTAACCAAGTTGGTCAACATGATCAAGAATGGAGTAGAAAGCAAACCAAAACTCACATTTCAATCAACAATCAAGGTCATTTTTATTTCCACAACTTTTCTCTCTCTCTTTTTTTTTTTGGAAGGAGATCAATAGATATTGCTAATTAGATTTTTTTTTGATTAATTATGTGCATACTCTTTTGTTATAATTATAGGTACAAATAATGAAAATAAAGATATGATAGTGCACATTGATAAAGAAGAAAGGCTATATGATAAACCTCTTTCATGTTTTGGTTGTGGCATTGGATGGCTTTTGTAAGTTCTATTATATCTGATCACTTTATATGTATCGTAAGATTAAGAAGTTCATTAAATTTTCAATTTTTTAGCCCAAAATTTAAATGTTTTTGAAAAAGGTTAGGTTTCTCTTGGGATTTGCAATTCCACTACTATGGTATTTGGCTACAATTCTTTATTTTGGAAATTATTGCCTAAATGATCCAAGGGAGCGACAAGGACTTGCAGCTTCTGCTATAGCAGTTAAGTAATATCTTCATTTCTATTCATGCTTAAAAATTAGTTTAGTACTTTATATGTTCCATTTCTTTCCTTCTTCATTTAGAAATTTGAAAAATAAAAATATGTGTAATTATTAGTTTCCAAACTCGAGGTTTGTTATTTTTTTCTTTTAATATCACCTACTATTGCATTGAAATTGTATAATTTTTGTATTAAAATTATTAAAATAAAATATAACGATAATATCGTATAAAATTTATGCGACAATGTTTATTTGGTGCGATACTAGTAAAAATTTTAAAAATAACAAAAATAATGTGTTTTTTGAAATTTTTTATTTTATTTAAAAATGAGTTTTTAATGTCATAAGCAAATATATATATATATATATATATATATATATATTTTATAGTAAAGAATTAATAATTTATCTGAGATGATGATATTATTATAATAAAAATATATAAAATATTTATTTTTATTTTTATTTTTATTATTAATTACATTTTAGTATTATTATTATTGGATATATGAATTACTTTTAGAAAAATAACAAAATATTTTTTTTTGATAAATCAAATAAAAAAATACATTGTTCCTTATATCTTTTATACTTACTGAAATATTATGTTGGCAGGCTTTGATTTGCTCGGTCATTGTCTTGCTTACTCTCCTTGCTGTGTTTTGTCAGCAAATGTTGCAAAGTTGAATCTTGAGCCACACTTGTTGAGTTAATGTACCTAAGAAACATACTTAGTACATTTCGTCTATGTTTACTTAATATTGTGAATTTATATAAATAAAAATGCATATTTATTTATCTCTTTTAAATTTATTTGAATTAATCTTTATCTTTCGAATTTATTTTAATAATAAGTAACGATATAAAATAATACAAATATATAATTATATAATTTACATATTGATTAATAGATAGTTCAAACAAAAACTTTTAGATTTTAAATTGAAATCTATAAAATGAAAGTTAGGTTATTTAAGAGTTGGCAACAACATATATATCTTTATTATAAACTATGATCTATACAAACTATTAATTTTTGGATGTATAAACTCTTATAATTGATGATGATATTTTTTTTATAAAATAAAAATAAAATTATATAAGATACAAGGGTATACTTAGTTTCTCATATGTTACTGTGTGCAATTAATATGCCATAAATAATGTAAGTTAACTCATTGATATTTTTAATCAATAAAATATAAAAATAAATAAAAAAAGGATTTAAAAAGTAATAACGATAGATTTGTTAAGAATTTCTCAAATATCCTGTATTTTGGATTTTCGTTACTTCGGCCTATTATCAATGTTGGCCCATCATTTTTATTTAGACGGCTCCGATAAAAAAAATAAAAAATAAAAAAGAGGAAAACTTTTTCGTTTTCTGATTAATATCAATGAAAATTCGAAAATAATTATTGATCTATTAAAAAAATAAAATCGAATTTCCTAAGAGCTTCTCTGAATACTCAATCTCAGGTTTCTCTTATAAACTTCTTGTTGAATCCTTTTCGCATTTGATAGATGGCGCCAAAAACTCAGATGGGTAAATGCAATTACGAACTTTGTCTACCTTTCGTGTTTTTCTCTGATTTTTCATTTCCACTTAATTGCAAATCAAATGAAATTTTTGGAAGTCATGTTTTTGCTGTTTTAATCCCATTGAATTTAGGGTGAAAAAATTATAAATATCGGGCTTTTGCGATATTGATACAGGTGAATTTCACATTTTCTTTTACTGAGCTGTTCAAGTCAGTACTCGATGCATGTTTGGTCTTTCCTTTTTTTAACCTGTTTATTGTGCTCGTGTTCAAATGGGTTCACTTGAGTTAACGATTTTAACCATGTGTTTGATGTGGTGACTGAACAGAATATAAAGTCTCAGAATCAAGAACACAAGTGATTGTTTAGTGAGAAAATGAGAGAGAAAAGCATGAATGAATAAATAATACTTTCATTGAAATGAATCTCAGTACAATATTGTATATCAGTAAATGTAATATTTATACTACTTTAGTACAACATGATAGACTGAAGAGCAAAAGGTAAAACAACAAATGTCTAAGAAAATATCTATTAACCTATACTGCCTAGTCGAGGAACTATGTCAACTTGCACGAGTAGGTTTGCTACCACTAGCAATCTCTTGCTGCACTTGTAACAAACTTCTGTTTCATAGCTCATTCATGTCATCAATCCTTAATAATCTTCCAGCTCCGCAACATTACAGCATTACTGAGATATACATCCAAATCCCCCCTCAAACTTAATGGCTAGATCATGAAACTAAGTTTGGCTCCTCTGAGAAAAACTATGTGGCTGATAAAGGCTTGGTAAATAAATCCGCTAGCTGTTCTTTTGAAAGTATATGATTAACTTGAAGAAGCTTGGCTAAGACCTTTTCATCCACAAAGTGAAGGTATGTTTAATCTTGGAATGCAATACTGCATTTGCAGCTAATGAGACTGTGGTCAAATTTTCACACCAAATGATTGGTGCACTAGGTAAAACAACACCCAATTCGCCCAGTAAGAACTTAAATCCATAACATCTCTGATGTAGCATTAGCAAAGGCTCTGTTCTCAGCTTCAGTACTGGACTTGGAGACTGAGTTTTGTTTTATTGCAGACCAGAACATAGGATTAGGTCCAAGAAAAACAGTAACACCACAGGTTGATCCTCTATCATCAGAATCTGCCCCCAATTTGCATCAATAAAACCTTGGAGAAAAGGTTGCACAGAAGGTTTAAACACCAGTCCATGACACATAGTAGCTTTAATATATCGTAGGATTCTTTTTACAACTAGCCGATGTGATTGTCTAGGTGCAATCATAAACTGACACACTTTGTTTACAGTTAAAGACAAATCTAGACGATTGATGGTAATATATTGTAAAGCACCGAATATACTCCTATAGTAAGTAGGATTATCAAAAACATCAACATCTTAAGCATACAGAGAGTGATTGGGTAACATAGGGGTAGCAATTGGTTTAGAATCTGTCACATTTGTTTTTGCAAACCTCAAAAATGTATTTGGTTTGGCACAACATCTTATGCGAAAGTGCCCCAAAAAAGAGCACAACTTGTGCCAAGGGCTAGTCCAAGAAATAAGGGTCTTAATTTTGGAAATAGAAGGTGCACTGTGGCATGAGTTATAGCCTCATGCCATGGACTTGGTATCCTAGTTAATTATTTCGCACTGTGACTTGAATTGTTGTCCGCCATGGCATGAGGCTCTCGGGATGTATTTGTTTTCTAGTATTTTAGTCTGCGCCTCAGCATGATATAATGTGCTCCATTGCATGCGTAGTTAAATTCGTTTTCTTTCTCGCATTGACCTGTTCAAAATGCATTTTTAATTCCTTTTCTTCTTAGGGTTTTGTTTATTATGTTTTATTTATACGTTACCATTAGACTCTAAACAATTGGAAATTCGGATTTTAATACATATTTGATTTATATCAAATTTGAGAGCTTTTAACCTCTTTGTTCTATTACAATTGACTTATTAAAGGATTTGCAAACCTTTTAGCATCCTATCATCATTGAATTTGTCGTTGGGTCTTTGACTATGTCTCTTAGAGTTCTCAAACCAATTCGCGTTTGTGGGTTTCAAGGATTGAGTTTATTGGTTTGTATCAACATTAGATCACCATTAGAAAGAGTATGCACCTCAATGCCAAGAAAATAGTGTAATAATCATGGATATTTCAAAGTAACATGCTTATTGAGAGTTTAAATCAAGTTTGAATCATCAATATAGACTAAGATGTACATAGTGGATTGAGGAGTAACTTTATAGAATAATGAGGAATTAGTTTGAGACTGAGTAAAATGAAGTGGGGATAGAAAAGAGCTAAGTGTATCAAACCAAGTACATGGTGCTTGTTTAAGACTTATTTAGCTTGCAAGCATGATTAGGAAAGTCAGGATAAACAAAACCTTGATGTTGAGTCATGCAGAACTCTTTTTGAAGATTGTCATTCAAGAAGGCATTATTTATATCAAATTGGTGAAGTTTTCATTTTCGAGAAAGAGGAAAAGTAATGGCAATTCTCACAGTCACTTGTTTTACAACAAGGCTAAAAGTATTGGAAAAATCAAAACCAGTAACTTGAGCATATCTTTTTGCAAAGACTCTTGACTTTTTCTTATTAATTGTACAACTAGGTAGCTTTTTGATTCTGATATCCACTTGCTACCAATAACATTTTTATTAGGTGATTTGAGAACTAATGTCTACCTTTGATTCCTTATAAGAGTATCAAGCTTTTGTTGCATTAAGGCTCTCCACTCAGGGTCAGATTGTGCTTGTTTCATTAAGGTAGGTTCATGAATGTTTAGGTCAGTATTAGTTCAAATCAAGGCTTGAAGATGCCAGATTTGACTCTTGTTTGTATGGAATGAACATTAAGTGAGGAAACTGGAAGAATATGAGTAGAAGAAGTAAGGGAAACAGAAGACTTAGGAACAGATGATAAACAATGAGGGGAAAAAGATGATATGGACATTGGAGAAGTAATATTAGGATGATATAGACGTTGGAGAAATAACATTAGGCTAAAAAGGTAAAATAGATGAAGAAGAAGTTGAGCTAGAGGACAACGAAGAAGAAATGTTAGGTTCCTTAGGTTTTGAAAAGGCAGGTACAAAAGAGAGAGGTTTAACATTTTATAGGACAGGTAGTACAATGTGAAATTTTTTGTGGATTGTACAAGTTGTGTAGCATATAGTTGAGAAAAAGGAAATTGACTTTCAGAGACAACACATCATGACTAATATAAATCTTTCCATATTTTGAAAGACATTTGTAACCCTTATGACATGGATTGTTGCTCAGGAAGGTGCAAGGAAGAGAACTTGTTTCAAGTTTATGAGCGACATATGGTTTAAGACAGAAAACATATACATCCGAAGACTTTAAGAAAAGAATAATCTGATTTGATTGATAATAGAAATTCAAGAGGTGTTTTGTGACTAAGCAAAGGGGTAGATAATCTATTTATGATGAATACATTAGAGAAGAAAGCCTCATCCTAGTAAAACATTGGCATAGAAGCCTGAGATAACATAGATAGACCAAGCTCAACCAAATGCATATGTTTATGTTTTGCAATTCCATTTTGCTCATGGGCATAAGGACATGATATATTGAGATAAAAGAGTAGACATGCCTTTAAATTCACTTCCTCATTCAGATTGCAATACTTTTATTTTACAACTAGTTTGCAATTCTGTTTCGGCTTTAAATTGAAGAAATAGTAGCCCCTAACTTACTTTTTAGGAAATAGATCCAAATGTAACGTGAAAATTCATCAACAAAATGGATATAATAGTTATAACCATCATTAGAAGGAGTTGGGGAAACCTAAATATCAAATTGAATGATTTGAAGTGGACTAGTTGCATGAGGTTGAGAAGAAAAGTATGATAATTTTTTATGTTTACTCATATGACACGATGTGCTGCCCCAGAGTTAGGATGCCAGGTTGTATTAGATGACATGTCAGCTTGAATAGAGTATGCGAATCAGTTTTCAAAAGATAGTAATATGTAAGGAGTTGGTAAAAGACCGAGAAGAGTTGCTGGTGACTGAGTTGGAGTAGATTAAGGATGAATAGCAGATCGAAACTACCTGGTTTTCACTAATCCGAATGTGATCCAATCCAATTCGAATTGGATTTGAAAATGTAATCAATCCGAATTTAATCCGATGATTTAATCAATTCCAATTGATCTGAATCTAAACAGATCGATTTTTTCAGATTGGATAAGGTGAATTGATGTTGAAATATATTATGAATTATTATCATATATAAAGCATGATGTAGTATCTCTAGTAAACTTTATTATTTATAGTCAAATGTATAAGAAGTATGCTTGAAAAATTATTATATTATTATAGAGATTTAAAATTTATATTTATTTTTTAAACTAAAATAGTAATTTAATATAATTTTCGTATGTATAATATTTAAATATAACATATTATAAAATAAAATATGCATTTATTTATAATTTTAATAGTAATTTGGTCTGGTTCGATTGTAGCGGATTATATAACCTGTTAATTTGAATCTGATCCGAATCCGAACGGATTGTGTATTTTTTAATCCGAATCCGATCCGACTACAAAATTTGTCAATTCGATCCAAATCGGATCTTCAATTTAAAATGATTAATCGGATTATTTGCTCACCCCTAAAATAAATGATGGTAAAAGAGGAATAAAGGAAACATTAGATGGAGGTGAGAGTTGTGGTATATGTCCTAGTGTAGCATAATGTGCTTGCATTGTATTAGGAGTGAAAAATCGTCTTGGTTGAGGTGAAGAATCAGTAGATGGTGTAGAAGATGGATTTACAGAATTTTGTGAAGACAAGAAGTTTTTATCAAAACGATACCAACAAACAGCTACTATATGACCTATTTTATCACATAATTAACATTGATGTTGATCGTTGTTTCTACATCTGCCTCTACCTCTATGATAGGCATTATAAGGAGCAAAGTTTTAATTATTGTGATTATGAGAATAAGCATATGTTGAAGGTACTCCAAGATTCATATTGTTAATCTGTGCAATAGGTGCTTGTGGATGAGAATTACAACCAAACAGTTTGTGCTTAGCTCTAGGAGCCATATTAGCAACACTGTTGTTTAAGTCGATCTCTTATACTTAGATTCACATTAGGAAGTGGTGAAATAGAGACAAGTCTCCTTAGTTCCAGTCTACTTTCATAATTGAGTGGCAATGCCTTTGCAACATTTACAATGATTTTCTCATTGAGCATTTTCTCAATTATTGTTGAGAAAACTTTGTTAAAGCTTTCATCTAATCCACTGAGCACACTCATTAGTTTCTCTTCTGACATTGGAAATCCAACAGCTTGTAGCCATCTGCAAGCAACTTGATCTTGAGTATATACTAAGCAATTGACATATTTTCTATTCTGTAACTTCTCTTTCAATTGTATTGCTTGTGCTCGTGATCTAGAAGAAAAATTCTTTTCAAGAACTAACTAGGCTTTACTAGATGTGTCAAAATTTGAGATCTGCTTCAATATCTCATGTATCATGTATTATGACATTAACCAGCAGCCGAGCATTTGATCTTGCTTCCTCTAGAACTTGTAGTGAGGAGTAGATTCTCCATTTTCAAGCGTTTCTGGTGGTGCATCTTATAGTATAAATTTTTCTCATTCCAAGCTTCCGAGAATTTTTAGAACTTGTTCCATGTTTGGTTGACTAGAATGAAATGTAATTAGAATTGATTTCTTTCAATTTTATGTTTGGTTAGGCTGAAAAGCGGGAATGAAATCGATTCCTAAAAGAGAAGGAATAAGAATTCCTTCTCCCTTCTTAAGGAATCATGATTTCATTCTCATCTCAATTTTTTTTCCAATTTTACCCCAACCCCAAATATTATCCTAAACCCTAAATCCTTAAACCCTATTTAGAAAAATAATAATTTTAACTCTAAACCTTAACCCACAAATATAACTCTAAACCCTAAATCCCAAATTCCCTATTTAGAAAAATAATAATTTTAATCCTAAACCTTAATCCACAAGTATAACCTTAAACCCTAAATCTCAAAACCCTAACCTTATTTAGAAAAATAAATATTTTAATCCTAAACCTTAACCCACAAATATAACTCTAAACCCTAAATTCCAAATCTCTAAATCTCAAATCCTAAACCTCAAAATCCTAATCCCTATTTAGAAAAATAATAATTTTAATAATATATTTTATTTTTAAGTAATAATTATTTAAAAAAATAATGATTTCAATAATGTATTTTGTCTTACGAAAAAATAATAATTAAATTATATTATTTAAATTTTACTGACTATAGGAGTATTAAGATAATATATAGTGTTTTTCATTTCATTCCAGTTGTAAACCAAACACTGTAATACTGATTTTTTATTTATTTCAGTAGTTAAACTAAATAAAACTGTTTCCTTTCTATTCCCATTCTCATCCCGTTCCGATTCCATTACGTGAACCAAACGCCACCTTGATGTCTTCGTATAGTGAAGTTACTATTATTTAATTTTATTGTAACAATTATATTATGAAAGAAGATCTCATTATTAACTTGATTTGTGAAAGTAGAGTCTGAAAACCTATTGTAATTAAGAACTCCTTCGGATGAATTCTCCATCTACAAACCAGATCGTTGAAGTTCACTGAACTTCAATGCTCTGATACCATATGAAATCTCAGAATCAAGAACACAATTTTCAATATCAAGTGATCGTTTAGTGAGGAAATGAGAGAGAGAAGCATGAGTGCATAATACTTTCATTAAATGAATCTCGGTACAATATTGTATATCAGTAAAAGTAATATTTATACTATTTTAGTACAACATGATATAGACTAAACAGCAAAAGGAAAAACAACAAATGTCTAAGAATATATCTATTTAACCTATACTGCCTAGTCTAGGAATTATGTCAACTTGCACGAGTAGGTTTTCAACCACTTGCAATCTCTTGCTGCACTTGTAACAAACTTCTGTTTCATAGCTCATCCATGTCAGTAATCCTTAACAACTTTCCAGCTCAGCAACATTATACCATCTCTGAGATATATATCTAATACAGAACAGCTTAACGTTTGATTCTTGGAGCTTTTATTTGATAAATTATCTGAAATTTGTCTTTTGTTTGCAATATATTTTAAATTTGAGGTTTGACCCTTCAGATTTTAGAGGTTTTAACATACATATAACAAATTTTTTGTACATTTTTAGACATGGCTTTATATAGCCTAACTTGCAAATCATATAACTTACACAGTAGTGTTACGTGCATAAGTGACATGTAAGTTATTGTTTGGATATAAAGTTGGAATGTTGGATGATTAAGTGATTGTAAGATTACTTTCAAACAGGACTCAATTAGATTGTATTATGTGAATTGATGCATCCATCAAGTTGTGATAAAAAGTATTTTTGTATATCTTATAGAGTTATTACTGAAAGCACATTTTCCCATTCTTTGGTTTGATTTCAAATGTAAATTTCCTCAAGTCTGATCGAGTTATTTTGAGTCTGTGTTGGATGCTGAATTAAGGAAATCGTTTTCTAACGCAAGTCGGGATGATGCTATGCCAGGTGTCACAATATTAGTGGCTCTGTTGTTAGTAAGTGGTCTCACATTGATGACACATAATTATAAGTTGTCATGTAAGCTGGAAAATGCATTTCAAATTTGGGCTGGGTAGCGTTACTCCTGAATTATTTATGGTTTCCTTTCTATCTTCTGGTTCTTGTTGCCATTTATTTATTTTTTTACTTGGAGAGTTGATAATGGAGTACTAAAATTTCTCATTCCCTTTATCTCAAGCCACATGTAAACCCCTTTGTGAATAAGATTTTGAGCAATGTTGACCAAATGTACATTTTTCGACCTCCTGTTAGTCCAAGCAACAACCTGTCCTCGTATGATGGGACAGACATGGGAAACTCTGTTTTTAACTTTTAATTGTGTGCAATGTGTTGCTGCAAGTTTTTTCTTAAGAAAACTTCATATTCACTCTTAAGAAAACTTCATATTCACTAACATCAATTACATAGGAAGGTTGTATAAATTTTACCCCTGCTTTCTTTCAGCTTTTGTGTTTTCCAATGTTGTCTACTAATATAAAGGAAAGTTTCATTCTCAGGAGGTGATATTTCTAAGAAAAAGAGTGAGAGGATGAATGATGATGGTGTTCATGCTGCATTGACTTGTGATGACATCTTAGAGGAAATACTTCTTAGATTGCCTGAGAAATCGGTTTTCAAACTTATACTTGTATCAAAGAGATGGCTTTGTTTGATATGTAGATCTTCTTTCAGAGATCATTACCATACTCGATGGAAGATAAATTTTAACCTTTTGGGATTCTTTGTTAACAATCATTTGTACCTTGGAAAACCTAAAAATGGTATCTCTCGACCTAAATCAGAGCCTGCACTTCAATTACTTCCGACTTGTGACGAAGGTGATGATCTAAACTCTTCTGGTGTCCTCAAAAAGCTTGGTTACTTTATTGACTCTTCCAATGGTCTCATTCTATGTGGCCGCCACCCAATAACGTATTATGTTTGGAACCCCTTGACTAAGCAACACTATCAGCTTCCTCAACCTAATCAATACTATAAGAATCTATGCATAGCATTTATCACCGAAGGCTTCTTTGAGGATGCCATCCGCTACAAGGTCATTCTTGCCAGAAGTGAATTTAAACTTGTTGAAGTTAGTAGAGTTTCCATAGAAATATTCTCGTCGACAACTGGCACATGGAAACACTTAACACTAACATGCTCCTCACCTTTTGCCTTGTCTCCATGGACAACAGCAACTGTTATTAATGGTGTCATTCACTGGTTTGCAATGCAAAGACAGGTGGCCATATATGATCCACATCTCGGAAATCGAAAAATAGTCCTAGTTAAACTCCCAACTGGTAAGCTAACATATGATTATGATGAATTTGTTCTTGGGGAGTCTTCAGATGGTCTATTGCAGTATGGTCAGAGCAGCAATGCTGGTATAGAGATATGGGTTCTTAAGGAGGTTCAAAGTAGTTCCTCTTCTGCTAGCACAAACAATGTGCAGAACTCAGTGCAAAGGTGGATCTTAAGATATAGGGTTAGCTTCAAAGAAATCCGCAAAAAAAATCTAAAATCCTTCAAGCTCTCTAATGAATCTCAAATATTGTCATTCCTTCCTCGGAATTCTGAACATGTCATCATTAGATCCGGTTGCGGCATCTTTCAATGTCATCTTGATGGCAAAAAGCTTGAACATATTCGTTATCAAGGTCGAGGCTCTTCTATTTCGTGGGATTTCAGCAAAGTAACTCCCTACTTTAATCCTTCTTGGCCTTGTTCTTCTTTATGTCGCAGCACATAAAGTGTGCCTTGGTTATCAACTGGTGGAGAAACTTGTAAATCTGGTCCGTATGATGCTCATTGGTGAGGTAGTCACCTTGACTTAATTAGCTGCTTTATGCTATAAAACTATGCATGACATTTACCATATGAGTTTGGTTATTTATAACTTGGCTCCCACCATATATGTAAATCTAAATTGTGTGATGTTTTTTGGTGATGCAATCACCTTGATTCAAGTAACTGTTCCATTAACCTCATTTTTAAGTGTTATAGAAATCTCATCTCGTCATTTAAGTATTGTAAGTTAACATTTTCTTTGTGATGTGAACCTCACGTGATTAATTTAAATGGTAGATTAAGACAAATCATAGAAGTTTGATGGTAGTTTTATTAGATAAAAAATTGTTAACTTCCCTTACCTAAATGACGATGATGGTATTTATGTGACACTTATTAAGAGATGGGTGGTATATTTGTCACGTCAAAAGCAAGTGTTAGATTTCAATAAACCATGAAAATTCAATGGTAGTTTTGTTAGTCTCCTCATGTTTTTTCTTTCTTTCAAAATAAGAAATTGCCCTTTGATTAAGATGAATCGAGTAGATATATCTTTAATGATAGTGTTAAAAATTTTATGAGAAGACAATAAAAATAATACCTTTAAAATTTGTAACTACAAAAAGAACACTCTTATGTTTACTTCATACATTTTTATTATAAAAAAAAAAGTCTGGTAAATTATTTCACTTTGAATGCCCTTTAATTAGATGTCATTTAAATTAAGTTACGGTTATTTAGATTCATTTAATGTTGTATGTCATCCAATTAAAACTCATTCAATATTATTGGATTGTTACTTTTGTTGTTAGTAACTTTTTTTAGTTCCAACTGGATAGACACTATTTTGAAGAGCAGATTTATTGTACCATTTTTTGCTTACTAACTTTTGTCAAACTATTCAGTTATTCCGTTGGGGTGTTTGTTGAATTTGTAAACTGATGCCTGTGGTTTATTTGGACTTTGATTCTCTATTATGGAGTAATGCTTTGAACAGAAATAAATTGGGGTGTTAATAAACTAGAGAAAGAACACTAGTTATTAGAAGGCTTTGCATATATTGTATGTTTATTGTTGTTAATTCAATTTAATTTATGGATTTAGCAACTATAGTAACAACTTTATGCTGGCTGGATCAATTTTAACTTCCAAATTATTAGCTAAACTGTTGTTTTGTGGTAGAAAAACAACACAAATTGTTTGTACTCATATTATTATTATTAACGGAGAATTAGAATATATTTCTTTACTTATCTCGTTCTTCTATTAATTTATTTTCGATTCCCTGACATTCTAGCGTCCATGTTGACTTATTTTTTTTCTCCTTTTAAATTCTACGCATCTCTATTGATTTGGCAAGTATGAAAGGACGGTTATTTATTTAAAAATTGAATTTGACAATTAGGTTTGTTTCATCTGTGTCTCCAAAAAACTGATTCCTCTTAAATATTTGAACTATGCTTTTTGCTACTTTGCAGGAAAAAAAAATCACTTCATACTGGCCATGTTAGAGTTAGTTGTTGGATGGTATATGAGTTTAACTCCAGTTCTAAAAGATCGATGCTTGGGTATGCATACAAAATAGTTTGGAATCAAACCTAGTTGAAGTAGTCGATTCTTAATACTCAGAAAGCCATCTATCTTGTTTAGAGGGAAGGCATTGTGTCTGTGCTCAGTTGCTTGTTAATTTGTGTTTATAAGGACTTAAAAGCCAATGATTTTGATCACATATTTGTAATCTAGTTCAGATATGAAGTGTTTTGGGTGAACAATGTGCAGGCTTCAGTACATAATAATGTAATTCTTTCAATACAAAGTTACAGGGGACCTATTGCCAATGCCATCTAAGTTGGTTGCAGGTTTTCAGCAAAAGCAATTTGGGAAAATTGTTGATAAGCTTAAAGGGACTCAATAATTTGAGGACTTTCTTCAATAATTTTGTTAGGACTTTACAAAACAACTATTTTAAACATTTTTTTGGGTATGATATTCAATTGTTAAAACTAATCTTGTTGTTTCGAGAATTTCATGCCAAAACCTAGATGAATATTGGTCCTAGGTTGTGAAGGCTGTGAACTTTTCAATCCCTCTCCCCCCCTCCAAAAAAAATATATTTTAAGAGTTGGCTTAAGGGTATGTTTGTTTGTGCTTTTAGTAAAAGTATTTTCAGTAAAAAATGATTTCAAAATAAAGCCCTTTAAGAAGAAGTGTATCAATTGTGCTTATGTTAGGAAGCACATTATTGTGTTCGTGTTAGAAAGCACAAATTTTGTTTTCTAAACCTTAAAGTACTTTTGGCAATTTGTTTCCATTTGGTTCAAAACAAAACAAAATTAACACTTTTAAATTTATATCTCAAAAATAAATTTTATGTTTAACTCATAAATTTTTCCTATTTAAAAAAGTTATATTATTTTATTTTAAAATTTTATTTAAATTAAATTACGATTATTTATATAAGTTTAATATCATTAAGATGTTATTTTTATTATTACAAATTTTGGGAGTGTTATTTTTTTAATTTTTCAAAAAAACTCCCTCAAAAGTGCTTTTACATGTCTAAAAATTAGAATTTTATCTACGGATTTGTATATCATAATGATGTACTATTATATTTAAAATATTAATGGGATGATAAGAAGAATGGATTTTAATAAAAAATAATTAAATTTAATTCTAAACTTAAACATATATGAATAAACTGGACATATAGTATGATAACCACATCTTATCTCACAAGTGGGACTTCAATCGATTTAAAAGGATTAATTATAAATGCATGTTTTTTTAAAAAAAAAACCTATATATTTAAAAAAAACAAGAATCACATCCTTCTTGTTAGTATTTCAAAAACAATTAATAACTAAGTGGATATAACTTGCATTTTTTTAATTTACATCCTCCTATTCTTCTTTTTCACTGAAATAACCTCATCTGAAATAAGGATTGGTCAACGTATTTAACCTTCAAATAATTGATATATATATAATATCAACACAAATTAATAAATATTACTAGTTTCAATAGTTTTAATGGTACTAACTAACTAACTTATCCATGCTAATATTATTCATATATGGTTAAATACTTGAGTAGTTACAAAAATAATTATTTTTAAATAATTTTAATGATTGTGATTGATTTAAGATAATTTAATAATTTATAATGATTAAACATGATATTATTCTAAATATATAATACAAGCAAATTAGTATTATTCATTAAAAATTAGAGAAATTATTTAAAATAATATTATTAAAATTTATAACAATAAACATAATGCTTTTATTTTAAATTAATAAGTTTATGAATTAATGATAAGAATATTATTTTATTATTTATTTGCTTTAAGGTGTTTATTTGTGATTTTACAGTCATACTAGTTTAGTAAGTCGGTAAGCTTAGTAAAAATACAAAAGCTTAAAAGGCATTTTCCAATTGGCAAAGAAACGATATTTTTCCTGGGTTTCGTTTCTGTAATTCGGCGAGCTCTACGACTCAAGCCCTAACCCTAATATTGCAATTTACCCGCTCCTGCAACATTCGTCTCTTATATACGTAGCCGTCGGAAATTTCTACCTCTCAGTAAGTGTCCCTCTCTTAATATCCTTTTTCCCTTCTTTTTTTAAATAAAATTTGTTTTGGGTATGGGTTCGAGATTTGCTCTGTTCGCTTTTTGGTTTGTTCTCCTTTTCCTTGCAATTGCTTATCAATCTTCAAATTTTAAGTTTTCATCTAGTGTTTAAAAAATTATTATTTTGTTTATATTGTTATTTTAATACTTTTATTTTCTTAAATCTTCTGCATTTTGTTTGTAAATGTGGAAGAGAAAATTAATAATTTTGCAAAAGCTTTGTGGGTATTTGTTCGTTTTAGTATGCTGTAAATTCTCAATTTCCTAAGTTTGGACTGTGATCGCAGGTATAAGAATGCCTAAGGTGAAAACTAACAGAGTTAAGTACCCAGAAGGCTGGGAATTGATTGAGCCTACTCTTCGTGAATTACAAGCAAAGATGAGGGAAGGTAACTGAATAACTTCCAATTATAAGAAGAAAAATTGCATTTGATGGTATTTTTAATTTGTATGAACTGTGGAAAGAAGTGTATAATGTTTTATTGACCAACTTCAAATTCTAAGCAGAAGAAAAGTTCTTGATATATATTCATTTTTTTGAGCTGTGGAAAGAAATTAATGTTTTACTAATTAACGAAAAGCTAACATGGTTTGTATGTTTGTTCTCTCTGAGAAGCTGAGAATGAAACTCATGATGGTAAAAGAAAGTGTGAGGCATTATGGCCTATATTCAAGATAGCCCATCAAAAGAGTCGTTACATATTTGACCTTTATCATCGGAGAAAAGAGATTTCAAAGGAGTTATATGAATTTTGTCTTGATCAAAGTTATGCTGACCGCAATTTAATTGCAAAGTGGAAGAAGGTATGGTATATTCTACTCGTTTATCTTCATTCTCACCACTTTTGGGTTTTTATGTATATTGTTCCGGTTAATTGAACTTTCGAACATCTGTTAAACAACAATTTCTTAAATAAGCAAGTTGAAATAAATTTGGTATCAATTGTAAATTGCTGATATTGGAGTTAATGCTAAAAATTAATGAAAGTAGGGGTGGAAATTTGGGATACGATGCAATACGAACACAACACAACACAAATCATATTGGTGTTTCTTATGTGAATTTGGCATGAACAAACACGACACGACGAAGAGCAAGGGAATATTGAAGAAAAGTGGTGGAACTTGTAAGAAATAGAATTGGGGAAGGAGAGAAATGTAAGAAATTAGAGTAACTATTGAAGAATTGGGATTCTGAGAGGAAATTAGGAGAGAGGAGAGAATGTTGGGAGAAACTGGTATATTAATTCAGATTCTGGTCTGATTATAAATATACAAACTTATGTACTATTTATAGGATTATTTTGACAACGAAAATAATCCTAAATCTAATTCAAAACATAATTTAAAAATTGAACATAAAATCATAGTTCATAAATATCTAAACAAAATCTTAATAATATTTAAATTTCTTAAATGATAACACATCTTATTAATATCTAATAAATATTCTAATTGATACTCTTTATTCCCATCAATAAGTTTAAAAGAATAAGAATGTGGGTCAACTTAGAAGCACTCATATTTAAATAAGCCCTTTTTAGGCAGATTTAGAAGCTCTTCCCCTTCTCTTTTGATGAATGCAGGAAGAATTAGGCATATAGAGGGTATTTCTTGGTTATTATGTTAAGTATGTAAGTAAAACACGTCTCTTAAAAATGATAAGGTAGTATATTACCTAGTAAGATTAGGCTAATGATATTGCCACGATAAAAATACATAAAATGTCAATTTTACCCCTAATATTAAGTACACCTTATTGCCACTAATCACACCTTATTGGATTAAGCTGCCATTTATGAAGTATTTTTGTAGCAATAACAATTTGCATTGTGGCAATATCATTACCCTAAAATTATCAATAATGTTGTACCGATGCTCGTTTAAGACCTATGTAACTTTTTGCCATTATACAATTTATATTATAACACGTGTCAATTTTATCTAGAAAAATGAATCACCTCTTTAATTTTTAAAATAATTTTGACACATGGCAAGATATAAAAGGGTATGAGTGCGAAAATGGGTAATATTAGCATTTTTATTAACGTTTATTACTCCTTACTAATCCTAATTTACATTTCGGTTGAAATTTTAACTTATAATATTGATCTGATGGTTTGTTATCGGAATGCAGCCTGGATATGAACGACTCTGCTGCTTGAGATGCATTCAGCCTCGGGATCATAACTTCAACACAACATGTGTCTGCCGAGTACCAAAGCATCTTAGGGAAGAGAAGGTTATAGAATGCGTTCATTGTGGTTGTAGGGGTTGTGCCAGTGGTGATTGATTGCTTCTCTTCAAAGTCTTGCAAATGATAGCAGACACTGCATATTTTTGAAACTGGTTGGTTAGTTGTAATTCTATAGTTCTATATGAGCTAGACCTTAATTGATTGTAACTTCTTTTGTTAAACGATTGTGATTATAGTAGTTGAAACTTCTGCTTATGCGTTGCTGTAATCCAATTGAATGTGTTGTGTAAGAGTGATCTTATTGTGGAAGAACATATAAAGGTTGGAGACTTATTAAATGCTTATTCTTCTCTCATTTCTCTCTCTCTCTCTCTGAGGCTAATTGATTATTTCACGTTAGACTACCATGCTTGAATCAATTCGAAATCTTATTTGTTCAAATAGTCTTTGGCTTTTGTCACAAATATTCCTGATGTTTTTAAAATGGCACATATATGTCTAATGCTAAAATGTTATATTAGACATGATATTTAAGAGAGATATTATAATGATGTTGAATTTTGATAAAATTATTTTTTATTTGGGATTTATTTTTTTGGGTTTAAATCATCTAAGGAGAAAACTTTTTTATTATTTTATGTTAAATTTTTAATTTAAATTATATAAGATAATTAATTTTATTTAGGTATTATTATTAATTAGTTAATAAAATCTTTAAATATAAATTGTTTATTTTTTTTAATTTTTCACGTGCTCATTTCAACTCATTTTTTTGTCAAATTTTACTTGTAATTTGACATGATTTATTTTACCCCAATAAAAAAATGTAATGATTTTTGAGAATAATTAAAGTTTTAATATTTTTTTGACAAAGAATTGAATTAAATAACACCAACACAATATAAAAGAAAATAATTTATTTTAACATTGTATTATAAATATTAATTTTTTAATTATAAATTATAAATTTTATACTATGAGTTCATGAAAAATTATTAACCATATGTAAATATTAACCATGTTTAATTTGGACAATTTAAACAAATCACTAAATGTTTTAAAGAAATTGACATAATTCAAGATTCAATCTAAACTATAAACTTTAATTTCTTTCATTCTTTTATTACTTGCATCAACAATGTGTATTTTGTGCTTAGAGATGGGAGTGAAATGTTTGTTTGGCTGTACAAATCAAAATAAAGAAAATAAATTGGTAACTTCAACTCCATTAACAACCACTTATGATGTATTTTTAACTTTATCAATTTTGTTTTGTTTGTGAGAGTGGTATAGGGTGTTTTGAAGTTTTAGATTTAATAGCTATTTTGGTTATTATGAGATAGGATATATTGGGTTATTCTTAATATTATACTTAAAAATTAATGTTAGTAAAATATTAAACTTTTATGCAAATTAAATAATTGATAAAAATATTTTAATTTATTGTAATTTTTATTTGATTGTTTTAATTTTGCACTTTATGTGCAATAAAGTAGTATTAATTTTTTTTCCCAATTATCTATATACTCTAAATTCATAGTTTTTCCAAAATAACGCACCTGAAGCTGAAAATAATTTTTAATTGAAGATTAATTTTGAGCAATGCAGAAATTTGAATAAAGCATTGTGAGAAAACAGTTTTAAGGTATTAAAATAATAATTAATTATTAGTTAAGATACTTACAGTTAATTTTTTAATCTATGATTATATGTAAAGTCATATTTTTTCTTATTAAATATATGTAAATTTGTTATCATATTAACTATTTTTTTATATGTTATATTTAGATTTTAAGACTACTATTCACCTAATAGGTTTTTTGTTTTTGTTTGACAAGGGTTCTTATTTTATGTGGGTGTATTGAATTTCTACACTGTCGAGTGAAAATTCTCTACTTGTTTGTTTTACTAATTGTATAAAATAAAAGTAAAAATTGAAAAGAAAATCTTAAAACAATAATATAAATAGCAATTAATTATTTGAATTTTCCAACAATAATCGCATACATGTGCCTTCACTTTTTTTTTTCTTCACTTTGTAGCACACGTGATTGATTATTATTATTAAAAGAAATATGATTGACCTAAGACTTTAATGAAGTCATTTTTTCCAAAGAAAAGTTAATGTGGTCCATTTTTCTAGTAAGTTTATTGTCTAGTCCTAATCAAAATACTGTTTTTTATTTAATGATACATTATCATAATATTTTTTTATTTTTTATAATTTAAAAAATATAAAATATTAATTATATTTTAATAATAATATTATTAATAAAATATTTTTATAATAAAAATAGAGTAGATTATCACACCATCTTGGTTTTATATATATTTATTATAAATTATAAAAATTAATAAAAATATATTTTTAATATATCAATTAAATTATTTTTAAAAATATATTATTTTTAATTTTTTAATTTATATAATAATTAAAATATTATTATTTACATAAATATAAAACGGAAATTAAAATTAAAAAATTAATAAGATATAGAAAGAATAATATTGCTAGAATTGTTATTGATTGATAAAAACAATAATTTTAATCTCTATTAATAAAATATACAAATTATATAATAAATTTAATTAAAAGATACTCAAAATATACTTCATTAAAAAAAAATTAAAAATAATATGATAAAAAAATCATTTTTAAATTATAAAATAAATCACATAAATCAATTAATCTAAAGTAATGTTACATCGTCCTTTATGATTTTCGAATTTTGTTACCAAATTTTTTGTGAAACAAAAAAAAAAAAGAATTTATGACTTGAAAAATAATAATAAAGAAAGTGAAAATTGAAACCAGCATAACATATTTTTATTAGGGGTTGCTAATTTTGCTTAAACTACTAAAAGCACGAAACTCAATAATTGAGTGCATTTACTTATCTTAACTCACTCCATTTTTTTTTCTAAATAATAATTATAGTTATTAAATTATCAATTTTATATTTTGATTGCATAGTTATTTATTAGTTGGATTAATACACTAAATTTTTAATTTTTATAATTTAAAAATAATAATTTTAACACATTAAATTTGAGGGTTGTAACAAAATTTCTTTATATTTTTATTTTTAAACTAAATTTATTAAATTTGAAAAAATAATAATTAAACAATGGATAAAATATAACATTCAATAATATTAACTATAAAATGTTACAATCATGTATAACGATTACCTTTGAACTTAATAATTCAAATCATGTTTATCATTAATACTATTTTAAAAACACACATATATCTACTTATCTCAAGTAATAATAAATAAATAAATCTTTAATGATCAAGTCTATCAAGATTAAAGAAACCAAAAAAAAAAAATGAAAAATAATTAAGCAGTCATTTTAGAAAACCAAGGGCCGCCTCAAAAGCAATAGCATGGTCACTCCTTTCTTGTAACCATACTCTCCAATCAAATATATAAATAAGAAACCATTAGTATCTAGCTAGCTAGACAAACAATAAACCCATAAAATTTTCTTCTAATTTTAATCTACAAATGGAAGAACCCAAAAACCAAATTTATGTTCAAAATATCAAATCCCAAAAACCCAACAAAGTGTTTAAGAAAAAACCCATAAAAATAAAGTACATATCTAGCCCCATTACGGTTCATGCCAATACTGCTTCTGAGTTCAGAGCAATTGTTCAAGAGTTCACAGGCAAAAATTCTAAAGGGGGTTATACAAATAAGGTTAGTACTGAAGAAACAAGCTTCATTTTTGTAGATGAAGTTATAGAAGAAGATATTAATTGTGCTGAAAATGAAGACAATAAGATTTCAATTGATATGAGTAGTGTTCTTGAACCAATCGATGAAGGTTACTTTTGTAAAGAAGTTATTGAGAGCTTTTGTGATTTTCAATCCTCTTGTATTGATACTTTCATGACATAGGAATACGATATCTTTCTTCTCTCTCTCTCCTTTTTTTTCTTCTAAAAAAACATGTAATAAATGTTGGAAAATTAACTTTTGTTCATTCTCAAGTGCTTTTATGCTATCAAAAGCGCTTTTAATGGGTCATCGAAATAAAATAAAAACCCTAAGCTTCTTTTAGTATGAGAGAAATCCAAACTCGATGGTTGAAATTGGGGAAAGAAAAAAAGCAGCAACACAATTAATTAAGCGCAAACAATAAACACATGAACTACAAATTTACAAAATATCCTACCACTTAAAATTCATAGTCTAGCTACTAAGAAACACAATTAAAGTACCAAGTTGAGGTTTAACCCTCACGACTATCTTACACATTACATAATGCAAAGTCTTTCTAACAAAGCATTTCCCTCGCACTTCTTTTGCTACTAAACCGAACCGCGTTCCTTACTTAACTTCTCTAAATTCAAACAGAGTTTTCCCATCAAATCCCATCATCTGAAGATTTTAGATAAAGATTCTCACCACCATCTCCACCATGGCTTCCTGAGCATCCTCCACGCCCTTCAGCAGATCCAGAATTTCCAACATCTTGTTTACTCCCGCCAGCCATTCCTCGATGTAAGCCTTCTAATGCAGATGGGCGGCCAAAATCAGGAAACCCTCCAGCTCCAAGTGGACCATTTCCACCTCCACTGCTGAGATCACTTTGCAGCATTTGAAGTCCGTGGCTTCCACCAGAACTCATGCCTATCTGGCTTTGTAGAGCTGCTTGTTGGAGAGCTGTTAATGACTGTTGCGTGTACAACATGGAGGAGCGTGCAGCCATGAGCGATTGAGGTGTCATCTGCTGAGCTTGCTGCATGTACTGTCCTCCTGGTTGCATCATGCTACCACTAGATGGATACTGCATGGGATCGGCACAGGAGCAGATAATAAAGTTAACATTTTGCAACTGAAATAATTACGCATCGTCATGACTTGACAATTGAGAAAGAATGCAACGCACAAGCATATGATTTTCTTTTAAAGATTTCCTTGAAGAGGTCAGTAGTACTAAGTAGACATTGAACTAAAAGTAGTTTGAGAAAATGCGATTTTCAAAGAGAATGCTTCCATAAAGGAAAATATGTGCTTTGTAAAAAAACAGGTACTAAAAGTCCCTTTTTTTATTAAATGAAAAAAAATTACAGGATAAGATTCAAACTTAGATACATGATGGTGTGGTTGGGAGTCATACTAATTGAGTGTCGAATATGATCATTTGTTTAATTTTATATTTTAAATTTCCACCAAACTTGAGTGTCGAGTATCCATATCATGTTACTTATACAAGACACTTCAAGAAAAAAACAAAAAAAAGAACCCATGTAAGATAGCTCTTTAGTAAAATGTGCAGATTGCATGACTCATCTCTGCGAACGGCAAATTCATAACTCAAAAAGGGTCGTGGTAAGTAATTACTGAACAGAAAAGCGGTGAATATATAAACACAATCTCTGCATATTGGTACTCTCTCAACTATCATGAACATAACAGAAGGCAATATCAGAATAAAGTTCTAATTTTAAAATTAAACATACTACCTGAGCATGCATTCCAGGAGGTTGGGGCTGAGAATCAGCAATGGCAGCAAGGTACATAAGGTTCCGCTGTAGCCTTGCTTGATTCCTGCACCGTGACGAACAAGATCATTGCCCTTTGCAGTTCAATATTTTCAAAATTGTTTAACAGTTTATGTCAGTTTCGATCAAAAGTGTCGCTATCAATATTCTCTTTTGTGCGTATTAGGGAGGAGTCACCATGAGATAATGACCCTACAAGCACAAGGAATTGATTCTCTCTTTTTTTCGCTCGTAAAAGTATTAGTTTTTCTTATTATTATGGATGAATTAAATAAATGATACGTGAAATTAAACTTCAAAAGGTAGAAATTTTATGGCCCAAACAAAACCCTCGGCCTCTTTTATTATATATATCATAGTTTTCTTCTCTGCTGAGAAGAGAGTTGCTGCAGCCGCTGAAAAACAAAAATCAGAACAGAACAGAAGCTACACCCAGCTCTTTGTCTATCTCCATCAGCAGCGACTCCATCCAACAAGGCGTACCTCTGTTCTCCGGCCATTGCTGTCTTCTCCAATTCCACCCAGTAACAGAGTAGAAGCTGCCGAATTGAAGCTGGCAACAGAGAAGCCGAAACACAGAAACAAGGAGAGAACGAAATAGGAAATCAGTAACAAGCTGTCCATTTCTGATGTGGGTGGAGTTTTGTTATGTTAATATTTGATTTAATAATAAACTTGTTAATTTGTGGTGATATATAATATCAGTAAATTAGAAGGAAATTTTGCGAGTACATTTGGGTTTTTATATTTCCATTTGATTATTAGTTGATTTTCTTAGGTATAACGTCGTTAATGGAAGACTTTTGATATTGAAAAATTAACCAATTAAATCATTATATGTCATTTATTTTTCTTATTACTTATTATTTTATTATTCTATAATTATTTATTTATGCAACTAAATTAAACCCGAATTTCGCTTATGTAATTGCTAATTTATAACAAATTGGTATTAGAGTCATTGGATTATTTTATTATTTATTGAAATTGATCAAGTTTGCTCTTTTTTGTACCTATTTTGAACTTCTAATTATCTAATTGGTTTCATATTTTTTGGATTGGACTTCTGTTTATTTAATATTGAGTTTTCTACCATGACAACAAAATACGAAATTTAGAAATTCAATGATACGAATGATTTCAGTATATGGCATATGAAGATGCGGGTCGTATTAGTTAAAGAGTGGATTGTTAAGATACTTGAAGACAAGAATAAATTGCTAGAAAAATTAATCGATGAAGAAAAAGATGCATTGATAGAAAATGCTCTAAGTTCAATTCAGTTATGCTTGTCAGATGAGGTACTACGCGAGGTTGGTGATGAGGAATTTGTTGCTGGGTTATGGTTAAAATTGGAATTTGTATATGAACAAGTCTTTGACAAGTCGATAATATTTAAAGCAACGTTTGTATACATTCAAAATGTCATAAGGTACACCTTTACACGATCACCTTGATGAATTTATTAAAATTATTCGTGATCTAAAAAATGGAGGTCTTAAGATTGATAATGAGGATCATGCCTTAGTTCTATTATGTTCTTTATCTCATTCATATAAACATTTTGTTGGTACCATGCTATATGAACGAGATTATTTCTTTAGAAGATGTCAAAGCAACTTTGAATTCTAGAGTTGAAGAAAAATGTGTCTACAAGCAACAATGATAATAACACTAGTTTATTTATCAGAGGTAGAAATCAAGAAAAATGCACAAGCAATAATAGAGGCAAATCTAGATCCAAATCTAGAAAAAGAAAAGATAAATGCAACTATTGACATCAAGAAGGACACTGAAAAATAAATTGTCTGAAACTCAAATCTAAAGAAAAATCTACCACATCATCTTATGTTACTAATGATGTTGGTGGTGTTGCAAATAGTTCTTGTTTAAATTGTGTTAATGTTCTATCAATATCTATTGGTTCTTCTCGAGATGTTTTGATTCTTGATTCGGATTGCACTTATCATATTTGTCCCAATTAAGACTGGTTTGCTTCTTATGAGTTTATTGATAGAGGTGTTGTCTTGATGGGAAACAATGTGTCATGTAAGGTTGTTGGTATTCATACTATCTGAATTAAGATGCATAATGGTATTGTTAGAACTTTAAAAGATATTCACCATGTTCCATATTTGAAAAATTTGATATCTTTAGGTACTCTTGATTCACAAGGTTATAAGTATCTAGCTAAAGATGGAGTTTTAAGAGCTAGTGAGGGTGCTCTCATTGTTATTAAAGGGCAATTGTCGTGTGGTCTCTATATACTTCAAGGTAGCACTATTATTGACAGTGTTTCAATTTTGTCCTCATCAGATCAAGATTCAAATACTAGTTGATTGTGACATATGTGGTTAGGGCATATGAATGAGGCAAGAATATCTATTTTGAGCAAACAAGATTTGCTTGGTGGCCAGAAAACTAGGAAGCTTAATTTCTATGAGCACTGTGTCTATGGAAAGCATCGTAGGACAAGTTGAGTACAACCATCCATAAATCAAAAGGTATTGTTCATTATATTCATTTAAATCTTTGGGGTCCTCGTGTTGTGTCTAAAGGTGGTGTCCGACATATGTTGAATTTTGTTGATGATTTCTCCCGTTATGTTTGGATATATTTTCGGAAGAACAAGAATGATGCGTTCTCAAAATTTGTAAAATTCAAGACTTGTATAAAAAATCAAGCATTTGAGGACTGACATTGGTTTGGAATTTTATGAAAATCGGCTTAATGAGTTATGTGAAAGAAATTGCATATTAAGACACTGCACTGTGTGTCATACACCGCAGCAAAATGGAGTAAAAGAACGTATGAATAAGACTATTAGAAAGAGCTTATTGTATGCTCTTTCAAGCTGACTTGGATAAATTGAAGCTTGAAACCATGCCTAAGCATTTGAGGTATTCTTTGATACTCCTATTAATTATTCTGATTTTAAAGTTTTTGGTTGTCCTACTTATACTCATGTTAATGATGGTAAACTTGGGACTATGCCATTAAAATGCATATTTTTGGGTATCCTTCTGAGGTGAAAGGATAGATTGAACCCAACTCAACTAAATTTTTGATTAGTAGAGATGTTAAATTTGATGATTTTTTGATGTTGGAAAAGAAAAAAAGAGTATTATTACAGGTAAAGATCGTGGTATTGGTGAGCATGTGGAGATATATGATTCTACTCATGATGTAGCATAAGAGAAACATGAGTAACTATATAGTATCGCTAAGGGTAAAGAAATAAGAGAGATTCGGTGCCCTCAGAGGTACGCAGATATAGACTTGGTTTCTTTTGCATTGTTTGTGGTAGAGTCTATTGAGGTACATGAACCTTCTAGTTATCATGAAGTTGTCACTTGTAATGAGTTTATTCAGTGGTTGGTTGCAATGAATGAAGAGATTGAATCACTTTATAAGAATCATACAAGAAGATTGTTGGAAACAAATGAGTCTTCAAGAAAAAGAAAGGTATACCTGAGGTTGAAGCAACTAAGTTTAAGACACGTGTTATTGCAAAGGGTTATAGTCAGAAAAAAGGTATTTACTTCAATGAAATATTTTCACCTGCTGTGAAACATA
This sequence comes from Hippophae tibetana, assembly GCA_037013495.1. NCBI lineage: Eukaryota > Viridiplantae > Streptophyta > Magnoliopsida > Rosales > Elaeagnaceae > Hippophae > Hippophae tibetana. The sequence goes on from CM072810.1 coordinate 726,509, forward strand.
GCTCTATTTGTGTGTTGATTGCTATGATTGCATTGTTTGATAGGGAATTAGAACAGCTTGATGTCAAGACAGCTTTTTTACACGGTGAGCTTGAGGAACAAATATATATGCATCAACCAAAGAGGTTCGTTGTTCCAGGTAAGGAATATTATGTTTGTTTATTAAAAAAATCTTTATATGGGTTAAAGCAATCACCTAGACAGTGGTATAAGCAGTTTGATTCTTTTATGATTGATCATGGTTACTTTATGAGTGATTATGATAGTTGTGTTTATCATAAAAGATTTCATGATGATTCATCTATTTATTTGTTGTTTTATGTTAATGACATGCTTATTGCTTCTACAAATAAGTTCGAGATTCATAAATTAAAGTCTCAACTTAGTGGTGAGTTTGAGATGGAAGATTTGGATGCAGCAAAGAAAATTTTAGACATAAATAATTTACAAGGATAGACAAGCGGGCAAGCTTTATTTGACTTAGAAGTTATATTGAAAAAGTTCTTGGACGTTTTGGTATGAAAATGTCTAAACTTATGAGTGCCCAGTTAGTTGCACATTTCACACTTTCTTTGGATTTGTCACCACAGTCAGAAGAAGAAGAGCAGTACATGTCTCAAGTTCCGTATGCTAGTGTCGTTGGTAGTTTGATATATGCTATGTTTTATACTCGTCCAGACATTTCACATGCAGTCGTGTTATCAGTAGATATATGGGTAATCCTAGTAAGGGTCATTGGCAAGCAGTGAAATGAATACTTCGGTAGTTGAGAGGCATATCTAATTTTGGTTTGGTATATGATGAAAGTTCTAATACTCTGACAGGTTATGTCTACACTCTTTCTCATTGTGCCATTAGTTGGAAGGCTATTTTACAGTCTACAATTACTTTGTCTAAAACATAGAGATAATATATGGCAGCAACAAAAGCAGTGAAAGAAACCATTAGACTTAGAGGTTTAGTTTGTGATTTGGGTTTACAACATGATACTTCTGTTGTATTTTGTGATAATCAGAGTGCAATTCACTTGACTAAGAGTACTATGTATCATGAAAGAACCAAACATATTGATGTCAGATATCATTTCGTTCGTGACATTGTGTCTCAAGATGCTATTGTTGTCAAAAAGATGGTCACTACAGAGAATCCAATTGATATGTCAACCAAACCAGTTCTATTTAATAAGTTCAAGCATTGCTTGGACTTGATTGGTATTTGCAGAAGATGATCATCTTTCGAGGCTTTGAACAATGGTTATTTGATAATCCAAATAATTTTATATGAAGAACATGTTTCTGTTTTGAGCCAAGGTGGAGATTTGTTGAAATTTTATAGCCCAAAACATTAAGGCCCAAACAAAACCCTCAACCCAGTTTATTATATATATTATTGTTTTCTTCTCTGTTGAGAAAACAATTGCTACAACCGTTGAAAAACAAAGATCAGAATAGAACATAAGCTACACCCAACTCTCTTTGTCGATCTCCATCTGCAACGACTCCATCCACAAAGGCAATGACCATCGCAAACCTTTGTTCTATGTTAGACCATTGCTATTTTTTCTAACTCCACCCAACAACATAATAGAAGCTATCAAATTGAAGCATTGAAGCATTGAAGCTACCAACAGAGAAACCAAAACACAGAAACACGAAGGAGAGAACGGAATAGAAAATCAACACGCTGTCCATTTCTACCATTGATGGAGTTTCTCTCATTTATATAGTAATATTTGATTCAATAATAAGTTTGTTAATTTATCTTGTTATATATTACAAGTAAATTAAAGGGAGATCTTTTGTGAGTGTATTTTGATTTTTCTTGGTATATTTTGTAAAACTCTTTGAATATTGGTGTTTGTATCTCCATTTGATTATTAGTGTATTTTCTTTCGTGTATCGCTGTCTAGAGTATATTTTTCACATTAAACAATTAAACCACTTAAATTATTGTGTCATTTATTTTTTCTCATTGCTTTTTAGTTTGCTGTTAAACATAATTATTTATTTGTACAACTAAATTGGACCCGAACTTCGTTTCTACAAATGTTAATTTATAACAAAAAGTATAAAAAAAAGTAAGATAATCAAAGTATAAAATTATAAAATAAAGGCAATAAATTGTAAATTAAAAGAGTAAAAAGACCAAAGAGTGAAAATTAAAGAGATTAAATCACAAGAAAAAATAATAAGGGACCAAATTGTAGAATGTGAAAAAATTAAGGTATCATTTGTTTAGTTCAACCTATTTTTATAAATAAATAAATTAATTAAAAATAATTTAAATATATCATAATGTTAAAAACATGTCAATTTATGTTAAAAACACGACACCATTGACAGCCCTACTCTACTAAGTACTGCCAGTAAAACGATACTTTGGTGGACATCTTTCATGGGGACCCAATAGAAAGAAAGACAAGCCATGACATCGTCATGCCTCGAGATCGTTCATATCATACACTTATGGCTCGTAAGAAGCTAGATGTACAACAGTAACTGTTCAAATGTTCCAAAGAAACCATTTCAAAGTACATGGAATGTCAAACTAAGGAATTTTGAGCTAGACAATGAAAAATTGAAAGGTAGAGAAGATTAGAGAAGTCTACTAAAACGGAAAAGAACAAGTACTCACTCAGCACATTCACTCATTTTCCCAGAATTCTGGCCCTCAACAATCTTCAAAATCAATGACTTGTTTTCATCCAGATACTGCAGTAATAAACAAGCAGTGCAATGAATCAATAGAAATTATGAAAGCTTGATATGATTGATATGTTAATAAAACGATGTCGTCTTTGGTCTACCAAGAAGAAATATAAGTCTTGTAAAGGAATCAAAAGATCAACCACAAATCAACATGTGCCAGCTCAACAATACATGTGCAAAGGAATCAAAATCAGTTAGCAACAATCATCAACAATACATGTGCACAGCTGATATTATTAGTGAGTAGGAAAATTAGTTAGAGCAATATGAAGTAGTGTTCACACAATTTGCAACAAACTGTCATAGTGTAAAGCCTATATATAGGCTGTTAGTGCTCCCGTATTAAGTGTAATTTTTTCTTCATCAAATATCATGATGAAATCATGTTATTCAGCTGCTTCTCTTCTTGTTTGTCTTCATCCTTTTAGTTAATCTTTTTTTCTGGTTTTCCTTTTCATATGGTATCAGAGCTCTAAAATGAAAACAAGTTCTAATGATGATCATAACCAAACGGCAGATCAAACAATGGTCATTCTTGAACTAAATAAATTTTTAATTACATTCAACAACCAAATTGTTGCTGTAAAACTTGACAGAAGTAACTATATGATATGAAAAAAGCATATCCTAATGATTCTAACAAGCTATGAGTTGGAGGATTACACTCTTAGACAGAGAAAGTGTCCACCTAAGATCACTAGTGAAGGAAAACCCAATGCTGGGTACAAGCTTTGGACAAGACAAGATCAAATCAACTAAAATGAAGGAGATAGCAGATTGCGATTTTTCTACTAAAATGTGGTCAATCTTGGAGATATCATGTGCATCCTTCTCTCATGCAAAAATTTTCCAAATACAAAGCTGAACTAAGCAAGACGAAGAAGGGAGGAATGAGCATCACTGAGTATGTCATGCGTGTGAAAAGAAATTGTAATGCAACTAGCTGCTTGTGATTACACAGTCACAGAGGAGGATCAGGTACATGCCCTCTTAAATGGGGTTCATAAAGACTAACATTATCCATGTTAATGATTCTGGAAAAACTAACACAGTCACAATCAGAGAAGTTCATTCTATGCTTCTTACTCATGAGAAAAGATTCAAGCTACATCATTCTCCACAAGACATTATAGTACCGGCTGCACATATTGTTGAATTCAACAAACACTGCAAACACAATTCAACAAACACTGCACCGACGCCAAACATTTTTTCCAATATACACGGCGCCTACCAATCAAGCTGTAAATCATACAATTCAATCATGGTGGTTGGTGAAATAGTAATTAGTATTTGTCTATATAAACAATGTAAATATCCGATACAAATCAAGAAAATATATGAATGAAACGTTTATTTCTTCTTCTAATTATTTCTTCAAACATTGATTTTTTCATGGTATCAAAGCCAAGTCGTTGTTTTATACAAATTTGAAACTCTTGTTCTCTAAAACAGAGATTTCTTTCTCTGAAAATATTTTTTTTCTCGTGAAATTTTTTTTCATTCAAACCCCCTTACAAATATTAATTACAAACATCAATTTTTAAGCAGTATTTCTCCCACCTAATTTTACCAGATTACTCTAAACACAATTATGAACATTTTGGTAAAAATAGAGTAGAAGAAAAACCTCTCACGCGCCCCCACGCGCCGCCTGAATTGAAGGGTAAATTTTCCACGTGCCCCACGCGCCTCCACGCGCCGTCTGGAGGTTGAAGATGATGACGTGTCATCCGGTTCGGTTCGGCCGGTTCGGTTCGGCGCAGCGCGGCTCGGTCCGGCTCGAGGGCGTAGCTGGTCTGCACCTTGGCTCGGCTCAGGTTGGTCCGGCCAACGGTTCGGTTGAACCCGATTTTCTCGGTTTTTCACAGTTCCCATATTTTTGGCCGGTTCGGTCTATTTTAAAGGTCTGAACCCGGTTTTTTTCGGTTCTGGATTTCTAACACCCGTCCGGTTCATTTTTTCAAGTTTTTTAAACCAAATTTGAACCAGTTTTATGGTTTTTATCCGGTTTAGTATAAATATATATTAAAAACACACACAAAAAAAATTTCTTTAGTCCTAAAATTATTACACCATTTTCTAGTTTGGTTACCATAATATCATGACAGAGGGTATAATTTCATTACCTATGGAGCAATCAAATCCAGTCGTACAATTTGTTCAGTCTGAAGGTGTGTTTAATGCTGGAATTGTTCTTAATGAGATTAATTATGATGTTTGGTCTCAAATAATAGAAATGCATATTGCAGAGAGAGAAAAACTCTCTTATATTCATGACAAAAATTTGCAACCAGAAAAAACATCAAACAATTATAACAAGTGGTATGCAGAAAATCAAAACGTGAAGAGATGGCTACTTATGTCAATGAGTCCAGAAATCATGAAGCGATATTTACGCATACCTACTGCTCTTGAAATTTGGGATGCTTTGGCGAAAGCATTCTATGATGGAAGTGATAAATTACAGGTATTTGTCTTAAACCAAAAATCCTTTACTTCTAGACAAAATGGAAAATCACTTTCAGAGTATTATAGAGAGTTAACTGAAATTTTCCAAGAGCTAGACCATCGTGATAAGGTGGTCATGAAAGACCCTCATGATCTAATATCATACAAGAGTCTGTTGAAAGACTAAGGATACATATTTTCCTTGCTGGATTAGATGATGAGTTTGAGCAGGTTCGTGGCGAAATTTTGCGAAAAGAAACTATCCCAGATTTAGAAGGTTGTTATTCCTTGATTCGACGGGAGGTAGTACGTCGAATCTCATTGAAGGAAAAATCTAGAGATGTTGACGCTTCCGCCATGATATCTAAAAATCGTTCTTTTTCCAATCAGCAAGAACGAAAGGTGACTGATAAATCATCATTTAAATGTACCCATTGTCATCAAAAGGGTCATACAAAAGAACGATGTTTTGAACTGGTGGGATATCCTGACTGGTGGGATCACAACCGTGACTCTCGGAAGAAAAATCCACGACAGATGTCTACTGCCACCATTGCTGAAACAACAAAGGATCATGTTGCAACCTCCTCAGCACATGTTGGTAAGATGCTTAAAGTTTTTTCTCCTGTTTTTAATAATACATGGATAATTGATTCAGGTGCAACTGATCATATGACATTCGATTCTAGACAAATCTCAAAACCATCCTCACACAAAACTGTTTGCACTGCCAATGGTAACACAACCCCAGTCATTGGGGAAAGATCTTTGTCTCTCACTAGTACTTTGAATTTAGACTCAGTACTAGTTGTTCCCTCTTTAGAGTATAACCTTATATTTATTTCTCAAATAACCACTGCTTTATCTTGTTTTGTTATTTTTTGGCCTGACTTTTGTGTGTTCAAGGACATTCAAACAAAGCAAACGATTGGTCGTGGTGTTAAGCGAGGAAACCTGTATTATTTGGACTTGGATTCAACAAATCATGCATTGGTAGCAACTGGATCTAACAAGGATGAATCAAATATATGGCTATGGCATAGGAGATTGGGTCATGCTTCTTTTGGATATTTGAAAAAATTATTTCCAAGTTTATTTTTTAGCTTAGATCTTTCTACTTTAAAGTGTGATGTCTGTGAACTAGCAAAAAGTCATCGTTCCTCATTTCCTGTAACCTTAAATAAAAGTCCATCTCCATTTATAGTTATACATTCTGATGTATGGGGTCCTTCCAAAGTCTCTACGTTGGGAGGATCACGTTGGTTTGTTACATTTATTGATGATTTTAGTAGAATGACTTGGGTCTGTTTAATGAAATCTAAAAGTGAGGTAAACGTCTTATTTAGAAAATTTCATAAAATGGTTCGTACTCAATATAAAACACAGATCCAAGTTCTAAGAAGTGACAATGGAGGAGAATATAAAAGTTCTGAGCTTCAAGAATATCTTCAATCAGAAGGCATTATTCATCAAACTACTTGTGTTGATACACCTCAACAAAATGGAGTTGCAGAAAGAAAAAATCGACACTTGTTGGAAGTTGTCCGTGCCTCATTGATCGAAGCTAATATGTCATTATCTTATTGGGGAGAAGCAATTACTTCTGCTGCATATTTAATCAATCGGGTACCTTCCAGTCCCATTAACTTCCAAACACCACTACAAGCCATCACTGAAGCAATTGTTGCACCAAATGTTCCCAATTTACCTCCTCGTGTCTTTGGTTGTGTGGCATTTGTACACCTACATAAACAACAACGTAGCAAGTTGGATCCACGAGCAATACGTTGTGTTTTTATGGGATATGCCATACAACAAAAAGGGTATCGGTGTTATCATCCTCCTACAAAACAAATGATTACTACTATGGATGTTATTTTTCATGAAGATACAATGTATTTCTCCTCTACACCTGAATTTCAGGGGGAGTACAACCATGCTGAAATTCAGACCCTTACATATAAATTGATTCCTTATGAAGAAAGACAAATTATATGTGAGGAAAATACAAATAACTTGAATTCAGATGGTAATAACTCTCAATATAGAAAAGACTCAAGGGAAATGGAATCAAGTCCTCATCAACTTCAAGATCATCAAGGAAGTTCCTTACTACCACTAAATGAGTACGAGATTCCTTCTCCACAAGCTGCTGATATATCTAACCAATCGTTTGCAGAGGATGTTCCAACTATTGAACCAACCAGAAAAATACTTTCATCACGTCCTAACAGAGGTATTCCTAAAGCCATGTATGAACCTGAGATTTCTAGTAAAGTCAAATATCCCATGGGTAACTATATGTCTAAACATCGTTTGTCAAAATCAAACGTATCATTTGTGAATCAATTATCTGCTGTATCTATTCCTAACAGTGTGCAGGAAGCTTTAGCTGACCAAAAATGGAAAGATGCTATGAATGAAGAACTAAGATCTTTAGAAATAAATAGAACTTGGGAGCTTGTCGATCGTCCACCAACAAAGAAAATTGTTGAATGTCGATGGATTTTTTCAGTAAAATATCAAGCAGATGGTACGATTGAACGATATAAAGCAATATTGGTGGCAAAAGGATACACTCAAACATATGGGATCGACTATACAGAAACATTTGCACCTGTAGCCAAAATTAACACTGTTCGGGTCTTGGTATCTCTAGCTGCAAATTTAGATTGGCCATTATATCAGTTTGATGTAAAAAATGCCTTTCTACATGGAGATTTAATTGAAGAAGTCTACATGGATTTACCACCAGGAATCAAGAAATCCACAATCCATGGAGAAAAGGTGTGCAAATTAAAAAAATCACTGTATGGATTGAAACAATCCCCAAGAGCATGGTTTGGCAGGTTCACAAGGTCAATGAAGGCATTTGGCTACAAGCAAAGCAATTCAGACCATACTTTATTTCTAAAAAAAGGGTATGGTAAGATCACTGCACTTATTGTATATGTTGATGATATGATAGTAAGAGGAAATGATCTTGAAGAAAGGAAAGCGCTACAAACTTATTTGTCCAAAGAATTTGAAATGAAAGACCTTGGTTCCTTAAAATATTTTCTTGGGATTGAGGTTTCTCGATCAACAGAAGGAATCTTCTTATCTCAAAGAAAGTATGCCTTAGATTTATTAAAAGAAACCGGTATGTCGGCATGTCAACCAACTAATACACCAGTAGAGGAAGGATTAAAGTTATGTATCAAGGTTGATCAAGTTCCAACAAATAAAGAAAGATACCAAAGGCTTGTTGGAAGGTTGATGTATTTGGCACACACAAGACCAGACCTTGCCTATGCTTTAAGTATTGTCAGCCAATTTATGCATAATCCTGGAGAACAACATATGAATGCAGTTATTCGTATTTTGAGATATTTAAAATCTGCTCCTGGAAAAGGAGTATTGTTCACTAAGAACTCAGAGTTTTCTAGAATTGAAGTATATACTGATGCTGATTGGGCTGGATTAATAAATGATAGACGATCTACATCAGGCTACTTCACTTTTGTAGGGGGAAATCTTGTAACATGGAGAAGTAAGAAACAACATGTTGTGGCCCGTTCAAGCGCAGAGGCTGAATACAGAGGAATGGCACTTGGGCTTTGTGAGGCCTTGTGGTTACAATCTCTCTTAAAAGATTTGACATATCCTGCTAAAGAATCAATTAAGTTATTTTGTGACAATAAAGCAGCATGTGATATTGCACATAATCCAGTTCAACACGATCGTACAAAACATGTTGAAGTTGACAGATTTTTTATTAAAGAAAAGTTCGAAGAAAATTCATTGGAATTGCCAAAAATTAAGTCAGAAGATCAATTGGCTGACATCCTCACTAAAGCAGTCTCATATCGAGTATTCACAGAAGTTTCAATCAAGTTGGGCATGAAAGACATCTATGCACCAACTTGAGGGGGAGTGTTGAATTCAACAAACACTGCAAACACAATTCAACAAACACTGCACCGACGCCAAACATTTTTTCCAATATACACGGCGCCTACCAATCAAGCTGTAAATCATACAATTCAATCATGGTGGTTGGTGAAATAGTAATTAGTATTTGTCTATATAAAAAATGTAAATATCCGATACAAATCAAGAAAATATATGAATGAAACGTTTATTTCTTCTTCTGATTATTTCTTCAAATATTGATTTCTTCACATATAGCTAAGAGAGGTGATCAATTTAAACCACAAATGGATTCTAATACTCGGTCTCACAATACTGTCAAGTCACAAGTGCAAGGCACTGGAACTAATTTTCCTCAGTTTCAATACAACTTCAACAACTGTGAACAATTTTTGAACAAGAGGAAGAGTTAGAAATTTCAACAACTTTAACAGACCACAATGCCAATTATGTGGTAAATTTGGTCATCTGGTAGCAAATTGTTGGTTTCGATTTGATCAAAATTTCTGGCCAACAAATGCAAATCAAAACAAACAATCTGGTGGACAAACATCAGCCATTGGAAACTCACAACAAGCTCCTTCGTCTCTGTCCCAATCTCAAAACTAGTCAATCACAGTCATCAGCTTCACCTCATGATTATGTTGTAACACCTGAAACTGCTGGAGATCCTTGCTGGTATTATTGACTCCGGAGGAACTGACCATGTAACTGCAGACCCAAGCAACCTTGCCACAAGAACTAAATACTCAGGACTTGAGCAACTTCACATTGGCAATGAATCTAGTATGTCTATAGCACACACTGAATCCAATATATTTTCTTCTCAATCAAAGCCTTCTAGGCAATTTCCCCTTAAAAATGTTACATGTTCCAGATGTGACTAAGAACTTACCAAGTGTTTCAAAGTTTGCAAAGGATAATGGTGTGTATTTTGAATTTCACTCCAGCTTCTGTTTTGTCAAGGATCAACAAACAAAGAAGTGCTCCTCAAGGGAACTGTTAAAAATGGCTTGTATCTGTTTGATCTCTCACTAATTGCTCATGATGCAAAGCTTCAAAGTTTTGGTAATGAACCTTCAATATTTCTTTCTGGTAATAATACCAAGTCTTCACGTGTAAATATACATGATCCCAAAGATCATTTGGAAGTTTTTATGGCTAAGAAAAGAAACAAGTTGAAATGTAGAATTGGCACAAAAGATTAGGGCAACCACCCAATAGTATTGTCAAGCTTGTGTTGAATTCAAATGATAATAATACAACTACTACTGATTTTCCTAGTGTTTGTGAAGCATGTCAATTAAGGGGAAAAAAATCATAAATTACCTTTTCTTCCAATAACTCGAACTGCTAATGCGCTTCTGCATATTGTTCATACTGATATATGGGGTCCTGCACTCATCTCTTCTTTTCATGGCTATAAATAATATGTTCACTTTATTGATAAGTTTACAAGGTTTTCTTGGATTTATTTCTTCAAACACAAGTATGATTTTAAAGATGCATTCCTACTCTTTAAGTCTCATGCTGAAAAACTCAATGGATGTTCAATAAAAGTGTTGCAATCTGATGGTGGTGGTGAATATCAAGGCCTCAATAGCTTGCTAGATAGTTTTGGTATCACAAGAAAAATTTCTTGTTCCCATACCCCAACGCAAAATGAGATAACAGAGAGAAAACACATGCATGTTGTTGAAATGGAACTAACTCTACTAGCACAAGCAAAAAATGCCTTTGGGATGACGCATTTTTTTGTTCAACATTCTTAATCAATAGATTACCCACTCCAATACTATCCAAAATCAGCCCTTTCGAAAAGTTGTTTTCCTCCAAACCTGACTACTCACTCTTGAAATCCTTTGGCTGTCGCTGCTACTCTATGCTTACACCGTACAATTCTACAAAACTTTCTTTTAAATCTACAACGATCTCTTCTTTTCATCGACTACAGTCCAAATCATAAAGGATATAAATGTCTCAGCTCAACTGGTAGAGTATATATTTCCAGACACATGTCTCTTTCGATGAAACAACTTTTCCTTACACATCACTTGATGACCCTAAACCTTTACATACCTTTACTCCCATGCAAGCACCTTTATCTTTCATTTCCCATAAACCTTCACAAATACAACATTCCATCCATCAATCCATAGATTGTTGAATAATTGGTTCTAAAGTCAATTATATTAGGGACCTTAATTCAAAGAACAAATAAAGGAGTGACCACCATTAATTTAATGAGTAAATCAAAAAATGATCACTCTTAATTTAAGGAGTAAATTAAGACTTAATTCAAAGAACAATTCAAAAAATCCCTAATTTAAGGAATAATTCAAAGAATCAATCTCCACATACATAAATATGTAATTGTAATGAATTCATCATCAAATGATCACTCCAATTGAGAGAAAAACTTAGAGAAAAAACCTTAGTGAGAAAAAATTGAGAGCAATTTTTTTGGGTGTAATTGGTTTGTTAGTTGAAAGTGTTGTAAATACCTTGTATAATTTCTTCATTTTCAGTAAAAAAGATCTGCACCAGATTTGGAGACGTAAGCAAAATTGGACGAAGATGTAAGCAAAATTGGGCGAACTCTGTTATCAAATTTTGTGTTATTTTGTCTATTTTTACTTTCTTATAAATCTAACTAATCGAGAATTTGCATAATTTCTCAACACTTTAAACACATTTCTTTATTTATCCACAGAACAAATCAATTCCTCTACTCCAATCACAGAAATACAACATTCCTTCTCATCTATTCAAACCCCACCCCAACTCTTCTATCCTACCAAAATCATTACCTTCAAAAGATACCATATCCCATCCTATTCCCAGTAACACTCTCAATACCCATCCTATGATAACTAGAAACAAAGATGGATCATGAAAGCTAACACCTTGACATTGGTACCCACACCACATGACAATAAGACTATAAGCATCAAGTAGATATTTAGAGTAAAACAATTTCTTAATAGCACTGTTGATAAACTCAAATCTCGTGGGGTTGCTAAGGGATATGATCAAGTGCCAAGATTTGATTTCTCAGAAACCTTTTTTGGATGGAAAATGAAACAAGTGAGTGTAAATAATGCCATCCTTAATGGTGTGTTGGAAGAGGAACTCTACATGGAACAACCTGAAAGTTTTAAAAGTGCTTCCCATCTTGATTATGTTTGTAAATTAAGTAAAACCAACTATGGCTTGAAGCAAGCTCTACGAGCTTGTTTTGAAAAATTAAGTTTAACACTTTTCAGTCTTGGTTTTCAGCAGTCAAGAGCTGATGATTCTCTATTTTACAAAATCAATTCTACTTCAGTCATTTACATTTTAATCTAACAGAAATTCAGCAGCTTATAACCATGCATGACAATCCAACAGAAATTCAACAGCTTGTGACCATGCATGATAATCCTTTTTCACTGAAGGATTTAGGGGATTTTCATTCCCTGTTAGGCATTGGGGTTGAAACACTTACTAGAAATCTATTTCTTCATCAAAAGAAATACATTATGGATATCTTGGAAATAGCTCACATGAGTCATGCCAAAGCAGTCAGTACACCCATGAGCACCAGTTCTCAATTAACATCTACAGAGAGTGACCTGTTTGACAATCCTACTCTCTATAGAAGCATTGAAGGTGGACTGCAATATGCAACCCTCACAAGACCTGACTTGGCCTTCTCAATCAATAAAGTATGCCAATTCATGTCCTCCCTAAGAACTACTCATTGGACAGTAGTCAAAAGGATATTACGATATCTTGAAGGAATGATGGAGTATGGTTTTGAGTTCAAAAGATCCAATAGGCTAGCACTGACTGCCTTTACTGATGCTGACAAGGATCTTTGCAATGAAGATTGTAAATCCATTTTTCGTTTGTGTATTTTTCTTGGTGCAAAGTGATATGGTCAGCCAAAAAGAAACCAACAATTTCTCACTCGAGCACAAAATCTGAGTACAAAAGCATAGCTGGCACAACAACTGAAATAGTATGCTACAATCTCTCCTTACTGAAATTCAAATTCCACTTTGTTCAATGCCTGTAATATGGTGTATTAATCTCAACTGAGTGTTTAGCTGCAAATCCAATCCTTCACGGTCTATCTAAACACGTTGAAATAGATTTATTCTTCATGCAAGAAAAAATAGTTGCTAAAGCACTAAGTGCACAACACTTGACCTCTTATGAACAGATAGCTGATATCTTCATCAAATCCTTACCATCAACACAGTTTCACTACTTACAAAACAAACTCAGTGTGTTCGCACCACCACTGAGTTTGAGGGGGCTATAAAGGAACCAAAAGATCAAACACAAATCAACATGTGCCAGCTCAACATTTCATGCGCAAAAAATTCAAAAGTCCAGACATCAATCACCATGTGCTAGCTCAACAATAAATGTGCA